>CM041777.1:117548584-118045023 GCA_023374045.1 Limonium bicolor | reverse complement strand
AATACAAGCCCGACGACCTTGCAATCCGGTCCCCAAGGTGGTCCATTTCCCGAACTAATTCTCGCAGGGTAAATGGGCCCGAACCGACTTGGCAAGTCCGGTCGCAGTCCGGTCTGCCCCAGGTCTTTGTTTCCTTTTTACATTCAACTCCAAACTTCACCCCATATATCCTAGTATACTCTAACCTCATTTGGGCACTTCAAACACACCTTATCCATGTGCTACACTCTTTAAATCACTCACCAAAACCATTTTATCATTCACAAACTTCTTACAAAGTTCCTAGCACTTGGGATGTTTTCTCCTTAAGATTTATAAGTGGTAGTTCACCAATAATGACCACTACACCAAGGTGTTTCCTCTACACCTTAACATCTTCTCTCAACTTCTTTTCTTACTAACTAAACCTCCTTTTTCACATCTTACCTATTCATCACTTATTCCTTGGATATCAACATTACCTAAACCTTAAACAAACTCCTCCAAGACTTAAATACATTCTCAAAACACACTTGAATTCCTAGAACTTCCAAGATAACACCTAAATCCTTGCATCACTCTAAATCACCTTAATACATGTTTTCTTCTCAAGTAAACATTTATTCACCTTTAACACTTCCTAGTTCACCAAAACTCACTTAAAACACTTAGAACTTCTTACGTATTTCCCAAATTTTGCCATAGCTTCTCTTGTATATACTCACATCCAAACACTTAGGTTTTTACCTTATTTCATTCAAGAACACCTAAAACCATCAAAACATTTTTATACACAAACTTCACACATTTAGCACTACATCACAATATAGTGCTTAACTTAAATTGCTTGGCACTTAGGCCCTTAAATAACATGGCTCTTAGGCCCTTAAATTGCATAAACCTTAAACACTGAATTTCCCACATAAATAATGCCTTTGACCTGCAAATACATACACCAAGACATATGTTCTTTTACTAGTCTCCTTGAGAACACTTTACTAAGTCATTCACCATTTGCTCTTTAGGTAGTTTTAACAAGCATTATAAGCTCATTTCTCCTAAGGCATTAAACCACATTGAGATAGTATGTTTACCTCTTTTCCACACAAACTTCTTTCTTGTTTCCTCTTAAAACCGGTAAGGCATTTCATTCCTTGTCAACTACTAAACAATATACCAACATTGAAATGAGTATATAAGCTTTATGCTTCATCTCATTGTAAACCCTAGGTTTACATATATTATCTTAAGGTATTAAAATGATTGTTTTACCTTGGAATGGAAAGAGAGCTTGAATAAGTATCAAGAGAGGACTCCTCCTAGCCCTTGGAAGATTCAAATGAAGCTAAAACAAGCAAGGTAAAGACACCATGGTGAGGTGAATTTTCGGCCATGTACTAAAAGGAGAGGAAACTTGATTTTTCTTTGAGATTCCTTACCTAGAAGCAAAGGAGAATAATAATGTGTAGAAACACAAGCTCAAGCTCCATCAATGGTGATTCTCCATGGCACCAAAATTGAGCTCTTGAAGATTTGAAAAGGTTGAAGTGTAGAGCTTGACCTAACTAAGACAAATATGGTCTTAGAATTTGATTTGGAGCATGGAGTTGGATTTGGCAAGGAAATGAAGATGGAGAAGAGAGGAGCTGTAGCAAATCGTAAATGGAGGAAAGGAGAAGATGAAGAAACCGTGTGAAATGAAGAAGAGAAGGAAATGAGAAGGTAAGTTTGCTTTTGGAGATATTTATGTTATAAAGCAAAATAGTACTTTACTTTAAGCTTTACTTTACTTATTTGATTTCTTTTACATGTTGGTGACTCACACCATGGAAAACCGGCCCCCATATACTTAGGAGGGTTATAATAGTCTTTTTTGACCAACTTAATTACTTATAACAACATATGTTACAAACTAGCTTAAAAAGGTTACTATTCATAAAACAAGGCACATAGAAGTGAAATTTTTGATTTCCCATTGATATAGACTTCCAAATGTGATACTATATAGTACACATGTTAATTAAAGAGTAATGATGGACATTTAGCCATTCAAAACTCATTTACAAGACAATTTTTCAAAAACGTGCTTTAAGACTCCTTAAAGCACTTTTTGTGTTTTAACTTGTTTTCAAGCTTGGTTTTTCTTTGGTAATTGATTTAATATGTTCATTAACATATTTATAAGGTATAGGTATGACCATTGGGTCTTATACACATTTATCCCAAGCTTAGAGCACATTTAGCCCATATTGACCTTAAGGTATTTTCTTGTGTTTTGTTATGTTTCATTGTCTACCAAGGTTTCCTAAGGACTTAATTAGCCTTATTTAATCACAATTGAATATTATTTATTCTTGGTAGGCTCTTTGGGTCCTAACCAAGTTCACTCATAGCTTAGAGCATGTTTTTGCTCAAACTGTGTCTTAGTGCTTTATTGCACTTTACTATGTTTTAAATTGTCCACCGATGTTTCTAAGGCACTTTTTAGCCTTTATATAACATAGTTTGATATTTAAACCACATATCAAGGTTTGGGGTATTTCATTGGAGGATATCATTTAGGCTTAAAATCCAAGACGGGAATAAATACACATTTATAACTTTCATTTATTTCACCTTGTTGTTTAGTACGCTTATGCTATATTGTTATGTGCTATGTGAAAAGCATGTGTTATGATTGTTTATTGTATGGTTGTTTGTAACACCCCATCCAACTTACGCACTTAATAACAAACTGCAGCGGAAAACAAGCTTCATCACATTACTTAACTCGTTGGTGTTACACGCCGTTAACCACCCACGTGGCTAACAAGGCTATTACATATACAATGTATCGGTCTGATGGACTAGATTCCTGAGCGACTACACATTGCTATCCCTTTTCCATTAACAACAAAACATACACATTCCTTCCAACTGTACCGAGTATTCACAACTAATGCCGATAACAATTTCGGTCTTACTACACCTACTGTCTAGTGTATATACAACTTAAATGATTACCCACGTACAACGACTACCCTGTCCTACTCTCGAACGGCTCCCAGCTCCTTGTACCTGAAATAGGAAAAAGAAGAGAAAGGGTGGCCCCCAAGGGGCTCAGCATCTTTGCTGGTATGGTAATCCCGCAGCCCGCATGCTACCGGGCCACGCACAAGTAATTGTCGTCTTAGCATGCGGTTGATTATATTTGAATCATGCATGTAAACTGTAACACATCACATAACATTCCACCTCAATGGGCTCAACAACAGACAACACATCCTTACTTGATAAGTCACTCATTGTGTTCATTAACCCTAGAGTGTTTCTCCACTAATGGAGCTACTTCCTTAATAGACGACACTTACCCATTAATCGGGTTATCCTTAAACGCCTCTTATCACAAACTGGGATTCATATCCATGATCCACATACTCCACATTTTACAACATATAACATACATTATATAACAACACTTTTCACGTTTCAACGTGCACATAACAACATCGCAATGGGAATTGCAGTACAATAACAACGCATAACATAACGGGAACGGTTCTCTTAGGAACCGACCCAAACATTATTAATTCACTGGTGAGCTGATAAGTGAGAAATACATAGACATTTAAGGGTTTAATTTACCTTATACTTGTGCACTTTCAGGATAATATTTCTCACTTATCGTATGTTTTTCCTAAGATTTATGTCTTGATATGGACTGATATATTTTATGTGTTAAATGTAGGAAAAAGCCATGTTAATGGATAGATAATCTCATGAGCTTTCCAACGCAACAAACGGCGAGTCAAACGGACTTATAACGAAGAATCTGGAGCCAATTGAAGATTAGACTCTATATATATAAAAACAGCCGCCCACAACATACACGTCCGCCTGGTTAAGGCGCGGACAACACACAGGCGTCCGCCTCGCAGACAAGACAGAGACGTCCGCATGATATGGCGCGGACAGCACACAGACGACCGCGAGGAGGACGGAACAGAGACGTCCGCCTGTTATCGCGCGGACATCACAGAGGAGTCCGCCTCTTATCGGGCGGACCACACAGACGACCTCGAGGCGGACAGAACAGAGACGTCCGCCTGATATCAGGCGGACGCGCAGGCGGACACGGCCAAAACAGACACGCGAACAGTTTTTCTTCTTCGTTCTCGCGGCGTTCTTCTTCAATCTTCACGGCGCCTACAGACAAGAAGATAACCGACAGTATTAACGCGTCTGCAACCCCAATCTATCTACCTCCATTATCTTATCCTGCTAATCAACTTGCACACATCTTATCCTGCTAATCAATTTGCACGCATCTCTTCCTCTGTTTTCTTCTTCTTCCTCTTCTCTATATAAACTCTGCAACTTCATCAAAAATAATACACGCTCGTACACAAAAACTCTACTCTCTGAATCTCTCACCTTCACTTCCAAATTTCACTTCTTCCACAAAATTCCATCCAGACCATACGTATGCAGAGTGCTATTTCCTTTCTTTAACTGTAATTTGTTTTAATGGCTGTCGTGCTTACGACGTCCGTTTGTATAATTATGTCTGAGTAAAAATCTTAGCTCCCGGGTTGAGAAGTAAGCTTATTTTACTAAACTGTGTTACGTAGACTTTCTAATATAATCTGTTCAAGCATATTTTGATTCTCCTCCTTATTACGCTTTAATATTTAGGCCATTTATTAAAGTGATATTTGTAGTTTCTTGTCAAAATGCAGTGCTGAGGCAGGATTCTAGACAAGAGAAGTCAAAACAGGTCAACGACTAGAAGTGAGTTTTCACCTATAGGTTAACCAGTCTCCAATAGGAATTATTAATAATGCGATTAATTTATTAATCTTGAACAAGGTATTGCGCTTGTTATTTAAATTAATCAGGGTTTATTAGACAGGGAACGGTCAATAAACTAATTAAGATTCTTGAGTTTATTGCTAAAGTGGGGAAGTCTACAATAATATAATTGAGTAAAATAGGTGAGCAAAACACCCGGGATGCTTCTTTAAAAACAAAAGAGTTTCATAACTGCTAATATTAATCTGTTTTAATTAATTGTTCTTTTTACTGTTTTGATTACACTGAGTTCTAAACCACAATTTCTCTCAAAAAAATGATAAGTTTCTGTTCAGTAGTCTAATTAGAATTCTCAATTAAAATTGCACTATCAGTTAAACCACAGCAAGGTCCCCAAGAGTTCGACACCCCACAAATCCACTATCCCGCAAAACGACTAGGTACACTGCCTAGGTTGAAGAAGTAGTCGCATATTTCTACAACAAGTTTTTGGCGCCGTTGCCGGGGACCTCCGGCACGGTTAACTGACAGTTTTAATTTTATTGAGTTTACTATCGGACTATCGGACTTCGGACATCTAACTACGGACATCGGACTTTGGACTACTAACTTCTAACTTTTAATATTATTGTCATATATTATTGTTATTTCTTTCCATTGTCCTTAATATTCTGTACAGTATTTATTACCTTAAAATTTCCAGTACAGTATTTATTAACTTCAAATTTCTGTCCTTAACTACTAACTTAAAATTTCTGTCATTAATTTCCATTGTCTCTAACTACTAACTTATAATTTTTTGTCCTTAACATTTCATTTCCATTGTCCTTAACTCTTAATTTCCATTGTCTCTGACTCTTAATTTCCATTGTCTCTAATTTCCATTGTCTCTAACTTATAATTTCCAGTATACTAACTCCTAACACTAACACTATATTTTTCCTATATATGCGTCGTACTCGATCTGCAGGCAGTCCTCAAAACGAATTTGAGCCTGAGATTGAAAGATATCTTCACAGAGAAAGACGACAACAACGTGTAGAGATGGCAACTCGACAAACTCTTTGCGAATACCAACAGCCATCAGTTGAAGGGAGGCCTTCTGCTATTATCCTTCCTCAGGTACTCAGGCTGAACTAGACGCCTGGCAGTTCAAAACCAGTTTCATTACCACACTCTACCACCAGGGCCAATACAGCGGGCTAGATTCAGATGATGCTCCACACCACATATCTGCATTTCTTGATTTTTGTAACACTTTCAACAAATCAGGAAGTCTGAACGAACGCATTCGTCTGCAATTGTTCCCCTATTCATTGAAAGATGGCGCCTCCAGGTGGTTGAGAAGCTTACAACCCAGCAGTATCCACAGTTGGGCTGAGTTAGCAAACAAATTTCTGGCGAAATATTATCCCCCGTCCAAAACAAGAGAGAAAATTGCTGAAATCACCAACTTCTGTCAAGAACCAGGAGAATCTCTCTATGATTCGTGGGATAGATTCAAAGAATTACAGATATTATGTCCACATCACGGTATGAGTAGCCAGGAGCTTGTTTTATCATTCTTTAGAGGCTTGAATGATTCTAACAAATTGTTACTAAGTTCCTCATCTGGAGGAAATTTTATGAAAATGACCGGAGAAGAAGCAGTTGATCTACTAGACCAGATGACCGCCAGCACCAGACAATGGTGTAAAAACAAGGGGAGAGGTGAAGTTAAAAAAAAACCGGTATCTACAGTATTCCCCCGCAGGATCATGTGTCTGCTCAACTAGCTGCACTCACGAAAGTTGTGGAAAAACTAACGCTTAGTCAACCACAACAAAAATGCAAAGGCAGTGGCCACTTCTCCATATCTGACTCCCTGTTGCGAAAACTGTGGAGGAGCTCATGAAACCACCAACTGCGATGGTTCAGGTTGCAACAGAACCCTTGAAGAGGTAAGTTTAATTAACAACAGACCAGGGGTTCCTTATCAAAACTCATACAACCAAAACAATTGGAGGAGCAACCAACAACCATGGAGGAATTATGAGCCCCAGACGAGCAACCAAGGATTCAACCAGACAAGCAACCAAGGTTTTAACCAAAACCGACAACCGCAGTACAACCGACAACAGGAACAGCCAACCAACTCACAAGGAGACATTGGCGAGTTAAAAGGCATGATGAATCAGCTTCTGAAACAAGGTCAGGCGATGAATTCAAAATTTTCTGAGATAGAGGCCAAAGTTGCTGATCAGGCTACCATAACCACGAATTTGGAAAGACAGATAGGTCAGATTTCCCAACAGTTGGCTCAAAGACCAGCAGGGTCACTCCCAAGCCAAACGGATCCAAATCCCAGGGATCATGTAAAATCAATAACCCTAAGGAGCGGGAAAGAGTTGGTATCCACTGCCCCTGAAACTGAGAAGAAATCTGATCAACAAAAATCTGACAAAGAAGACGTAACAATTTCCAAGGAGAAGGAGTCTCCTGAATCCCTTACTATAAACCGTCACAGGTTTCTTATGATATTCCAATCCCATTTCCTGACAGATTGAAGAAAAAGAATTTGGATGACCAATTTGGAAAATTTCTTAACATTTTTAAGAAATTAACTATTAATATTCCTTTTTCTGATGCCTTAACGCAAATGCCCATTTATGCAAAATTTATGAAAGATATCTTGTCTAACAGGCGATCTTTACAGGAAAATGACACGGTGAAACTAACCGAAAGAGTTTCTGCAGTACTCTTAAGAAGCTACCACCGAAGTTGGGAGATCCAGGTCTCCCTATCATTCCTTGTGCAATTGAAGACATAAATTGTGGTAACGGGTTATGCGATTTAGGCGCAAGTATTAACTTAATGCCTTTATCTATATTCAAGAAATTGGGCATAGGTCAATGCTCTCCTACTCCTGTTCAGCTCCAACTAGCTGATCGTTCCATAATTCACCCCGAAGGAAAAATTGAAGATTTAGTGGTTTCTGTTGGCAAGTTTATTTTCCCCTGATTTCATTGTTATAGACATTGAGGAAGATAAAGATGTCCCACTAATCTTAGGTAGACCTTTTATGAGAACTGCGAGAACTTTAATTGATGTTGAAGGAGGAAAAATAATTTTAAGGCTTCATGATGAGCAGGTAGTTTTTGACATGACCAGGAACATGAAGCATCCTTCTGTTACACAAAACTGTTTTTCTATTGACACTATTGACTCTTTAGTACAGGAGACGTTCCTCAGCAGAGACGAAGAAACAATTCTGGAAAGATGTCTTATGGCATCTTGTGAAGCTGAGGACGAAAATCCTGATATTGCTTTCATGGCTGAAGAGTTAAACAAACATAAGCCATATTTCCAATCCTACCGACCAAAATTCGAACCAGTAGAACGAAACGCAGACAGACCCAAGCCATCCATCGAAAAAGCACCTACAGTCGAAATGAAACCTCTTCCTCCTCATTTAAAATACGCCTTCTAAAAAAGCCATCTGATCTACCAGTTATATTTCTTCTAAATTGACAGATGTGCAGGAGGAGGAACTTTTAGGGGTGCTACGCCGTCATAAAACCGCTATCGGTTGGTCAATAGCGGATATCAAAGGAATAAGCCCATCTCTGTGCTCTCATCGAATTTACATGGAAGATGATTTCAGGGCTTTAGCACAACCACAGAGGCGTCTAACCCCGTTCTTAAAGAGGTGGTCAAGAAAGAGGTAATAAAACTACTTGACGCTGGCATTATCTATCCAATTTCAGATAGCAAATGGGTAAGCCCAGTGCAGGTGGTGCCAAAGAAGGGCGGAATAACTGTAGTTCCCAACGAGAAAGGTGAGTTGATTCCTCAACGCACCACTACCGGTTGGAGAGTCTGTATAGACTACAGGAAATTGAATACCGCCACACGTAAGGATCACTTTCCCTTACCTTTTATTGACCAAATGCTGGAAAGGTTAGCAGGTCAGGACTATTATTGTTTTCTAGATGGCTATTCCGGATATTTTCAGATCCCAATTGCTCCAGAAGACCAGGATAAAACTACTTTTACCTGTCCTTATGGAACATACGCTTATAAAAGAATGCCGTTTGGATTATGTAATGCACCAGCTACTTTTCAACGGTGCATGATGGCTATTTTCTCTGATTACATTGAAAAATGTATAGAAGTCTTTATGGATGACTTCTCTGTCTTTGGTTCGACATTTAACACTTGCCTGGAGAATCTTGATCTTATTTTGGCCAGGTGTGAAGACACAAATCTAGTCCTGAACTGGGAAAAATGTCACTTCATGGTTCGTGAAGGAATCGTGCTAGGACATAACGTGTCTTCCAAAGGTATTGAGGTAGACCGAGCTAAAATCGAGGTAATAGAAAAACTTCCCCCTCCTACTACTGTCAGAGGTATCGAAGTTTTCTTGGACATGCAGGTTTTTACAGACGATTCATTAAAAACTTTTCCAAGATTTCTAAGCCTCTCTGCACTTTACTGACTAAAGATGCTAAATTTCATTTTTCTGATGAATGTTTAGCAGCTTTTAATTTGTTGAAAGAAAAACTTGTCTCTGCTCCTATTGTTGTATCACCCGACTGGTCACAACCTTTGAAATTATGTGACGCCAGTGATTATGCGGTGGGTGCTGTTGTGCCAGAAAATAGATAAATTCTGAGAGTCATTTATTATGCAAGCCGTACTCTTAATGATGCTCAGAAAAATTATGCCACCACCGAAAAAGAATTACTGGCAGTCGTCTTCGCTTTGGATAAATTCGTTCATATTTATTGGGTAGTAAGGTCATTATTCATACTGATCATTCTGCTCTTAAGTATTTATTTGCCAAAGCAGATGCAAAACCAAGGTTGATAAGATGGATACTTCTCTTACAAGAATTCGACATCGAGATAAGGGAAGAGAGGTATCCAGAATGTCGTGGCTGACCACTTATCAAGAATGGAGGGACCAGAAGACGACAGACCCATCAATGAATTTTTCCCGGACGAGGCAGTTTTCACAATTCAAACGGCAAGAGACCCTTGGTTTGCCGACATTGCAAATTATCTGGCTACAAAGATCATCCCAGCTGATATGACTTATCAGCAGAGAAAAAGGTTCTTTTCTATTGTCAAACATTATTTATGGGATGATCCATTTCTTTTCAAAATCTGTGCAGATGGTATTATCAGGAGATGTGTCCCAGAGACAGAAATCAGAAACATTCTTCTCCATTGCCATTCTAGAGAAACCGGCGGACATCACGGTGCAACCCGTACAGCTGCAAAGGTACTTGAATCCGGTTTTTATTGGAACACCCTTCACAAAGACTGCCATGCTTTGTATCTACTTGTGATCGGTGTCAAAGGCAAGGTAATATTTCTCGACGTAATGAACTTCCCTTAAACAATATGTTAGAGGTTGAATTATTTGATGTTTGGGGGATTGATTTTATGGGACCCTTCCCAAATTCATTTGGAAATTTATACATCTTAGTAGCAGTCGATTATGTTTCTAAATGGGCGGAAGCCCTTGCTTGCTCTACTAATGATGGTAAAGTTGTGATGAAGTTCATCAAGAAATACATTTTCTCTCGATTCGGTGTTCCAAGAGCAATAATCAGCGATGGTGGTTCACTTCTGCAATCGCCAATTTGATGCTCTCCTGAAAAAATATGGAGTCCGCCATAAGGTTGCTCTACCATACCATCCTCAAACAATGGTCAGGCAGAGATAACAAAGAGAGCTAAATGGATTCTGCAGAAGACGGTGAGCTCTTCACGAAAGGATTGGTCCATTAAATTGGATGATGCACTCTGGGCATACCGTACCGCCTTCAAAACACCTATCGGCGTGTCTCCCTACAAACTAGTTTTTGGGAAGGCATGTCACCTGCCTGTGGAATTAGAGCATAAATCTTATTGGGCTCTAAAGGTGTTGAACTTCGATCTACAAAAAGCCGGTGAAAGAAGAAAGTTCCAGTTGACAGAACTGGAAGAACTAAGGTACAACTCATATGAAAATGCAGTGATTTATAAGGAGAAGACCAAGCGTTGGCACGATAAGATGATTGCCAAGCGAGACTTCAAAGTGGGAGATTTTGTCCTCCTTTATAATTCCAGACTTAAGTTCTTTCCAGGTAAGTTAAAATCCTTCTGGTCTGGACCATTTAAAATAATATCTACCTCCCCTTATGGAGCGGTGGAATTGGACAATAAGAAGGGTGGATCATTTAAAGTCAATGGAGCTCGTATCAAATTATATTTGGGAAATACCGGATAACGAAGAAGCTTCTGCGCTTCTTTTCAAAGAACCAGTTACAACCTAAATCACTGAGGTACGGTCTAGCCAAAGACCTTAAAAATGGGCAGCTTGGTAGGAGGCACCCTACTATCTATCTTTTAATCTGTATTATGTTTATATTTGTCTTTTATTTTATAAAAAAAACAGAGTGAAATAAAAAGAAAGAAGAGAGAACGAGGAGAATTAACTTGAGTTCTTCTGGCTGTTTAGAATAATTATTACAGGAACATCTTACACATTTCCGACAGCTGAACTCAAGTGTGGGGGAGCTACTCTACATATTCTGCATCTCAGGGAGTACATATCCATACTTGCTCTTTAAATTTAAATATCTCTTATTACCATGCTTTTTGATCATTACCCAGATAATTTGCATGCCCTGTTATTTTAATTCTTTCTATGCAATGAGGGCATTGCTTTGGTTCAAGTGTGGGGGAGAGATAATAATCAAAAGCTTGCTCTTAAGTTTTCTTTTTTCGACACTGTGTTTAAATTTGTTAAGTGATTAATAATCAAAGAATGAGCCATAGAGGGAGTAATGCTGGTATTAACAGGTTTAAAGGGTACACAAAAAAATTATTACTCTCTGCTCCTTACTCAAAAAATTCTGAGGAAATTACTGTTTGAATTTTGTTTTGACTTTGAGCCTGGATTTGATTTGGAAAGAAATGGTGGAAAAAGAACAAGGCAAGGTACTCCTCTGATCCAACAGGCATATTCTGATCCTAAACAGTCCTCGTCCACTCGGTATTAAGTTCTCAGGGGTGCTTCATCACCCGGCTACCTAAGGTACTCGGTATCTGGGATAGTAGACCCAAAACCGCTACAAGGGTGGAGAGAAAAGTCTGAGGTGAAAGAAAAATGAACTTCAAAATTGAGTATCTGTGCATTTGGTACTAAAATGAAAAATGAAAAAATCGTCATTATGGATCATGAGTATGTGGCATTGAAAGGTATAATGGAATATGATTTTACTTCATGCCCCTTGTCGTTCAAGGAAATGTGAAAGAAAATGGAGGATTGGCTCAGGGTTAAAAGCAGAATTCTCATGGTACTGCTTCTCTTTCTTTTAAAGGACTACAGAGTTATTCTCAGAAATAGAGAAATATATCTAAAAAAAAATTATTGTTATTAGTACCCTTTAAAAACTGAAAAGATTGGCAATTACCTCTTCTGTGCTCTCCTTACTTGGTTGGTCGGGATGAGCTTGGGTCGGTCGGCAAATTTAGAGAACCAGAAAGTTTCTGGAATGGACCGCCCGGGTGTTGGGTCGGTCGGGTGGGTCGGTCGGCCCGTTATAATTGATAAGTGAGAAATACATAGACATTTAAGGGTTTTAATTTACCTTATACTTGCACTTTCAGGATAATATTTCTCACTTATCGTATGTTTTTCCTAAGATTTATGTCTTGATATGGACTGATATTTTTATGTTTAAATGTAGGAAAAAGCCATGTTAATGGATAGATAATCTCATGAGCTTTCCAACGCAACAAACGGCGAGTCAAACGGACTTATAACGAAGAATCTGGAGCCAATTGAAGATTAGACTCTATATATATAAAAACAGCCGCCCACAACATACACGTCCGCCTGGTTAAGGCGCGGACAACACACAGGCGTCCGCCTCGCGGACAAGACAGAGACGTCCGCATGATATGGCGCGGACAGCACACAGACGACCGCGAGGACAACAAAGACGTCCGCCTGTTATCGCGCGGACATCACAGAGGAGTCCGCCTCTTATCGGGCGGACAGCACACAGACGACCTCGAGGCGACAGAACAGAGACGTCCGCCTGATATCAGGCGGACGCGCAGGCGGACACGGCCAAAACAGACACGCGAACAGTTTTTCTTCTTCGTTCTCGCGGCGTTCTTCTTCAATCTTCACGGCGCCTACAGACAAGAGATAACCGACAGTATTAACGCGTCTGCAACCCCAATCTATCTACCTCCATTATCTTATCCTGCTAATCAACTTGCACACATCTTATCCTGCTAATCAATTTGCACGCATCTCTTCCTCTTTTTCTTCTTCTTCTTCTCTTCTCTATATAAACTCTGCAACTTCATCAAAATAATACACGCTCGTACACAAAAACTCTACTCTCTGAATCTCTCACCTTCACTTCCAAATTTCACTTCTTCCCAAAAAATCCATCCAGTCCATACGTATGCAGAGTGCTATTTCCTTTTTCTTAACTGTATTTGTTTTAATGGCTGTCGTGCTTACGACGTCCGTTTGTATAATTATGTCTGAGTAAAAACTTAGCTCCCGGGTTGAGAAGTAAGCTTATTTTACTAAACTGTGTTACGTAGACTTTCTAATATAATCTGTTCAAGCAATATTTTGATTCTCCTCCTTAATGCGCTTTAATATTTAGGCCATTTATTAAAGTGATATTTGTAGTTTCTTGTCAAAATGCAGTGCTGAGACAAGATTCTAGACAAGAGAAGTCAAAACAGGTCAACGACTAGAAGTGAGTTTTCACCTATAGGTTAACCAGTCTCCAATAGGAATTATTAATAATGCGATTAATTTATTAATACTTGAACAAGGTATTGCGCTTGTTATTTAAATTAATCAGGGTTTATTAGACAGGGAACGGTCAATAAACTAATTAAGGTTCTTGAGTTTATTGCTAAAGTGGGGAAGTCTACAATAATATAATTGAGTAAAATAGGTGAGCAAAACAACCCGGGATGCTTCTTTAAAAACAAAAGAGTTTCATAACTGCTAATATTAATCTGTTTTAATTAATTGTTCTTTTTACTGTTTTGATTACACTGAGTTCTAAACCACAATTTCTCTCAAAAAAATGATAAGTTTCTGTTCAGTAATCTAATTAGAATTCTCAATTAAAATTGCACTATCAGTTAAACCACAGCAAGGTCCCCAAGAGTTCGACACCCCACAAATCCACTATCCCGCAAAACGATAGGTACACTGCCTAGGTTGAAGAAGTAGTCGCATATTTCTACAACAAGTTTTTGGCGCCGTTGCCGGGGACCTCCGGCACGGTTAACTGACAGTTCTTAATTTTATTGAGTTTACTATCGGACTATCGGACTTCGGACATCTAACTACGGACATCGGACTTTGGACTACTAACTTCTCTTATTTATATTTTGTCATATATTATTGTTATTTCTTCCATTGTCCTTAATATTCTGTACAGTATTTATTACCTTAAAATTTCCAGTACAGTATTTATTAACTTCAAATTTCTGTCCTTAACTACTAACTTAAAATTTCTGTCATTAATTTCCATTGTCTCTAACTACTAACTTATAATTTTTTGTCCTTAACATTTCATTTCCATTGTCCTTAACTCTTAATTTCCATTGTCCTTAACTCTTAATTTCCATTGTCTCTAACTTATAATTTCCAGTATACTAACTCCTAACATTAACACTTTAGTTGTTTCTATATATGCGTCGTACTCGATCTGCAGGCAGTCCTCAAAACGAATTTGAGCCTGAGATTGAAAGGTATCTTCACAGAGAAAGACGACAACAACGTGTAGAGATGGCAACTCGACAAACTCTTTGTGAATACCAACAGCCATCAGTTGAAGGGAGGCCTTCTGCTATTATCCTTCCTCAGGTCACTCAGGCTGAACTAGACGCCTGGCAATTCAAAACCAGTTTCATTACCACACTCTACCACCAGGGCCAATACAGTGGGCTAGATTCAGATGATGCTCCACACCACATATCTGCATTTCTTGATTTTTGTAACACTTTCAACAAATCAGGAAGTCTGAACGAACGCATTCGTCTGCAATTGTTCCCCTATTCATTGAAAGATGGCGCCTCCAGGTGGTTGAGAAGTTACAACCCAGCAGTATCCACAGTTGGGCTGAGTTAGCAAACAAATTTCTGGCGAAATATATATCCCCCGTCCAAAACAAGAGAGAAAATTGCTGAAATCACCAACTTCTGTCAAGAACCAGGTGAATCTCTCTATGATTCGTGGGATAGATTCAAAGAATTACAGATATTATGTCCACATCACGGTATGAGTAGCCAGGAGCTTGTTTTATCATTCTTTAGAGGCTTGAATGATTCTAACAAATTGTTGCTAAGTTCCTCATCTGGAGGAAATTTTATGAAAATGACCGGAGAAGAAGCAGTTGATCTACTAGACCAGATGACCGCCAGCACCAGACAATGGTGTAAAAAAGGGGAGAGGTGAAGTAAAAAAGAAACCGGTATCTACAGTATTCCCCCGCAGGATCATGTGTCTGCTCAACTAGCTGCACTCACAAAGTTGTGGAAAAACTAACGCTTAGTCAACCCAACAAAAAGCTGCAAGGCAGTGGCCACTTCTCCATATCTGACTCCCTGTTGCGAAAACTGTGGAGGAGCTCATGAAACCACCAACTGCGATGGTTCAGGTTGCAACAGACCCTTGAAGAGGTAAGTTTAATTAACACAGACCAGGGGTTCCTTATCAAAACTCATACAACCAAAACAATTGGAGGAGCAACCAACAACCATGGAGGAATTATGAGCCCCAGACGAGCAACCAAGGATTCAACCAGACAAGCAACCAAGGTTTTAACCAAAACCGACAACCGCAGTACAACCGACAACAGGAACAGCCAACCAACTCACAAGGAGACATTGGCGAATTAAAAGGCATGATGAATCAGCTTCTGAAACAAGGTCAGGCGATGAATTCAAAATTTTCTGAGATAGAGGCCAAAGTTGCTGATCAGGCTACCATAACCACGAATTTGGAAAGACAGATAGGTCAGATTTCCCAACAGTTGGCTCAAAGACCAGCAGGGTCACTCCCGAGCCAAACGGATCCAAATCCCAGGGAGCATGCAAAATCAATAACCCTAAGGAGCGGAAAAGAGCTGGTATCCGCTGCCCCTGAAACTGAGGAGAAATCTGATCAACAAAAATCTGACAAAGAAGACGTAACAATTTCCAAGGAGAAGGAGTCTCCTGAATCCCTTACTATAAACCGTCACAGGTTTCATATGATATTCCAATCCCATTTCCTGACAGATTGAAGAAAAAGAATTTGGACGACCAATTTGGAAAATTTCTTAACATTTTTAAGAAATTAACTATTAATATTCCTTTTTCTGATGCCTTAACGCAAATGCCCATTTATGCAAAATTTATGAAAGATATCTTGTCTAACAGGCGATCTTTACAGGAAAATGACACGGTGAAACTAACCGAAAGAGTTTCTGCAGTACTCTTAAAGAAGCTACCACCGAAGTTGGGAGATCCAGGTCTCCCTATCATTCCTTGCGCAATTGAAGACATAAATTGTGGTAACGGGTTATGCGATTTAGGCGCAAGTATTAACTTAATGCCTTTATCTATATTCAAGAAATTAGGCATAGGTCAATGCTCTCCTACTCCTGTTCAGCTCCAACTAGCTGATCGTTCCATAATTCACCCCGAAGGAAAAATTGAAGATTTAGTGGTTTCTGTTGGCAAGTTTATTTTCCCCTGATTTCATTGTTATAGACATTGAGGAAGATAAAGATGTCCCACTAATCTTAGGTAGACCTTTTATGAGAACTGCGAGAACTTTAATTGATGTTGAAGGAGGAAAAATAATTTTAAGGCTTCATGATGAGCAGGTAGTTTTTGACATGACTAGGAACATGAAGCATCCTTCTGTACACAAAACTGTTTTTCTATTGACACTATTGACTCTTTAGTACAGGAGACGTTCCTCAGCAGAGACGAAGAAACAATTCTGGAAAGATGTCTTATGGCATCTTGTGAAGCTGAGGACGAAAATCCCGATATTGCTTTCATTGGCTGAAGAGTTAAACAAACATAAGCCATATTTCCAATCCTACCGACCAAATTCGAGCCAGTAGAACGAAACGCAGACAGACCCAAGCCATCCATCGAAAAAGCACCTACAGTCGAAATGAAACCTCTTCCTCCTCATTTAAAATACGCCTTTCTAAAAAAGCCATCTGATCTACCAGTTATTTCTTCTAAATTGACAGATGTGCAGGAGGAGGAACTTTTAGGGGTGCTACGCCGTCATAAAACCGCTATCGGTTGGTCAATAGCGGATATCAAAGGAATAAGCCCATCTCTGTGCTCTCATCGAATTTACATGGAAGATGATTTCAGGGCTTTAGCACAACCACAGAGGCGTCTAAACAACCCGTTCTTAAAGAGGTGGTCAAGAAAGAGGTAATAAAACTACTTGACGCTGGCATTATCTATCCAATTTCAGATAGCAAATGGGTAAGCCCAGTGCAGGTGGTACCAAGAAGGGCGGAATAACTGTAGTTCCCAACGAGAAAGGTGAGTTGATTCCTCAACGCACCACTACCGGTTGGAGAGTCTGTATAGACTACAGGAAATTGAATACCGCCACACGTAAGGATCACTTTCCCTTACCTTTTATTGACCAAATGCTGGAAAGGTTAGCAGGTCAGGACTATTATTGTTTTCTAGATGGCTATTCCGGATACTTTCAGATCCCAATTGCTCCAGAAGACCAGGATAAAACTACTTTTACCTGTCCTTATGGAACATACGCTTATAAAAGAATGCCATTTGGATTATGTAATGCACCAGCTACTTTTCAACGGTGCATGATGGCTATTTTCTCTGATTACATTGAAAAATGTATAGAAGTCTTTATGGATGACTTCTCTGTTTTTGGTTCGACATTTGATACTTGCCTGGAGAATCTTGATCTTATTTTGGCCAGGTGTGAAGACACAAATCTAGTCCTGAACTGGGAAAATGTCACTTCATGGTTCGTGAAGGATCGTGCTAGGACATAACGTGTCTTCCAAAGGTATTGAGGTAGACCAGCTAAAATCGAGGTAATAGAAAAACTTCCCCCTCCTACTACTGTCAGAGGTATCGAAGTTTTCTTGGACATGCAGGTTTTTACAGACGATTCATTAAAAACTTTTCCAAGATTTCTAAGCCTCTCTGCACTTTACTGACTAAAGATGCTAAATTTCATTTTTCTGATGAATGTTTAGCAGCTTTTAATTTGTTGAAAGAAAAACTTGTCTCTGCTCCTATTGTTGTATCACCCGACTGGTCACAACCCTTTGAAATTATGTGTGACGCCAGTGATTATGCGGTGGGCGTTTTGTGCCAGAAAATAGATAAGGTTCTGAGAGTAATTATTATGCAAGCCGCACTTTAAATGATGCTCAGAAAAATTATGCCACCACCGAAAAAGAATTACTGGCAGTCGTCTTCGCTTTGGATAAATTTCGTTCATATTTATTGGGTAGTAAGGTCATTATTCATACTGATCATTCTGCTCTCTAAGTATTTATTTGCCAAAGCAGATGCAAAACCAAGGTTGATAAGATGGATACTTCTCTTACAAGAATTCGACATCGAGATAAGGGATAAGAGAGGTATCCAGAATGTCGTGGCTGACCACTTATCAAGAATGGAGGGACCAGAAGACGAGAGACCCATCAATGAATTTTTCCCGGACGAGGCAGTTTTCACAATTCAAACGGCAAGAGACCCTTGGTTTGCCGACATTGCAAATTATCTGGCTACAAAGATCATCCCAGCTGATATGACTTATCAGCAGAGAAAAAGGTTCTTTTCTATTGTCAAACATTATTTATGGGATGATCCATTTCTTTTCAAAATCTGTGCAGATGGTATTATCAGGAGATGTGTCCCAGAGACAGAAATCAGAAATATTCTTCTCCATTGCCATTCTAGAGAAACCGGCGGACATCACGGTGCAACCCGTACAGCTGCAAAGGTACTTGAATCCGGTTTTATTGGAACACCCTTCACAAACTGTCATGCTTTGTATCTACTTGTGATCGGTGTCAAAGGCAAGGTAATATTTCTCGCCGTAATGAACTTCCCTTAAACAATATGCTAGAGGTTGAATTATTTGATGTTTGGGGGATTGATTTTATGGGACCCTTCCCAAATTCATTTGGAAATTTATACATCTTAGTAGCAGTCGATTATGTCTCTAAATGGGCGGAAGCCCTTGCTTGCTCTACTAATGATGGTAAAGTTGTGATGAAGTTCATAAAGAAGAATTTTCTCGATTCGTTGTTTCAAGAGCAATAATCAGCGATGGTGGCTCTCACTTCTGCAATCGCCAGTTTGATGCTCTCTTGAAGAAATATGGAGTCCGACATAAGGTTGCTTACCGTACCATCCGCAAACAATGGTCAGGCAGAGAGAACGAATAGAGAGCTGAAATGGATTCTGCAGAAGACGGTGAGCTCTTCTCGAAAGGATTGGTCCATTAAATTGGATGATGCACTCTGGGCATACCGTACCGCCTTCAAAACACCTATCGGCGTGTCTCCCTACAAACTAGTTTTTGGGAAGGCATGTCACCTGCCTGTGGAATTAGAGCATAAATCTTATTGGGCTCTAAAGGTGTTGAACTTCGATCTAAAAAAGCCGGTGAAAGAAGAAAGTTCCAGTTGACAGAACTGGAAGAACTAAGGTACAACTCATATGAAAATGCAAGTGATTTATAAGGAGAAGACCAAGCGTTGGCACGATAAGATGATTGCCAAGCGAGACTTCAAAGTGGGAGATTTTGTCCTCCTTTATAATTCCAGACTTAAGTTCTTTCCAGGTAAGTTAAAATCCTTCTGGTCTGGACCATTTAAAATAATATCTACCTCCCCTTATGGAGCGGTGGAATTGGACAATAAGAAGGGTGGATCATTTAAAGTCAATGGAGCTCGTATCAAATTATATTTGGGAAACACGTTGGATAACGAAGAAGCTTCTGCGCTTCTCTTCAAAGAACCAGTTACAACTTAAATCAATGAGGTACGGTCTAGCCAAAGACCTTAAAGATGGGCAGCTTGGTAGGAGGCATCCTACTATCTATCTTATTAATCTGTATTGTGTTTATATTCTGTATTTTATTTATGCAAAAAAAAGAGTGAAATAAAAAGAAAGAAGAGAGAACGAGGAGAATTAACTTGAGTTCTTCTGGCTGTTTAGAATATTTCTTCCAGGTAAATATTACGTCATTCTACAGCTGAACTCAAGTGTGGGGGAGCTACTCTACATATTCTGCATGAAATCAGGGGAGTACACTATCCATACCTTGCTCTTTAAATTTAAATATCTCTTATTACCATGCTTTTGATCATTACCCAGATAATTTGCATGCCCTGTTTTTAATTCTTTCTATGCAATGAGGGCATTGCTTTGGTTCAAGTGTGGGGGAGAGATAATAATCAAAAGCTTGCTCTTAAGTTTTTTTTTTCGACACTGTGTTTAAATTTGTTAAGTGATTAATAATCAAAGAATGAGCCATAGAGGGAGTAATGCTGGTATTAACAGGTTTAAAGGGTACACAAAAAAATATTATTACTCTGCTCCTTACTCAAAAAAATTCTGAGGAAATTACTGTTTGAATTTTGTTTTGACTTTGAGCCTGGATTTGATTTGGAAAGAAATGGTGGAAAAAGAACAAGGCAAGGTACTCCTCTGATCCAAACAGGCATATTCTGATCCTAAACAGGCCTCGTCCACTCGGTTATTAAGTTCTTAGGGGTGCTTCATCACCCGGCTACCTAAGGTACTCGGTATCTGGGATAGTAGACCCAAAACCGCTACAAGGGTGGAGAGAAAAGTCTGAGGTGAAAGAAAAATGAACTTCAAAATTGAGGTATCTGTGCATTCGGTACTAAAATGAAAAAATCATCATTATGGATCATGAGTATGTGGCATTGAAAGGTATAATGGAATATGATTTTACTTCATGCCCCTTGTCGTTCAAGGAAATGTGAAAGAAAATGGAGGATTGGCTCAGGGTTAAAAGCAGAATTCTCATGGTATTACTTCTCTTTCTTTTGTAGGATTTCAGAGTTATTCTCAGAAATAGAGAAATATATCTAATAAAATTAATGTTGTTAGTACCCTTTTAAAAATCTGAAAGATTGGCAATTACCTCTTCTGTGCTCTCCTTACTTGATTATTGTCTGTTTAACTTGTTTAAACATTATGTCAGAAAGATTTGCTTGAGGACAAGCAAAAGATAAGTGTGGGGGGAGTTTGATAAGTGAGAAATGCATAGACATTTAAGGGTTTAATTTACCTTATACTTGTGCACTTTCAGGATAATATTCTCACTTATCGTATGTTTTTCTCGAATTTATGTCTTGATATGGACTGATATATTTTATGTGTTAAATGTAGGAAAAAGCCATGTTAATGGATAGATAATCTCATGAGCTTTCCAACGCAACAAACGGCGAGTCAAACGGACTTATAACGAAGAATCTGGAGCCAATTGAAGATTAGACTGTATATATATAAAAACAGCCGCCCACAACATACACGTCCGCCTGGTTAAGGCGCGGACAACACACAGGCGTCCGCCTCGTGGACAAGACAGAGACGTCCGCATGATATGGCGCGGACAACACACAGGCGTCCGCCTCGCGGACAAGGCAGAGACGTCCGCCTGTTATCGCGCGGACATCACAGAGGAGTCCGCCTCTTATCGGGCGGACAGCACACAGACGACCGCGAGGCGGACAGAACAGAGACGTCCGCCTGATATCAGGCGGACGCGCAGGCGGACACGGCCAAAACACACGCGAAACAGTTTTTCTTCTTCGTTCTCGCGGCGCTTTCTTCTTCAATCTTTAGGCACCTACAGACAACAAGATAACCGACAATATTAACGCGTCTGCAACCCCAATCTATCTACCTCCATTATCTTATCCTGCTAATCAACTTGCACACATCTTATCCTGCTAATCAATTTGCACGCATCTCTTCCTCTGTTTTCTTCTTCTTCCTCTTCTCTATATAAACTCTGCAACTTCATCAAAAATAATACACGCTCGTACACAAAAACTCTACTCTCTGAATCTCTCACCTTCACTTCCAAATTTCACTTCTTCCACAAAAATTCCATCCAGTCCATACGTATGCAGAGTGCTATTTCCTTTCTTTAACTGTAATTTGTTTTAATGGCTGTCGTGCTTACGACGTCCGTTTGTATAATTATGTCTGAGTAAAAACCTTAGCTCCCGGGTTGAGAAGCAAGCTTATTTTACTAAACTGTGTTACGTAGACTTTCTAATATAATCTGTTCAAGCAATATTTTGATTCTCCTCCTTATTACGCTTTAATATTTAGGCCATTTATTAAAGTGATATTTGTAGTTTCTTGTCAAAATGCAGTGCTGAGACAAGATCTAGACAAGAGAAGTCAAAGCAGGTTAACGACTAGAAGTGAGTTTTCACCTATAGGTTAACTAGTCTCCAATAGGAATTATTAATAATGCGATTAATTTATTAATGACTTGAACAAGGAATTGCGCTTGTTGTTTAAATTAATCAGGGTTTATTAGACAGGGAACGGTCAATAAACTAATTAAAATTCTTGAGTTTATTGCTAAAGTGGGGAAGTCTACAATAATATAATTGAGTAAAATAGGTGAGCAGAACAACCCGGGATGCTTCTTTAAAAACAAAAGAGTTTCATAACTGCTAATATTAATCTGTTTTAATTAATTGTTTTTTTTTACTGTTTTGATTACACTGAGTTCTAAACCACAATTTCTCTCAAAAGAAAATGATAAGTTTCTGTTCAGTAGTCTAATTAGAATTCTCAATTAAAATTGCACTATCAGTTAAACCACAGCAAGGTCCCCAAGAGTTCGACACCCCACAAATCCACTATCCCGCAAAACGATTAGGTACACTGCCTAGGTTGAAGAAGTAGTCGCATATTTCTACAACAATAATAATAATAATAAAAAAAAGAAATGAAAGGGTGGCATTAGTAGTCCACCTTTAAGAGGATGATGATTGTTAGAAAGGTAAGTATATAAGAATTTAAGAGATTAAGTTAAGTAAAATGAATTAAGTGTTTAAGGTTAAGTTATAAGAACTTAGTGGTTATTAGTTGAGGATCATTAGTAGCTAAGGTTAATTGAAAGTAATTAACAATCCAAATTGGATGAATGTTTTAGGACTTGAGAATTGGGACTCGGAAGGAGCCGAACAACCGACGGTGTACGGTATGGTTTTCTTGTAGCCTGCTTGCTAATGAGGTGTCCCTCGGCTTGTGTGCTATTTGTTTATGTGTGCCGACTAAACAAGATAAAGTATGCAACCGGAATATTATGTTTGTTGTGTGATTGTGATGCACTAACACAACTAACCTTCAGAACTTACTAACAATGTTTAGTAAAGAATTGTGTGAGAATAAGGAACACTCCCAAATATTGTTCTATTAGTAGCCGAAAGTGGTTAACTAACAAACATTGACTTTGAGACTTCTACTAACTAGAACTTGGGGGGAGTGAGGAATCCGGAATGGTTCGGTCATGCATGTGTTAAGTAGGAGGTTGGTATCCTTATCAGGTTTCGACTTCCAAATATGACTTGTCTTCGGACTCGTCGCCTAGAGTCGATATAAAGACTCGGTCACCTCGATTTCTGTTCGAGGTGGGAGGCATTACTGAGATGGTGTGGTGGGATCTACCTAAATCCCAACTAATTCTAACAAGTATTGTTTATGTAAACCAATGGAGCTGATAACTCATTGGTTAGGGTTACTTTTGACCCTACAAGATAAATAATGAATTAAGGAGCAACCTTTCTAACTAAAGAACGGTTGTATTGTTTGAGATAAGGCTTGAGATAATATTTGAGGTAAGATACAACCAATTCTAATTAAAGAACGGTTAGTATATTGAGACTGAGATAAGACTGGACTGAGATTCAGAGGAATAATAACTTAAGGAGTTAAATGATTTACTCACTAATTAAGGGAACGCTTTTAAGTCATTCATTGTGTGTGAACCATGTTTGTTCATATGTGGCTTGTTGTTTATTGCACTTCTTACTTATGTTGTGTATCTAATCAACTTCATGCTATCGACAATTAGTAGTCGTAGTCCCGTTAGCTTGGGGGCTATAAGAGAATCGTACCAGCAAAGGTGCTGACCCCCTCGGGGGCTGCTGTTTAAATTTTGCAGGTGAATGTCAGAAGACGACCGTCCTGAGAGTAGGATCGGGTAGAATTACTACGGGTTGTTTTACTTTTGTTACATGGTTGTGCATGTACACTTGTTTAGTAAATGGATGAGATGTTAGTATGATGTATTAGGATATGAGATACTTGGATTAGGAACATGTATTTGGTTAAGATTTTAGTATACTAATGTTCGGTATATTCGGGTCCATCAGACCGTAGCTGGATCTTGGAGTATTTAGTATGCCTAGTTAGTCACGTGGGTGACTGACGGCGGTAACACCAATTGTTGTAAGGATTCTGCTGTGTTGTTAATATAATTGGTTGAAGGTTATGAGTTGAGAACGGATTTATGAGATGGGGTGATACAGAAAACCTCTTAATGTCCAGAGTAAAAAACCTCAGGACCGGAAACATACAAACCTTTCACTATAATAATAATGGGATTACAATAGTGACTCTTACTCTCACAATTTGTGGAAATACTGAAAAGGGGAATAAACAAAAATCAGAAAATGAAGCTATAAACTCTTTCTTTTTCCTATTTGTTTCTCTTTTTTTTTCATTCCCGTTGCATACTTGTGCAGCCCTCTTATATTTTACTTTGCAAGTTAAGAATACTTGCACTTGGATGTTTTTAAATATTGTCATCCAATTAATGAAATGGGACTTTGTTACTTGGTATTTATAGACAAAAAGAGTGCGGGGGTGCTGCATGAATTTTCATATTGTTCCCAAATTTGTTTCTTATAAATGTTTAGCTCATGAAAAGCATGAGTATTGTGCATCAAAAACTAGTTCACCCACCTTGAATTAATGTGGTTGATTACAATAAAAAACTAGATGTAACTTTCATCCAAACGCTAAGATAACTGTAAGAAAACAAGTATCGGGTATGCTCTGTATTAAGTTGTATAAGAGTACGTTATAGAGTAAGTTTAATGAACACAATGAATAAGGTATTTATAGTACAATTGCTATACAGGATATAAGCTGTTAATCAGATATTACATAGCGTACACGACCAACCTATACATATCACTATAACATATATAGTACATATATATACATATTCTAACATTCCCCCTCAAAAATAAGGATCTTGATCTGAATTTTGTAACAGATGAAGACTGATCTGATGTAACATCTCTCTGTAGTCTTTTCCATTGAGTGTGTTTGTAAGAAAATCTACAATCTCATGCCGATTAGAGATATCGTGAACACTGATCATCCCCTCTGATATCTTCTATCAAACGTAATGCACATCGATTTCAATGTGCTTTGTTCTTTGATGGTGAACTGGATTCTTAGCGGTATACACTGCCGATTTGTTGTCACATTTGACGGGGATGGGCGCCATGTTTGCACTCCAAACTTGTGTATCAATTTGCTGAGCCATGCGAGTTCAACTGTCACCATGCGCATTGCATGGTACTCGGCCTCAGCTGATGATACGGAAATACTTGCTTGTTTTTTTCCTCAGGAAGGTGCCTTTTACTCAATAACAATCGTCATATGAGTGTCAAAATTTCTTGCATTTGTAGCATTTTAACTTCTTTCCCTCGTTCTTTATTGATTTTCCATTCCCCTTTTCAGAGTATTCATGTCGCACGGAATCAGGGTTTGGATGGGAGCTAGTTTGAAATGCGACTTCTTCTGCCTCGTCACCCTTGTATTTCTAGTTTAATTTGTGGTTCTCCTCTTGTCTGACCATGGCGTATACCCTATCTAAGGTTAGTAAAGGAGAAATCATCAAAATGTTGCTCCGCATCGTCTGGAAATCTCGTCGAAGCCCCCATCGGGAAGGGGTTGTTCTCATTCTAGTTGATCTTCTTAAGTTAAGATCTGTGTCCTGCATAGGTAAGTCATTTGTGTTGGCAGGTGGTTGCAAAACAAGAACTGTATCTATTTCAGAAGAGGAGGAAGCTAGAATATTTTGGTTGTTAGGAGCAGCTGTATCTATTACATGTATAGGATCATACGAGACAATGTGTTTATGTAATGCATCATAAGTTGATTTGGATTGAGTATGAGGAATGTAATCCTTTGGGTTGTGAAAAGGAAATACATATTTATGGAAACCAGCATCTCTATAAATGATTATTTTCATATCTCTTAATCTGAGGAGTTTATAAGCTTTCTGATTTTCTGCCATACTGAGATGAACACATGCATCGATCATACCTAACATCAAATTTTCATTTCTGTTTGTCAAGATTAAAAGCATATGAAAGACATCCAAATACTTCAATTATGTTGTATGTAGGTGTACTTCCATAAATCAGTTCATAAGGTGCTTTTTCCTTGTATGGTAGAGCTAGGAAGTCTATTGATACTTTGAGTAGCAGCCAAAATGTATTCTCCTCAATATTTTATAGGAATTCTAGATTGAAAATATAAGGCTCTTGCATTATTTGCCAAATATTTGTGCTTACGCTCAACTACACCATTTTGTTAAGGTGTGTAAGCACAGGATGTTTGGTGTATAATGCCGAAAGACTTATAAAATTTTTTTCCCTCTAAGATGTTCCTAATTCTAATGCATTGTCTGATCTTATAATTTTAATGTGTTTATCAAATTGTCTTTCAATCACTAGAATGAATTATTTGATATAAATAAGTGTGTCACCTTTTGTTTTTAGAAGTTTGACCCAAAGATCTCGAGAATAATCATCAACGATACTAAGAAAGTATATTTGATGATTATATGTGTCATTTCTGAAAGGGCCACATATATTTAGATGTATGAGGTCAACTTTTTCTTTGCTGGTGGTGAAAGACAGTGGAAAAGGTTGTCTATGATCTCTGCTAAGATGACAAGAATCACAAACAAAAGAATCAGAGACATCCTTTCTTTTGATTACAACAAGCTGATACAATGTCTCAAGAGACCCTAAACCTGTTATGCCGCAACAAAACAGAATTGACACAATGTTGCAAGGTTATTTTTATAGCACTTTGTACAGAAACAATATTGTTCTTGTGCTGTAACATAGAACTCCTATGATTCATAAACTTTTCAAGACACATATACGCAGATGTTTCGAGGTCTAGTAAACAACACTCATCTTTAGATGTAATGATCAAAGCATTTAGTTGTTGCAGCAATTTTCGAACAGACAAGAGATTGAACTTAAAAGATGCAACATGAAACACATTGGTTTATGTAAATTTCTCTATGAATTTAACATTTCATATCCCTATTATATATGAAGCTACGGTGGCCATCTGGCATATTAATCTTGAGATTATGTCTTCTATAAGTGTGTTTATTAAACAAATCAATATTTTTGCATACATGGTCAGTAGCTCCAGTGTCAATGATCCATTTGTTGTAAAAAAATGAGGTCTTATCCATGCGCAAGTTATCAGAATGTTCCTAAGCATTAGAGGTCAGTATTGACATACCTGCAAACTGGTCATACAGATCAGCTTTGACGACAACATTTATTTCCTCATCAGCTTGAAGACACATCATAAGGCTTGTTAGTTGTTGTGAAGAAATTCCTGGAGCTCCGGTGGCTTGATTCTTCAGATATGCCTTTACCCCTTTAAGTTGTTTCATGTCGGGAACGGGTGTGCTGAGATTGTCAATGTGGTTGAAGTTTGTCTGTTCTTCAGTAACACCTCTACTAAGGTACTTATTCTCTTTTCCTTGCTTCCAATAGCTTGGGAAGGTGCCTTTTACCCAATAACAATCGTCATATGAGTGACCAACTTTCTTGCATTTGGAGCATTTTAACTTCTTTTCCTCGTTCTTTGTCAATTTTCCATTCCCCTTTTCAAAGTATTCTAGTTGCACGAAATTAGGGTTTCAATGGGAGCTAGTTTGAAATGCAACTCCTTCTACGCCTCGTCGACCTTGTATTTCTAGTTTAATTTGTGGTTCTCCTCTTGTATGGCCATGTCATATACCCTATCTAGGGTTGGTAAAGGAGACATCATCTAAATGTTGCTCTGCATCATCTAGAAATCTTGTCGAAGCCCCATCAGGAAGTTTATCACTCTCTCATTCTCAGTTAATTTGCCCAGCACCGTGAAAACGCCACAAGAACAGACGGGGCATGTAATAAGTTGTTCATTCCACAGTCGAACCCATTTGTATATTAGACATTTACGGATTCTTCATTTTGTTCTCGCTTCCTAGATTCTTGATGGATGGCGTATAATCTCATTCCGGAAGCTTCACCGAAGCGATTGCAGAATTACTCCAGATTTGAGCAGTAGTTGGACAGTAAATCACACTTTAATGGACTGTATCTTTAAGAGCCGTAAAAATCCAGCACTTGACCATCCCATTTGCTTTGTTCCAGGAGGCTTGCTTTGTTCCTTGATAATCCTCTCGTTTAACGCTCCGGTCGATGAAACCGACCTTTGATTTCGCAATTATACCGACGGTGAAATTGTGCGTCCAATTAAGGAATCCTTCGCCTGAAAATTTGTAAGCAAGCTGCATCCCTGGGTAATCTGAAGGATGTAAGTATAAGGGGTCGACTTCGGCATCGGTAGAGGTAGCAACATCCTTTCCTTTATCTTTTGGGTCACTTGGTTTCCGTGATTCGGCCATGATTGTGGAGGAAATTTCGGTAAGGGTTTAGAATAGTGAGGAATTTGAGAAGAGAAGAATGAGGAAGAAGACGATGTCATTTTGGGAAAGCAAGACTTAATTTCTTTTGTTGCAGTCACGTTTCTCATTGACGCTCCGGTACCATGTAAGAAAACTTGTATCTGTTATTCTCTATATTAAGTTGTGTAAGAGTATATTACAGAGTATGTTTAGTGAACAGAATGAATAAGATATTTATAGTACAACTGCTATACATGATATAAGCTGTTAATCAGATATAACATAACATAACATAACATAACATAACATAACATAACATAACATAACAACATAACATAACATAACATAACAACACATAACAGAACAAACAAACATAACATAACAAACATAACATAACATAACAGAACAACATAACATAACATAACAAACATAACATAACATAACATAACATAACAAACAAACATAACATAACATAACATAACATAACATAACATAACATAACATAACATAACATAACATAACATAACATAACATAACATACACACTACAACCTAATCATAGCACTACAACATATAGTGCATATATATGTTCTAACACTAACATTATAAATGCTTTCACTAAACCGAAGGAGTTGAAATAGAGCGATGAGTAATAAAAAAGATTAATAGTCATGATTTATTGTAGTATTAATTAACAGAGGTGGATGCAAGGGGAGCACGTGGGGTCACGTGACCCTACATTTTTTTTAAGAATGAAGAGATTCCTATATGTATAACAATTAGATTTTATATTTATATAGTATTATGACCCCATATATTAGAGTGTTTGGTAGTGTAATGGTAAGGGATATAAATATTGAGTAAGTTATCCTAAGTTCAAATCTAACTATGATCAAATATGTTGTAATTTTTTCCTTCATATAGTCCCCCATGCCACGATATAATCGACTAAGTTTCCTCTTCTCCTCATCATATAACTATTCTAGAAAACTGTTTTCTTCATTCAAGGTCATGAAGTGGGCCAGTAATTCGTTAATCGCCACCGGACTCTACTTCGTGGCAGCCTCACTTAACTTTTTAGCCAAATTCTTCAACCTCTCTGTTTTTGAGTTCTCATTCATCCTTTCATCTGTATCTGCCTCTGTCTCTTTTGTATCATGCTTTCCTTCTTCTGTCTCTTTTGTATCAGTAGAAGATCATCATGATCATCAGTACTTTGATCTTCAACAGAGGCAACAACTGTCTCCATCAGCCAAATTCGTCTGGCTTTTTATCCGATTTTATCTGTGATGTTTCTGAAGATCAATACCACTCGATCTCTGCTGATCTCGGAATTCCACATTATTCAGCTATGTCATCCCCTAAGTTTTCAGTGTTGTCCAGTTCTGATTGTTCGATCTACTGAAGCTTCCAATCATATATACTAGTCAGAGGTGACTAAAGGAAAAGGAGAGAAGGAAGGCCGTGAAGGAAAATAAAGTTAGTGGGCCCGTCCGAGTTCAATTTTTTTAAAAATAGGTTGATGACGATCGAAGGTGCATAGGCTAGCCAAAAAATGTAGAGGGATACTAAAATAATAACTACAAGAAATTAAGAAGCTGTAAGTAGAGGTCTCTAATATGGCCAATGGTGGTCATATAGATTTCCAAAACATTAGAGGGCTAATTGGAATGCCTAGCTTGACCAGATAACAAATCTGAGAAGAATGTGAAGGAACTTAAAAGTTTGATGTTGGTATTGGTAGAAACGTAGATAAACTTCTGGGTGGATGTTAAGGTAAAAGCAATATGGGGAAGGGGACGTCAGGCAAGCTGACCATGCCGTAATGCTATGTCTGTATAACTAATTAATACACCCCATAGTCATCTAATATTTGCACCCTACGTTATACTATAATATAATATAACATTAATACACCCTATAGTCATCTAACCAAATTAATTTCGCCATAACTAGGTGGCTATATTTGTATGCATGCCGAAACGCATTATATTTGATGCCTAATACACACATTAATTCCCAAGTCAATTGTACAACCAGCAAGTAAAAATCAGCACATAGTATAAATAGATGCGCGCGACAATTTGGTTTGCATGCAAAATTATTCCCAAACACACGTACACTTTATTTCATGCCTTTAATCCCAAACAAACAGAGTATATATGTTCCTGATTAACAAGTTTGGTTTGCAAAATTACCTCATAGCAGAATAGAGGCAATAAAAATCAGCACATAGTACAATAATAGATAGATGCACGCGACACAGTTTGGTTTGCATGCAAAATTATTCCCAAACACATACTTTATTTCATCACACCTTTTAATCCCAAACAAACAGAGCATGTATGTTCCTGATTAACAAGTTTGGTTTGCAAAATTACTTCATCAGCAGAAGAATAGAGGCGATAGATCTAGCGCGCATGTATGTTCCTTTCGCTAGTTGGGGTTGTAAAATATTTCTAGGTAGAGTGAATCTAGAGGCGCCAAGCGTGCGATAGGGCATGTATGTCATGTTCGTGCGATTTTGCAAAAATTAATTACCGATCGAAAGAGTATATGAAAAATAAGGATAAACATATATATGTATATATCTGTTCGTTGATTGAGCGCAAAAATATTACCCATAGCGAGAGGCGCCGATCGATATCGACGCATGCATGCGGCCTGCCTTCATCACCAGTTTGGCCGGAAGATAGAATATTGAAGATGGCGAGCGCAGTATCGGGAGAAAGGAAGAGAAGAGAGGCGCCGCGGCGGCAATATTGGTAATTTCTGGCTCATTGGTTTCGATTGAGAAGAGAGCTTAGTGAGAGCGAGGTTTACAGAGAGTGGGTAGGGGAACAGTCGCGATTAGATTGATGAGAAACTGGGCGGGAGGGTGAAAAGTGTTTATAATTTAGGTAACATAAAGAACGCTTCACTTAAGAAGCGTTCTTTATGCTGACCGTAAGGAGCATAAAGAACGCTTCTTAACTGAAGCGTTGTTTATGTTATCGCTCCCAAAGACATAAAAGGTGCTTCCTTTGTGAAGCATTTTTATACGTATCTCTTAAAGAACGCTTTGCTTACAAAGCGTTGTTTTTGTCTTTGGGCACGATAACATAAACAACGCTTTGTAAGCAAAGCGTTTATTAAGATGTCCCACCTATGATAAAAAAAACGACTTACAATATAACCATTTTTAAAGGGGCATTGTTTATTCTTTTTTTTTCCAGCAGTGTAGGTCCAGACTATTTCTTCAGGTAACAACCCTTCAGGTAACAATCCTACCAGTAGTAATCCTACCAATAGAGATCCTTCAGGTAGTAATCCTACTGGTAGACCCTTCCGGTCGTAATCCTTCAGGTAGCAATCCTACCAGTAGACCCTTCTGGTAGCAATCCTACCAGTAGAGATCCTTCAGGTAGTAATCCTTCAGGTAGACCCTTCCGGTAGTAATCCTTCAAGTAGTAATCCTACCAGTAGAGATCCTTCAGGTAGAAATCCTACTAGTAGAGATCCTTTAGATAGTAATCCTACCAGTAGAGATCCTTTAGGTAGTAGTTCTCCCGGTAGTTGTTGCGGCCTTTCAGCCATGGTTTATTCTATACCATTACAATGGTGGCCACGAATCTTAAAAGAACTCCCACTTGGGAAAGACAAATGCTTAAATCTTTAGGCAAAAAGAGTTACATCATAATCCACCGAATATGTTGTCATATTGTAACACCCCTCTCCTTAGAACACGTAATAATCTCTCTCGTAGCAATAAATAAAATGTCTTACAGCGGAAGAATAAATAATAACAACAATACTCACTCGGGTGTCACCGGCCATTACTCGTCCATGCGAGTAACGAAGCCAAACTATATCCAACAATCAACAAAAACAAACTGCTAACCGCTATGATAACGAGATAACTTCCTATACATCATAAAGGTCGACAAGTGAGCGTCTACCCAATCCCGAATACACATAACCGTATCATAATACAATCCACCATCTATATTGTTATACAAACAAACTCCACGTGCGGTAATTAAAGTAAACTCTAACTACCCTGTTCCCGCACTTCGGCTTCGACAATAATCGACAACCTGCACAACGAGTGTAGTATCAGCGATAGATGCTGAGTATGCCGGGCCTGGACCCTAATTGTCACTTAGTCATTTTAACCATCTTATTATTAGATTGGTTTCATGCTTTACCATTTTACAGTTTTAATCAATACTGTAATATACATGCATAATATACATAATCATCCATCCAAACATTCATAAACACTCAACCATCCATCAAATCCAAACATTCATTTAATATCATAAACAATTGTTGTATAATCGAACATATCGAAATAATTGCAGTATAATGTACATTGTACAATCGCCGTAGCGAACAGTTTCCATAGTTAATTTACCTTGGCCTTAAAGGCCCCATCCAAACCATGTTTAATTAACACCAGTTGGGCATCATGTTAAGACAACCCGATAATCTCACCATGGACAGTAGTCCTCCTGTACACACAGAGGTGCTCATTTCGCTAGAGGTCCGGAGGCCCCTGACTATTCACTTTTGCCTCGTAAGGCGTCCATATAAAGGCCATAGCCACCTGACCCACGATCCAAATAGGGCTCGTTGGGTATAACCCTGGAGCGGAACCCGATCGGGAACCCCTCAGTGATAAGCCACAGACTTATTATATTTTATGTACTAGATTTAGGATTATATTTATCTAAATTAGGTTAAGTAGTTAATATTTATGTTATATTATGTATTAAAGTGTATTATTTGTTCAGTCTTATGTTTTTATATGTTCTTCTTGCAAGGAAACACTTTTGACCAATATGCCAGACATAAGGCCGGATAACTCCTGCACGGCACAAGCGTGGAGCAGAAAAAGGTGCTATGCCGGGTATGTTGCCGGGTACATCCTAGCCGGCACAAGTAAAAAGTTGCCACAATTCACCAGAAGTTAGCAGTACATGAAGAGGTGCCTTTTTGATGAAGAGGTGTCTTTTGGTGAAAAGGTGTCTTTTGGTGAAAAGGTGTCTCTTGGCAAAAAGGTGTCTTTTGGTGAAAAGGTGTCTTTTGGTGAAAAGGTGTCTTTTGGTGAAAAGGTGTCTTTTGGTGAAAAGGTGTCTTTTGGTGAAAAGGTGTCTCATGGTGAAAAGGTGTCTTATGGTGAAGAGATGTCTTTTAGTTGGAAAGATGTCTTTTGGATGAGAAGACACTATGGAAAGACATCATTTGGTGATGTGTCTTTCCATACCAATACAACTAGGGTAAAAGGTATCTTTTTGCTAAAGACATGTCTTGAAGGTGTATCTTTATGGAAAGACATCATTTAAGATATGTCTTTCCATAGAATCACTTCCAACACCTATAAATACCCTACCCATGTGGTCATTTGAGAACACACTTCAACATACCAATTCCACTCCATTCACATCTCTATTTACGCCCCATTCCATTGTTGGTGTCCAAGGAAGTTCTGCAGATCCATCCACGCGAAGAGAAGAAGAAGACTTTGTCGGGTTAAGGCTATGATCATCTCCTTCTCCCTCTTTGTATTCTCTTCTTGTAGTTGTGTGGATGGTGATGTAGAATTCCTTGTTAGGTTTATGGTTAGGGATGAATTTCCTTGTAAAACTCTTATGATCATTTATGGAATTTTCAAGTTTCTTAACGGAGGTTTCTAGTCTTCATACAAGTTGAATGAGTCAGCCACTTATTCTCTTATCTCTAAGTCCTATTTAAGGCTTTCAAAGCAAGAGTAGGATAGATTAGGATCTCGGTAATCTTTAATATTGTTGTTCTGAAAAGTGGACAACAAATGCTAAGGTTTTGGATTAATCTCTTATTTCCCCATTATTCTGGTTGTATTCGCGGCATTGGCTATGCACGATGCAGGTATGGATAATGAGTTCTTGTTTCAGACCAAGAAACAAGAAGTGTTATTTACGGAATGTACGATGCCGGATGTAGTGCCGGATGGAAGATGTCCGGCACATTCAAAGGCCTTGATTATGCCGGGTATCCAAGGTCCGGCATGGCACCCGGCATATGCATTTTGCGAGACCAAATCCTCTTTGAGACTTGCCACCCTTGATCATTGGTCATATGATACTCTTACATTGACATTCTCCCAAATCAAAGTTAGTTTATTTAATTTTCTTAGTTTAGAATCAACCTTTACTATTCCCCCCTTGTTTAGAATAGGCTTTTGCCCGGATTAGGACTAGTTTTCTATAAGTCCCTTGGGTACGATACTCTCGGTCGTAATATATTTACACTATACTCCGACCGGGTTTTTATTTGCTACCCGTAGTAGAGTTGTAGGTTTAGTTTAGTATTTTATTCTTTTTATGTATATAGTTTTCCTACAATTTTCTATTTAGCACTCAGTGATCACAAATGCGCAACCAGGTAGTTCATAAACTACACTGGATTCCTCACCTCAACTCACACCATCTCTCTCTCATAATGTTTAAGATATGCTCTTAGTCTTATGGAGAATAATTATTAGTTAGTGCTCTATGGGTCTCACGCATACCTAGAAGTAATCTAGGTTATATTCATGTTCGAGATCCATGCTCTAGAGACCGATAATGTCGTGACTCGTTCCTAAGTGTTTTACTTAGGTTGCCATATACTTAATATTAATACTATGGTATTATATCAAGTAACCGTCTTGTCATCACAATAACGTATATGTATGTTTATATAAGCCGATCTATAGTCGACGTAGTGTTAGTCCCGTAGGACGCTCGTGCATAAATAATTAATGCAGTAACACACATAATCACATACACGTATCCAAAACACTTAACACACAAGTTATATCAACCAAATCCAAGCCTAAGGAATTTCTTAGGACAACTCGGATCAAACCCCTTTACATACCGTACACCTTAGACCAAGGATGCGCAGTGTAGACCACTAGCTCGTCAAGCGCCTTCGTCTGAAGTATGATCTAAACGGCAATAAAACTATAAGTCAGTCTCCATGACTAACTACATCCGGTATTTCCGAATAACAAGTAACCCCGACAGTTCATCCCCGGATTTCTACAGTTATTTGTTACGGGTTTCTCTAAACCGGTCGGCTTTGTTACTAAAACTCGTATGTCAAAATATATCGACTCTTAAGTTTAATTCATTATATTTCTTTAACCTTATCCACCATTAAATTTAGGTATATAACCTATAGTTGCATGTATGCATGCATGACTTATTATATTGTATTATTTTCCACCATCCATTATAATACATTGTATTATATACTCCATTATCCTTAGTAAATTATATTTCCATCTAAAACTTATAACATATAGTTTATAAACTATTTCCATGTAACAATCTCCACCACTATATTATATGGTTTCCAACCAATATATATATATATATATATATATCCATCCTTATATACATTATTCTCGCATATGTATATATATATTTACCATATAGGTAAGTTTCAAGAGTTATAAAACTCTTATATTATATGTTACATTTTATCATCTTATATTAGATGATTATTCCCATTAGTTGTATTATATTATACAACTTATATCAAGATCATTATCCTAATATTATGTAACATTTTATGTTGTATAATTACAACTCCTAAGATTTATTCAATATAAACCTTAGTTTATAAATCTTATTTATTTATAGTTTGTCACATTATTTAATGTGAATATCCTTACTTATTAATTCCATTTAAACCATATAATTGTTATAACATTTATAACATTATACACCATAGTCTAAAACTCATTTTTCAAACTCTTATAATTCGGTACAGCCCTTTATTTCATTTAAATTCTATTTTGACCACATAACATTTTGTAATGTTATACCATATACTAATATCATATAATATGATATTTTTATTTCCTTTATTTATAACCTATAGTTTTTATACAAAACTATATTATATTACCGCATAGGCATATACATTTATACCTTATACTTTCCATATCCCATAGTTTCCTTTACTTACAAATCACCCCATTATTTATATCATGTTATATATATCATATAACATAACATTTTTAACTTATAAAATGGTATAACCTATGGTTTTATTTTGTAAAATTTCCGAACAGACCCATGTGCTGTTCTAAATTATTTTCCTAACCCACCAAGTTTTCTACAATTGCCATTTGGCCCAATTTATAACATATAGTTTTATCATATCATTAAAACTATATATTATACATATATCTTATCAAATACCCTTATATTATTATAAAAATCACCAAATTTCACCAAAGGGTTATAATTACCCTTACTAACCATATACTTTCGGTATTCTACATTTCCACCCCATCTTTTATTCCAAAGTGTTATAATGACATAATAACTATATATTATACATATATAGTTTATTTTAATTCCAAAAACCAACCAAATAATTCCTAAAAATTCCTAATGGCCCATGGGTGTTTATAGTACCATTTTACACCCTTTTATTTTCGGTAATAACATATTTACCACATATGTTATAAAATTGTTACAATTAAATACTTATCTTATTATAAAACCTTAAATAAGTTATTTAACTTATATAATTTGGTCAAAACCTACCATATGGTCAAGGTTGACCTCTTTAATATTGCCTTGACCATTAATCTCCATATATTATGGTTTTATACCCATATTTTCTAGAAATCACCATTTAACCCCAAAACTTTATAAAATCTAATATTTTTTTTATTTAAACTCATTTAAACCTCTAATTTTCAGCTTTATTAATATATAGCCCCCAAGTTTAATTTAATTACACTTTAAACCCCTATTCCTTGCGGTAATACATATATATTACCTAAACTTAATTAAGACCTTATAAATACAAAATAAAATGGCCTAAAGTACATGGCCTTATTACAAACATTAGCTTATAAAATAAATTACACATAAATGCCCAAAAATGCTTTAAACTCTCGGCCTCTCCCATATCTTTTCCATATTTACCAATTTTCCACATAATGTCTTAAATTTGACAATTATGCTAATTAATTACTTATATAAATTTACTAAACCATTCCTTAATCACCTAAGTTCAAAATAAGACCTTAATAAACATTTTCACTCGCGACATATATATACACATATGTATAAACACATATTAATATACCAAGTGAAGGTTTAAGTGATTAATACCTTATTTTTGCCAAGTTTAGGCCTTGTTTGGCCACGGCTGTTTGGAGATAAATTTTTCACAGCTTAGTTTACGTGTTTTCAAACAGCAATTAAGGCATGATTAGTCTCCAAGCAAGATATAACCATAAGAAGTGTTTAATGTATATTTTCAAGGTAAAATTTACCTTAGAATACCAAGGCAAGCAAAGGTTATATTCGGCCTATTTATACAGAAGATAAAGAGCATCAAAAGTCTACTAAACCAAACTTCAAAACTGGTACAACTCAGATTAGAAGATGGCTAATTTTTACCTTGATTAAAATGCCAAAAATGGTATTTTTGGCTTGGATTTGGCTATACCTTGAAGCTCTTGATATACCAACTGAATAAGTATGTTAAGATGAAGATAATAAGGCTAGGAAACAAAGTTTCACAACCGGAATTGAAGGGAATCAAAAGATAAGTGCTTAAAGCACATTTTTATACCTTAAGAACAAGATTAGAATTCTCCACCTTTTTCCCTTGTTACAGCCGAGAATCACCCTTATTTTAACCTCCAAAACAACCTAGAACCATGGATGGAAGTGGTTGTTGCTTAGCTCCATGAAAAGAGGAAAGAAATGTGAAGAGAATGAACATAAAATGGCTTAATAAGCTTACCTAGGTAGGAAAGTGTTCTTCTCTGAATATGGAGTGTTCTTACCGTCAAAGAGGAGCAAAAGAGAGGATGAAGATGTGTGGTGTCGGCTGGGAAGAAGGCAAATGAGGTAAATAAGCTAGTTTTGCTTTTATGTTAATTAATGTTACTTTATGAAATAGTAAATGATGATTCATCAAATTAGCTAGATATTTTGTATTAAAGTTGAATGAGCTGTCCTCAATGCTCCATGCTTCCGACTTACTAAGGGTAAGGATGGTCATTAATTGACCATTGACTATACTTAGTCAATTTTGCTTAAAATGCACTATTTGGATTACTATTCACAAATGAATGCCATATTTTTGATTTTTTTTGAAATATTGGATTTAGACCTTCTAATGTGGTACATTATAGTAAATTAGTATATCAAGGTCTAATCCAATGCCTAACACCACTCAAAACCCACTCAGAAAGTCAATTTTCTCAAAAACGTGCTTTAAAGAATTTTAAAGCACATTTTGTGTTAGAACATGTTTTAGATCTTGGTTTCCTTTGAGAATGGTTTTATAGTGTTCATTACTTCATTGTAATTAGGAATCCAATTTTATACAAAATAGAGGTCATAAGACCTTTAAGGTTTTCTTAGAGCACATTTTTGCCCTCATTGACTTCTAAGCATGTAAATGCTTGTTATATGTATTGCAGTGTTGTCCAATGATTTTAGTATGTTTAGTTATGTGTTAATATGCTTAGGACAAAGTTTTAGGTCCTAAGAAGTTCATTTGGGTATGTATTTACCCTAAACAGTCAAATGGTGCAATATCTTGCTTTGTGTTGACCACTGTTGTTCTCAATTGACTTTTAAGGCATGTTTAGACCTTAATTAATGTGATTAGATGTTTAATCCATGTTTTATTAGTTTGGGGTATTTCACATATTGTTAGAATACATCCGTGGTAACTATCATTACAGTCGACCCATTCAACTTGCTTTTATAAGTTAGAGAGAGAGAAATTCCCTCCACTCTCTTACCCTTACCCCCTTTATGCTTTTTCATTGGTACCCGTAGCATGCATTGACACCATAGGCAAAGTTGTTTTATACTTTCCGTAGGTGAGAGTTCTTGTTTTTTGTTTCCAGTTGTTCTTCTCTTGTGGTAATTGTCACAACAAATCTTGGGGGTTTTCCTTCTTCGTCGAGGGGTAGTTTCATCTCTTCTGGTCTCTCTTGGAGTCTTCTTCAGCAGCAATTTCTTCTCTTTTTCTCTTGCTATCTTTGAAATTTCTAGTGTAAGACTCTTCTAATCATTTGAGTGTGGACTTATGGCTCCATTTTTTTACATGGATTTATCTTTTCCTTTTTTTTTGTTTATTTTCGTTTCTAACTACTTTTGGGCTTATCTTCTAGGTTATGAAATTATAAATCTTACTGCATGTTTAACTTTTTATAACTTTTGTATGCAAGTCATCAATAAGATACCACAAATGTTCTTAGGAGTCTAGGTTTGTATATGCATGTGATTTTATGGCTATCAAAAACCTTTTCAATCCCATGTGCTTTAAAAATGGTGTGGGTGAATCAAACTAAGCATGGTGCGACAGTGCCGATAAACCTATCATGGTTTGTCCTGAGATCTTCTTCTCACTTTTTGGTCCCAAGTTAGTATCCTTTAGATGATAGTGGAATATTTCAATCAGATTTATTTGAGTGTGAAAAAGTTGGCAGTAAACTAAGAGGGGAAAAAGAGATACTCCCTTTAGAGAAGTTGTCTCTCAGGCTGGTCTGATAGATATAGGCTTTATAGGCCACCAATTTACTTTCACAAATAATCAACCTGATCCCTTCCATTCTGAAAGTAGATTGGATAGGACTTTATGTACCCAAGACACTTTTAGCCTCTTTCCTGAAACCTTAGTTCTACATCTTCCCAAAAAACAATTTGATCAATGTCCATTCCTCATTTAACTCTTTGGGAGCCATAAAAAACATGGCAAGATTTTTGGATCTGAGAACATCTAGTTGACTGAAAAGAGAAGTAAAGAGATTGTAAGTTCTTTTTTGGGGACACCCGAGTCTAATTTAATGGAGAATATTAAGTGCAAAAAAGAACTGATTGAATGGAATGTGTGGTCTAGTCATAAGATTCAATTCAATTTGGATAAAAAAAGAAAGAGCTAGATATGTTATCCAAACGCCTTCAATCTGTGTGGGCTATTGAAAATCGTAATAGAGTCTTACTGGAGATTGAACTACTTCAGATGAAGGAAGAAACTTGGTGGAAACAAAGATCCAGAGATAAGTAGATCAAAGAGGGGGATTAGAACACAACCTACTTTCATTGGAAAACATCTGCAAACCGTAGGAAAAAAGAAACTTTTGGACTAAGAAATTCGTCAGGACATATGAAATTTGGGTGGAAAGAGATGGATTCCATTGTGAAAAACTATTTCCAAAACCTATTTGATACCTCTACCTCCCCTGGCTCTCACCAATTTTCCCAAGCCATTAAAAATATCCTCCCATCTGAACAAATGGAAAATTTTCAAATCCCTTACTCTTGTGAAGAAATCACATATCCTGTTAGACAATTAAGGGCCAACAAGTCTCTTGCTTCTGATGGATTTAATGGCTCTTTCTTATAAGACCTTTTGGCCATCTGTTGGTCACCAAATTTCTTCTATTGTCCTTCACATCCCGAGTGGTAACCCCCTGCCTCCAAATCTCAATGATTTCTTTTTCACTCTTATCCCAAAAGAAACTGGAGCCACATCTCTCTCAAAATTTTGGTCAATTGCTTTGTGTATATATTTTTACAAAATAGTTACAAAAGTTCTAGCAAAACTGAATACAAAATATCCTCTATGTCATTATCTCTCACAACCAATCTAGTCTTGTCTAAAATAGATTGATCACAGTCAATATAATTTTAGCTGGTGAGCTTCACCATCTGATAGCCAGATCTAAAGCTAGGAAAAAGGATTCTTGTCCCATAAAATAGATCTTAGTAAAGCCTATGATAACCTGGAATGGTCCATTCTCAATTAGGACCTGATAGATATGGGATTCCCTAACCAAAGAGAATTCTGGTTATGAAGTGTATCACATTAGCAAGAGGAGCTGTCAATATTAATGGTTCCCTTGGTTAGTGGTTTGAACAATAGAGAGTTATTAGACAAGGAGATCCTATCTCCCCCTTTCTCTTTATCATTGCCCAGGAAGACCTTACCTAGTATCTCAATGAGGTGGTTTCCAAAAAACAGTTTGTTGGTTCCCTTACTAAATAAGCCTCTGTCATATCTCACCTAGCCTTTGCGGATGACATTATTTTTTATGGCCAATCCACTTCCAACAACTAATCCTTCCTGGCAGATACTATCTCAGATTTTATGAAAGCTTCTAGTCATAACATAAACTACCAAAAATTTGATATAGTGTTCAACCCAAAAATTTACTAGCATGATAAAGATTCCCTGGCTTAAATTCTTAATGTCAGTGAAGTTCCTTTCTTTAAAAATTACATGGGACTTTCTATAAAAAAAGTAGAAATAAAAATGAGACATTCAACTGGAAAAGAGTACCAGGGTGGAAAAAACCCATGGCCCAGGCAGCTAGGTCTATTACTCTCAAAAGTATATTGCAAGCTAAGCGCAATTTCACTATGTCTCTGGCGGGCTGGAAATCTAGAAAAAAAACTATGCACTTGAAGAATTGGAAGGCACTCCATAATCACTCAGACAATAGAGGATTAGGCTTTAGACAACTTGAATCTTTCAATCACGCCCTCCTTGCTAAGTGTAGACACCAAAAATTCTCACCCCATAAAGCAAATTTCGAAGTAATAAGAGGGGTCGTCGCCTTTCTTTTTCAAAACATATTAGCGTGCGTGCCATAACGAAACCGTCATTTTATAACCTTTTTCAAAGCATTTCATAAAACACGATCTTCCAAAAAATGAATTTTCAAACAATAATCCGGTTTTAAACCCATTCATCTTGTTTTATTTACTTATCTTATTATTTACATTCCATAATTTAATTCCATTAGATTAGTCTTCCCTTTTTTCCTTGTATACTTTCTTTTAAACTCGTAGCATTTTTAGAAGAGTTATCCAGTTGAAATTAGGGCTCTTGTATTATTTCTCGCATGAACATACTGAAATCCGACATAGCGTAACTGGTTAAAGTATGTAGTGAGAAGGATGGAGGTCAGGGTTTCGAATCCCGCCCTGCCCATTTTGTCTTCTTTTCAGTCACTACAAGCCCAATTCGAATCCCCCCTTACCCATTTTGTTTTCTTTTCGGTCAGTACAAGCCCGGTTTGACATTTCTGAAACATGACCCATCTTGAATTTGAGTCCAGCCCTAAGCAAAACCCTAGTCTATGGCTTATACAATGACAGACATAAAATCTACTGTAGGGCATTACGAGAAGAAGCCGACCCAAACTTCCAAATATTCTGAAACAGTCCCCGGTTCCCTTTGATCTTCCCAAGTTCAAACATCTGGAGAATTAAAAAACGTCAGAACTCTTCTCCTTGAGAGTCTTCTTCTACCTTGAGCCAATGCGAGAACCCACCCCAAGAAGAAAAAAACAACACAACCCCCATACTCCTCGTTCTTCCCCATGAGTCTCACCATCTCAAGCTCCACTCCAGTCTCGCGGTACGGGTCTTTTTGTTTTTGAAGAAGCCGATGACCCTCCCCCAACATTCTCTGCATGCTTCCTCGGTACTCTTGAAGGTTGCCCAACTCCTTCAAAATGCCGATCCCGTTAACTCCTCACAGGGGTCATTCACAAGAACGGCCTCCTTCTCCGATCTTCATCTCCCCTCCCGATCATGGATTTTCTTTTTCGATCTTCAACAAACAAGAACCCTAAATCCTCTCTCCCAGCCGACAACACCCTCAAACCCATCTTATTCTCTAATCTGCTACAAGATTTGATTTCCGCTCATGCTCTCTTAAACTCTCGAACTCGAAGAAATCCAAAATCTACACACTTGAAGCTTCCTTCCACCGTAGAACACCAATAACGCCACTCCGCTGAGATTCGACTCCACTGAGAAGTCCACCGCAGACTACTATCCCTCTTTGAGTTCTTCTTCGATCCCTTCTGGTTTCTCTAGATACGGCGGTCGATCTCACCAATCAAACTGCCCATCGGAAAACCACAGCGGTGGCGGCGGTTCGTCAATGCGCCAGCTGATTTGATCACTCCTCCCATCTTATCATCTTCGATCTGGCAAGCGGCGCCTAGTGACTTCGAGGGATCCGGTGGTAGAGTCGATTTCCATCGACTGATCCTTGTCCCAACCATGACATGCCAGATCTCTGGGTAAAGAGTATCGGATTTATTCGCGTTTCTGTCTTCATATCTACTTGTGAATCTTTTTGAGAAATCTCCCGGATCAATTTATCATCTTACTTACTGTGTTCTATTCTCTTATGATATACTCGTTCTTCCTCTGCTTGAGGGTTATTTTCTCAAACTTGTGAAACCTTGCTTCTGGCATTTCGAACGAATACTGTTCAGGAGAGCTGGATTTGGGAATGAATCGATTAAAAGAGACAAGCATGGATGGTTTATGCGATTAAACCGGCGCTACACCCCACTTCTTCCTCTATTTTACGTTGCTGCTACTGATGCACCTAATACAGTGTTTTCTAGCCATTATCCTTGCTTTAGTTTGCTTCACGATCAGCTTCTGTTTGTCCACAAAATGAACGAAGTGAAACTACCTCTTGTTTGGGTTTTGTTCTGATTGGTGCGTCTGTGTACAAACTGGGACTACGTGTGAGCATATGCTCTAATCACTTATGATTTGCGACTCTAACAATCTGTTTACTTAATTTGACTCATTACTTACACTTGTGTCTGGATTGTGACTGAGGTACATATTCGCTCTGGTCTGGGGGCAAGTTTTGGCTCATATGTGCTATTTGCGGATTATGAGGTTGGTTTAAACGTTGGGGATATCTGAGCATTGCATCACCCTTTGTGGGATTTCTGTCGGTTTGCACAATCCTAACTCTGGTGCTTATCTAATTGATGCGTGTTGATTTTACTTTGAAAATCATTTTATGTTTGATAACACGTTTCGCGGCCTCAGCCTCAGCCTTTCGGTGAATGGGGCCCACATGTGGATCATTTTCTCCTCTGACAGTATAGTTGTGCGCAAGTTAAACATGAAGGCATATTTCTTCCTTGTGCTATCTTGACTCTATCTCTCGGTTTTATATCCTGGCTGAAGTATTGTTGGACTGTTGCCGCACTCGATGACTGGGCGTGACATTGAATATTATAAGTTGACTGTGCTGGGAATTTTACGCTTCGATTTTCTGTTTAATTCAGAATCTCCATCGGTTTTATAGCAACGATGAACAAATCTGTTTCTTTGTGTTTAGTTAGCGGTTATTGCACATTCTGATTTATTATTCTTCACATGGTTTTGCTTTTTGAACTCATTCTTGTATTATACGTATATGCTTATACATTTGTTTTACTTTATGATTACATTACCTAAGCCCTAGTTATCACTCTCCAGGACCCTTTCATTGACAGAAAAGTTGTGGATGTATTATCGCTCCACACCTAACGGGTCTCTCATTCGTTTTGTGGGGCAATAATCTCCCATAACTTCAGAAAACACTCGAACCACCGTTATATGTATATAAGAACAAAAACTTCAAAAAACAAGCCCTTAAGGCTATTTTAGGAGGGCTTAGGATGCGAGACCACCACATGCCTAGCGGATCTCTCATTCGTTTTATGTGGGTGGAATCCTCCTTTGTCTTTAACACACCCCTAATCAAGAATTAATAAACCAATCAATAAATTGATTCATCCCACTTGTTAATATCTCACAAATCAATCCAAAAATAAATTTTCAGCCCAATCACAAATAAAGCCCACATAAAAATGGGGCCATTTCAGCCAATCCAACAAGGCCCAATTTTTTGGCCCAACTCCGAACAAAAACCAATTCGGGCCCGAACTCATTTCAAGTCCCAAACCCAATTCAGCCCAAATCCAATTCGGGCCCAAACCCTATTCAAGGCCCAAGCCCTGGCCCACAACCCAACTTGGCCCAAAACTCCAACCACGGCCCAAGCCCATTTCAGCCCAGACCCAGTTTGGACTCAAAGCCCACCGGATCCACCAAGGCCCAATCCGGTCTAAACCTGCCCGAGGCCCAATCCGGTCTAAACTTGACCAAGGCCCAGCCCGGTCCAACTTTGACCAACTCAAACTTTGACTTTGACCAAGTCCAACCTTGACAAACCAATTCGACTCAAACCAAATTCAATGTCAAACCCAACTCATTTTTCAAAACTGATTCCTTTCAACTCAAACTCAATTTGGTAAATTCTATTAAAAATCAAAAATCCAAAAATCTATCTTCCTAGATTTCAAACAACTATTTCACCCAATTTTCTTCAAGTTTTCAAAGAAACTATTTTGTGGAATTTTAAAGGAAAAACTCTTCTCACATCATAGAAAACTCTTCTCAACGCAGAAGTTTCTTCCACATATACAGAAAGTTTTTTCCTAAAATTCTCAAAATCAGTGTTTCTCATTGAGAATTCAGAAACAACTTTAAACACTTTCCAACTCAGTTTTTAAGTCAATAAATTGTTTTCGGGGAACATGTAATGTCTAACACTTCAAAGACGTTTTTCTTCCTTTTAGACATCACTTGTCTCTCTCCAAAAAAATCCGAGGCGGGGCACTGTGGTCGCACATCCCTTGTCGCAGTCTGGACTTCTTTAGGCGGGGCATTGGGGTGATAAACATCCCCCAATTGCAGTCAGATTTTACGAGGCGGGGTGCTAGGGATGTGACTGCCTTCCTAGTTGCAGCCGGGATTTCAGAATCGTCTAACTCCCCTCCACTCGATTTCAATATTTTCAGTTTTAACGTTTTTAAAACCCGGGAGTTAGAGACGCTATTAGGGTTTGACCGAGGGCATCTCATTCATGGTGTTTCTCTCTGAACCTACTTTTCGACATAAATTCATTGCCCCATCTTTCGAGCCTCGGCACTTACCATTAATTAAGTGTCGTGTTCGAGGGGGTATGGGGTAATCCCTCCCTCGGGATTATCCGCCCTTTACAATAAAAATGATTTCTTTGGTTTCAAAAACTTTAAGAGAGACAATTTTGACAATCATTCCTCCCCAAACATTCAGTCCATCTTCATCTCACTCCAAATTCCAAATATCCTAAAACCTCATTCTCAAATTCGAAAAAAAACCGGATCTTTACCCAAACTTCAATTGCCTCATACTCAATCATCATTCAAACTCCAACTCGCATTAAACTCAAACCCTCCCCCTTTACACAAATTCCAACTTCATTCAAAACTTCCAAAGTCTCACAGGCCCGAGCGTCTCATAGACTCGACATCTCACGAACTCGAATGTCTCACAGACCCGAGCGTCTCATAGACTCAATCATTCTGAGATTTTACGTCTCACAGCCACCTGGGCGTCTCACAGACTCTAACCTCCCAAAACCCGAAACTTCTTGAAACTTCGAATCCTCCCAAATCTCAAACACTACAAATATCCTCAAGCTCCACAAACATCAAAACTTCCAAAACCCAAACATACCTGAACTACGTAAAGTCTGATCTCAACAGGGAGTTGAGTACGTAGGCAACCTATCTAGGGTGCGACCCCATTCCAATTCAAAAAAAAACTCTTTCCCAACTCTAAGGCGATATTCATGTCTGTCAAACATTCAAATTCCCTTTGACTCCCACAAACCCTCAACTTCTTCAACTTTCAAAATCAGACTCATAATCTTTCATTCTATACTCATTCTAATTCATCAAATCTTATTCTTAGCGCTAGCTTGGCAGAAAAGCTTGCCTCATCCACTCATTTTCTATCCTTCTGTCCTAATCCTATCCTTGGCTTTAAATGAATCTCTCTAATAAGGTTTTGAAAGAAGGTAATCCCGATAATTGGAGACCGAGGTTTCCTCGGGCACCAATCCGAAGTCGTGGTCGTTGCCACTTCCGAGGGGTGTAACCCAGTACGAACCCACAATAGAATCTCTGCAAATGACCAGATAAGTCCTATCCATAGGGAACAATATCAGAGTCAACCAACGGTTTCTTAGAACAAACCCTTCTCCTCCCTTCCTGGTTCTTTAGGTCAAACTAGGTGGCGACTCTAGTCAACTCCGCCTTATAGAGGCATAAGTCCGCGTGGAGCCCATTGAGAGCGGGTGTAGCGCACACTTGCATTCCCCATAAGCTTTCTGGGAAAGACGGACGATTTAATAGGTTTGAGGGCTGCCAGAATAACGGGTTTTCACCCTCCACAGAATGGCAAATTTCTAGGACCTAGGCTTCTTAGTCAGGACCCGAATTAGATAGACCCCCCTCATACCGAAAAATCACCCTCCACAGAATGGCGACTCTGCTGGGGAGAACTTGAGTAAGTTTTTCTCAAACTCAAGGAAGACTGAACTCCATTCAAAATTGTCGGGCTTTCCCCACTTCTTTCAAAACCTTCAAGAGATCTCTTTTCAAAGCCTCTAGGATTATTCTACTCCACACTTTGAGTGTGTATCTGATGAGGACAAATAGGATTTATTAGATCCTCAACAAACATTACAACAATTGGGTTTAATATTAGCTCACGATTAGAAAGAGACACTTAGGATTGAATGAAGATAACTTCCCTTTAGGTTAATGAACAACCAATTTGGAATCACTAATCTCAAGACAAAACCCTTAGTGATTAGGTTGGTGCTAACTTCTCTGCTTATTTACATTTTATGATTGTGGGGTGCATTGGGTGGGTAGCTTAGGACATGCATTCCTCTGTCACCCGTTTTATCCACGATGTCACGGGATCCCCAACCGGTCCACGGTTGATTCCCCATGACTGGGTCACTCTCTCAGTGAACAAACCCACGAAGCGGTATGGTCTCCGACTAACGCTTTGAAGCTCATTATCCAAAAAATATCCTCCATTACCTGAGTCAAAGCAGCTATAGTGAGCCATGAGCGTTCAGTGTCTAGCTGCCTTATCCAGTGTCTAAGACGGGTTTATGGGAGTCACCCCTTGTATGCCGCCTGTCTGACCACCCTTTGCCTTACCTTGAAGATTGCATGGGCTCAGTTCTCCATTGTTCCTCTGCACCACGGTGTCTCTAAAGCCCAATGCACGCTACACGTCCTAGAGGATCCCGTATTTACCGGATACCCATACATGGCACAACGTAGTCAGTGAATAATTTGGACTTAGACACACCCGACCTGCAGATGACGAGACCCGTTCTCATGCATACTTCCCCGAGTTTTCCGCAAAGTGGGGTGTTGTCGGATCATCACTGGCCGTGGCGTATGTTTCTTTACCATCTCGGGTATCCTGACCTTTCGAACTTGAGCACTCCGGACTTTCTTTATGACGTGCCTCGCAAGAAGCATAACAGAGAAAAACCCCGAGAGATGACAGTGAAGGGACGACGGTTCCCCCGGTGAGACGGAGTCATAATTGACCTGGAAAGTGATTATCCCAACACTAACACTTACAGCTCCACATCAAATATAGCCACGATTTACTTTATGTTATACATGTTGCAATCACTTTTTCAGACCAATCCGTTTTAAAATGTTCGGAATTCTCGTTTGCATGTCCCTAAAAGCTGTTTTGCGAGCTCGTTTTAATTTAAAGTTCCACAAAATATTTACTCATAAATAGGGTTTTCAAAATTTGTCAATTCTCCTTTAAAAAGTTTATTTTACTAAAATGCTATTGCCGAAACAATTTTCAAAAAAAATTTGATTTCGAAAAACCTACTTTGTACAAATGAATTTCAAACAACATTCTTCACCAACATTATTTCTTAATAGTTTTTGAAAAAGTTTTCAAAGTTGATTTTCACAAACGTATTCAAAATAAATGATTTAGTCCCCATGTTGTGACCCGCTATTTTTGAAGTTTAACCCACCTTCAAGAGCAGTGGTCATTACCATGGAGCGTACTAGTCATTTTGTGTTTTCACGAAAGTGGTGGATTTTCACATAAGATTTTGTGCTCAATCATTCATTCTTTCCTTTCTAAAAAACATCCCCGTTCCTCCCGTCAGAGCAAGTGAAGCAGCATGAAGATCGACTACGCGGATCGAGTTGAAGGCCAGAGGTGCATCAACCCGTGGAGCTAGCCGAGCGACATTAAGACCAACACCAACTCTTCAAATACAAAATCGGAGTCGTACCAACCCGAGTCAAGTGACATGAAGACTATCAACGACTGTTCGAGTTCAAGCTGTTGAAAGTTAGACGCACACCAGCTTGTATTGCTTGATGGCAGTACCACTTCGCTGTGAAAGCCCGAAGACGAGCGAGCATCCGGTCAAGAGCTCGAAGACGAGTGAGCAGCCAACCAGTTGCCCAAGCGTGAGCAGCCAGTCAGAAGCCCGAAGGCGACCAGAAGTTCAGAAGAAGTTTAGCTCAAAATTCCCCTTTTTAATGACTTTTTAGAATGATGTATAGGTTTTCCCTATGATTCTTTTCTCGTTGTCCATTTCTCAATAGAGTACATGTATAGGTTTATACATTCCCTTTGAATTTGTTTAGATCAATGTGTATAGGGTTCCCCACTCCCTATTTTCTTTGCGAATGACCGAGCGTCAAAATTCATATCGAAAAATCCGCCACTTTGAAAACACGGTTTTAAAAAAAATTGTTTTCCAAAATCTCGGTTTCTTTTGGCACGCACATCTTGTTTTAAGAAGGGAACCAACGTGACGACCCTTCACGTTTTATCTATCGCTCTCAAAACTTTGCTTTATGGGGTGAAGTTTGCGGTGTCTACGGATACATCCCCTTTAAAAAATTGATGAAATAAAGTGACACCCATCTCACAACATTTTCAAGATAAATAAAAATCATTTCGCACTAACAATCATTTACATTCATCACACAACAAAATTTTGTTTAACAAAACATACTGATATTATCTCTTCTTCTTCATTCTAATCCTTGTGCATGCAGGTGTTCGTGACAGTTGGCAAGGAAAGAAAGAAGACCAGTCTACCTATAGCAATGGTAGAAAAGATGGAGCGAGCCCCTCGACATGATCAAACAGTTGAAGATCGACTTGTTCACAAAAGATTGATCCATGACCTTGCTGATGACTTGGAGAAAAACCTGAAGATAGAAGAATTTGTCCAAAGAAGAATAACTAGGGTCTATGCGGGGTCGGATAGCAGTTACAAGGAGTCTCCAACTTGCTCTGCATACGATGCCTATGAGTTTCAAGCAATGGATCATCACACTCTTTCTGTCCAATCCCGAACAACACCAAGCATGCCTTCTTCACCTATATACAGTGCAACTCTGAGAACCCCCAACCATCACCAGAGGAAGTTGGCAATCACAAATGGTCTGTGATATGGAAAAGATCCAGGCCCAACTTCCCCCATGGTGCGTTCCGGCTTAAACCTCTCTTTGCCCACACAAAAATATGCCCTTCCTTGGCAAATACCCATCACTCGTCAAATTCAAGCCAACCCTTCAACCAGGAACAATACTGCCCTCTCAATCTCTTGACACCGGCTACCCTGAGAAGCCATTTCAATCCAAAACCTTATCTCAGAGCGAGTCCAATGAAAGAATTAGTGAAAGAACTGAAGCGAACTAGAGCTAGCCCAACATTTTAAGTCTGCAGGTTGGGAGCCAGCTAACCCGTATCTGATGCTCGTCTGCAAAAGGGCATGAGTCTGCCTGAAATGAAGAAGTATGAAGGGATTGGAAACCCAAGGCATCACGTTGATAGGTATGATAAGCTCATGGATCTACATGGTCTATTCGATGAGCTGAAGGCCGCGTGCTTTAGATTCTACCTAGAGGGGCCTGCTTACTCTTGGATTATGGGTCTGGATTTGAAAGGAAAGTCAAGCAAAGACCTGTACCTTGAATTTCTCACTCAATACGGTGGTAACTTTCATCATGAAGTTACACGTAGAGATTTAGAAATCACCCGTCAAAACCATGGCAAAACTGTGAGGGAATTCATAGAAAGATGGAGGGTGAAGGCTGGCAAATGAATAATCGACCAAATGAGGAAGAACAAATACAAATGGTGATTTCTGGCCTGAGAGAAGAGTACCAATGCCAGTTGAGATACCTGGGCATTTACGACTTCAAACGATTGATGGTGGCCGTGATTGCTTTAGGATACTGAAATCAAATTGACAGAGCAACCTGAATCATGGAAAAAAGGGAACAACTCACTCGGACAAAGCTTACAGGGACAACTTTCGAGCCTCGAAATGTCGCTCAGCGAAGTATTGAAAATATTAGTCGAGGGAGGTCATCTAGCACTTTTCAATACAAGGTCAAGAATCAGGAAACTTGGGCCACATTTGCATGAATACTGCGACTATCATAGAATCCGGGGGCACACCACCGATGAGTGTACCACACTAAAGAACGCAATCCAAGAGCTGATAGACAGAGGAGAAGTATCTTCTTTAGAGCTAAGACGTTCATCCTAGACCACGAAGGCGCACTTTTGAGGCATCACCGAGCCATGCAGGACCATGTGTTAATCCATGACGATAGTGACAGAAAATAGTTGAGTCATGTTTTATTGTATGAAGCGTTTGAAGGGTTGCATCCCATCCCTCCCCCTTTTTGTTTGACCTATCCAGGAATCACAAGAAGAACAAGACAGTTTTATCATGTTGACTGGCGCAGTATATGGATTACCACTCCTTAAGCGGTCAAGGTTCGATTTACAGCTAAAACATATGGGGTCACGTTCCTTCCGGGACCCACTCAGCAACCGACCGCCTAAAGAACCATTGTTAGCGAGATGAACATCGTGGATCCTCAACTGAAACCGACTCAAGCGAGATTAGGTGTAGCCTTACCACGCATGCATTACATCCAAAAAGAAAACCACAGAACAAAAAAAGCATTCGGTCGAAATCCAAAGTCAACCATCTCCATTCATCGTTTTTCAGCGTTTCATGCATCTTATACATAGTAATTCCATATTACCAAAATAAATTGCATTGTAGATAGTTGCATTCGCATATATTCGTATCGAAGCGACATTTTTGGCAAAATCTTGAGAGATTGATTGAATAGAGTGCGTGAACCATTAAACTCTCGACCCGTCAATGAACACAAGGGTCTAGTCAAAACCAGCACCACAAACCGAATGTGTGGCATGCGAAGAGCGGTATTTTCCCTGGAATTTTAGTTGAGTGTATTGGACAATCCACTAAGCGATGAGGGAAGATAGAGCGAGTCCATAGGTAAAACCACGAGCGACTTGTGCTTTCCTTCAGCACATGGAAAGGCGCAATTCATAGCGAGATCAATGTCGATAAACAGGATACGAACTATGATTTATGCAAAGATCCGAGAATAGTAAGAAAACAATCATCGACTAATGAGAATGACGAGGCACTTAGGAATAAAAATCTCCACAAAACCAAAAAGCTTTGACTCCCTTATACATAATCCCCTAGTGAGCCCCGCTGAGCCTTTCACGATAAACTTTTTCTGCGGACTCCACAACATGCCACCTGACATATGCATACTTACCCTTGCAATAAAGGAACTCGAAAGAGCCGGAGCCATGGCCCCTCCCCACCATCTTTCACAAAAACACCAAATGAAATGTTCAAAGAAATCAGAGAGTCAATGCCACTCCAAAGCCAAAGAAAGAGCACCAAAAATGTTCAATCAAAGTACAAAGTAAAGAAAGCTTGAGAAAGTCAATGAGACAAATGCAATTTCAAAAAAACAAAAATAAGGAGAAGTCCAAACCATACATAAAAAGAGGCAAGAATGAGGAAACCAAATCCAACGGACCAATGATGTCCCACAGAAACCGAAAAAATGTTATCAAAGCCCGTCTAATTATTCCACCCATGCGCGAAGGTGAAACATATCCTCTATTGCACAAAGCTCCACAACTCCCAAATAAATCCCACAGTCCCGTGTGACACACATCATACCCTTCAGCCCCGTTATAACCCAACAAAGACCTCTGACTCATAAGTCGATGAGCGTTAACTGAAAGTACCGGATCTGAAACATGAATCATAAGTTTCATACTTGTCATCAACATGTCCCATCATACCAAATGGACCATGAGCTAATGAGTGACCTTACACCACAAGGTCTTATGAGTGCGAGTGAATCCTCATTCTAAACACCAAGACATAAACAGCCTACCCCATTAAAAGGTGAGAAATTTGTAAGGATTGGAAAGTCCAGAACCTCAAAAGGAATTCTAAGGAAAATACTGCTCCGACCATCGAGAGTATCATCACACCATTTAGCACACACGGCCATATTCACGAGAGATTGACCCGCATCCCGCCATGAGAGGAAAGTGATTCACACATTCCAATTCAACAATCACTCAAGATCGAGCCGAAGATGTTTTATATTCGTAAACCTCATATTATTAAAGATAGGGTCACACCTTTTCTCCAAAAAAATTGCATACGTGTTCTGCATCGTAACTAGCATTTAACGTCTACATGCATCATGACCTCCATCATCAACATCCGACCGGTAAGAACTCTGCCTAGTCTCGCTGAAAGTTGACTTCAGTTGCAGTTGTTGAAACGTAACTTCCGATCAAAAGATGCCAACTGGAGCCATCCCAGACCATTTCCAAGCTACATCGAACCATCTCGGAGCCATCCTGGGCTATCCTTGAGCTACATCAAACCAAACTAAAGCCATCCGAGGCCATACGAAGACAATTTCGGAGCCATCCAACATCATGCTCGAGCCTCATCAACACCATATCAAGAACCAAACTGGAGCCATGCGGGAGCCATCATCCGACATTGAAACCATCCTTGGAATTACACAGGGGTCATCCCAACAGTCCGAGAACAATACGGGAGCCACCTCAAATCCATTCCATCACCAGGGCCTTGCCTACAAAGATTCGAACTATGTATGGTCTGATCTCAATACGGAATTGAGTACGTAGGCAGCCCGCTCAGGGTGCGACCACCTCACAGGCGAAAGTTCACCATTCTTCCTCGTCATCACCAATGGAGCCATCCCGTAGCCTCCCCGGAGCCATCCCGAGCTATCCCGGAGCCATCTCGAAGAACCTGAAGGCGTAACTGACCATACCAAAGCCATTCATCTGCAACAACAAAAAAACTGTCAACCACAAATCACATCGACCCGCCACTCAACCCAAAATCTCAATCCAAATCGAAACCCACCAACCATCCTGAAAATCTCAATCCAAATCGAAACCCACCAACCATCCCAGAGCCGTTGCTCACAAGGGAATCACAAATAAAACCGGAGCCATCTCGAAACTCTGGAGCCAAGAATCCTACCAAATCCCGAGACTATAGTGCACATCGGGTGAGACCGTCAAAACAAACCGAAAATACAAGCCCCACACTGACAAAGTCAAGGGCCACATCAACAAAGAACACTCGACTATCACATCCCTCAGGAGAACAATAAAAAAACATCCAATCCCGGACCAATCCACAGCCAAAATCATCCTCAAATCAACCACTCAAAGCAGCGAGTTTCGTACAACTCCGTTAAAAAAAATAAATTACAGGCACTTCTAAGTCCTCGTACCTTCAATCACATTCTAGGCCCGTCATAAGCCCTAGGACTGGATATCAAGAGGTCCAGTTGAGGCACTCCTAAGCCCTCGTGCACAAACAGGGAGTTTGATTCAATTAATACATTTATTCTTGAACACCTTACATCGCAGATCATTTGCGTATACCCACAAAGTTCGTTCACAATCAAATACTCACAACCTGCTAGGCAGCTATTACGCTACTAGTACGGTCCCACATTTTCCTCCACTAGGCAAGCTATTACGCTACTAGTGCGAGATCATTTCACATCCGCCTGCTAGGCAGCTATTACGCTACTAGTACGGTCCCACATTCTCCTCCACTAGGCAAGCTATTACGCTACTAGTGCGAGATCATTTCACATCCGCCTGCTAGGCAGCTATTACGCTACTAGTACGGTCCCACATTTTCCTCCACTAGGCAAGCTATTACGCTACTAGTGCGAGATCATTTCACATCCACCTGCTAGGCAGCTATTACGCTACTAGTACGGTACCCATTCAAAGTATTATAGGCTCGTCATAAGTCCTATACCTAGATATCAAGAGGTTTAGTTGAGGCACTCCTAAGTCCTCGTACTTTCAATCGCATTCTAGGCCTCATAAGCCCTAGGACTGGATATCAAGAGGTCCAGTTGAGGCACTCCTAAGCCCTCGTGTGCCTTAAATCAAATCAGGTTGTTAGTATTATAGGCTCGTCATAAGTTCTATAGCTAGATATCAAGAGGTCTAGTTGAGGCACTCCTAAGTCCTCGTACTCTCAATCGCATTCTAGGCCCGTCATAAGCCCTAGGACTGGATATCAAGAGGTCCAGTTGAGGCACTCCTAAGCCCTCGTGCACCCTAAACCAAATCAGATTGTTAGTATCCTAGGCTCGTCATAAGTCCTCGTGCTTTCAATCACATTCATACACTCACAGTCGCATCCCTATGCACCACTAAACCATTGTGAGAATTTTTGGCGCCCCGTCAACCTTGATCCAATTCTACAAGGGCTTGTAGAATTGAATCAAGGGGAGCCATCTGTAGACACCAAAAATTCTCACCCCATAAAGCAAATTTCGAAGTAATAAGAGGGGTCGTCGCCTTTCTTTTTCAAAACATATTAGCGTGCGTGCCATAACGAAACCGTCATTTTATAACCTTTTTCAAAGCATTTCATAAAACACGATCTTCCAAAAAATGAATTTTCAAACAATAATCCGGTTTTAAACCCATTCATCTTGTTTTATTTACTTATCTTATTATTTACATTCCATAATTTCATTCCATTAGATTAGTCTTCTCTTTTTTCCTTGTATACTTTCTTTTAAACTCGTAGCATTTTTAGAGGAGTTATCCAGTTGAAATTAGGGCTCTTGTATTATTTCTCGCATGAACATACTGAAATCCGACATAGCGTAACTGGTTAAAGTATGCAGTGAGAAGGATGGAGGTCAGGGTTTCGAATCCCGCCCTGCCCATTTTGTCTTCTTTTCAGTCACTACAAGCCCAATTCGAATCCCCCCTTACCCATTTTGTTTTCTTTTCGGTCAGTACAAGCCCGGTTTGACATTTCTGAAACATGACCCATCTTGAATTTGAGTCCAGCCCCAAGCAAAACCCTAGTCTATGGCTTATACAATGACAGACATAAAATCTACTGTAGGGCATTACGAGAAGAAGCCGACCCAAAATTCCAAATATTCTCAAACAGTCCCCGGTTCCCTTTGATCTTCCCAAGTTCAAACATCTGGAGAATTAAAAAACGTCAGAACTCTTCTCCTTGAGAGTCTTCTTCTACCTTGAGCCAATGCGAGAACCCACCCCAAGAAGAAAAAAACAACACAACCCCATACTCCTCGTTCTTCCCCATGAGTCTCACCATCTCAAGCTCCACTCCAGTCTCGCGGTACGGGTCTTTTTGTTTTTGAAGAAGCCGATGACCCTCCCCCAACATTCTCTGCATGCTTCCTCGGTACTCTTGAAGGTTGCCCAACTCCTTCAAAATGCCGATCCCGTTAACTCCTCACAGGGGTCATTCACAAGAACGGCCTCCTTCTCCGATCTTCATCTCCCCTCCCGATCATGGATTTTCTTTTTCGATCTTCAACAAACAAGAACCCTAAATCCTCTCTCCCAGCCGACAACACCCTCAAAACCCATCTTATTCTCTAATCTGCTACAAGATTTGATTTCCGCTCATGCTCTCTTAAACTCTCGAACTCGAAGAAATCCAAAATCTACACACTTGAAGCTTCCTTCCACCGTAGAACACCAATAATGCCACTCCGCTGAGATTCGACTCCACTGAGAAGTCCACCGCAGACTACTATCCCTCTTTGAGTTCTTCTTCGATCCCTTCTCCGGTTTCTCTAGATACGGCGGTCGATCTCACCAATCAAACTCCCCATCGGAAAACCACAGCGGTGGCGGCGGTTCGTCAATGCGCCAGCTGATTTGATCACTCCTCCCATCTTATCATCTTCGATCTGGCAAGCGGCGCCTAGAGTGACTTCGGAGGGATCCGGTGGTAGAGTCGATTTCCATCGACTGATCCTTGTCCCAACCATGACATGCCAGATCTCTGGGTAAAGAGTATCAGATTTATTCGCGTTTCTGTCTTCATATCTACTTGTGAATCTTTTCGAGAAATCTCCCGGATCAATTTATCATCTTACTTGCTGTGTTCTATTCTCTTATGATATACTCGTTCTTCCTCTGCTTGAGGGGTTATTTTCTCAAACTTGTGAAACCTTGCTTCTGGCATTTCGAACGAATACTGTTCAGGAGAGCTGGATTTGGGAATGAATCGATTAAAAGAGACAAGCATGGATGGTTTATGCGATTAAACCGGCGCTACACCCCACTTCTTCCTCTATTTTACGTTGCTGCTACTGATGCACCTAATACAGTGTTTTCTAGCCATTATCCTTGCTTTAGTTTGCTTCACGATCAGCTTCTGTTTGTCCACAAAATGAACGAAGTGAAACTACCTCTTGTTTGGGTTTTGTTCTGATTGGTGCGTCTGTGTACAAACTGGGACTACGTGTGAGCATATGCTCTAATCACTTATGATTTGCGACTCTAACAATCTGTTTACTTAATTTGACTCATTACTTACACTTGTGTCTGGATTGTGACTGAGGTACATATTCGCTCTGGTCTGGGGGCAAGTTTTGGCTCATATGTGCTATTTGCGGATTATGAGGTTGGTTTAAACGTTGGGGATATCTGAGCATTGCATCACCCTTTGTGGGATTTCTGTCGGTTTGCACAATCCTAACTCTGGTGCTTATCTAATTGATGCGTGTTGATTTTACTTTGAAAATCATTTTATGTTTGATAACATGTTTCCGGCCCTAAGCCTTTCGGTGAATGGGGCCCACATGTGGATCATTTTCTCCTCTGACAGTATAGTTGTGCGCAAGTTAAAACATGAAGGCATATTTCTTCCTTGTGCTATCTTGACTCTATCTCTCGGTTTTATATCCTGGCTGAAGTATTGTTGGACTGTTGCCGCACTCGATGACTGGGCGTGACATTGAATATTATAAGTTGACTGTGCTGGGAATTTTACGCTTCGATTTTCTGTTTAATTCAGAATCTCCATCGGTTTTATAGCAACGATGAACAAATCTGTTTCTTTGTGTTTAGTTAGCGGTTATTGCACATTCTGATTTATTATTCTTCACATGGTTTTGCTTTTTGAACTCATTCTTGTATTATACGTATATGCTTATACATTTGTTTACTTTATGATTACATTACCTAAGCCCTAGTTATCACTCTCCAGGACCCTTTCATTGACAGAAAAGTTGTGGATGTATTATCGCTCCACACCTAACGGGTCTCTCATTCGTTTCGTGGGGCAATAATCTCCTATAACTTCAGAAAACACTCGAACCACCGTTATATGTATATAAGAACAAAAACTTCAAAAAACAAGCCCTTAAGGCTATTTTAGGAGGGCTTAGGATGCGAGACCACCACATGCCTAGCGGATCTCTCATTCGTTTTATGTGGGTGGAATCCTCCTTTGTCTTCAACACCCCTAATCAAGAAATTAATAAACCAATCAATAAATTGATTCATCCCACTTGTTAATATCTCACAAATCAGTCCAAAAATAAATTTTCAGCCCAATCACAAATAAAGCCCACATAAAAATGGGGCCATTTCAGCCAATCCAACACAAGGCCCAATTTTTGGCCCAACTCCGAACAAAAACCAATTCGGGCCCGAACTCATTTCAAGTCCCAAACCCAATTCAGGCCCAAATCCAATTCGGGCCCAAACCCTATTCAAGGCCCAAGCCCATGACCCACAAGCCCAACTTGGCCCAAAACTCCAACCAAGGCCCAATTTGGCCCAAGCCCATTTCAGCCCAAACCCATTTTGGACTCAAAGCCCACCCGATCCACCAAGGCCCAATCCGGTCTAAACCTTGCCCGAGGCCCAATCCGGTCTAAACCTTGACCAAGGCCCAGCCCGGTCCAACTTTGACCAACTCAAACTTTGACTTTGACCAAGTCCAACCTTGACAAACCAAATTCGACTCAAACCAAATTCAATGTCAAACCCAACTCATTTTTCAAAACTGATTCCTTTCAACTCAAACTCAATTTGTAAATTCTATTAAAAATCAAAAATCCAAAAATCTATCTTCCTAGATTTCAAACAACTATTTCATCCAATTTTCTTCAAGTTTTCAAAAGAAACTATTTTGTGGAATTTTAAAGGAAAAACTCTTCTCACATCACAGAAAACTCTTCTCAAACGCAGAAAGTTCTTCTCACATATACAGAAAGTTTTTTCCTAAAAATATTTCTCAAAATCAGTGTTTCTTCATTGAGAATTCCGAACAACTTCAAACACTTTCCAACTCAGTTTTTAAGCTCAAAAAATAAATTGTTTTCGGGGAACATGTAATGTCTAACACCTTCAAAGAATGTTTTCTTCCTTGTTAGACATCACTTGTCTCTCTTCCAAAAAAATCCGAGGCGAGGCACTATGGTCGACACATCCCTTGTCGCAGTCTGGACTTCTTTAGGCGGGGCATTGGGGTGATAAACATCCCCCAATTGCAGTCTAGATTTTTACGAGGTGGGGTGCTAGGGATGTGACTGCCTTCCTAGTTGCAGCCGGGATTTCAGAATCGTCTAACTCCCCTCCACTCAATTTCAATATTTTCAGTTTTAACGTTTTTAAAACCCGGGAGTTAGAGACGTTATTAGGGTTTGACCGAGGGCATCTCATTCATGGTGTTTCTCTCTGAACCCTACTTTTCAACATAAATTCATTGCCCCATCTTTCGAGCCTCGGCACTTACCATTAATTAAGTGTCGTGTTCGAGGGGGTACATGGGGTAATCCCTCGGGATTATCCGCCCTTTTACAATAAAAAATGATTTCCTTGGTTTCAAAAACTTTAAGAGAGACAATTTTGACAATCATTCCTCCAAACAATTCAGTCCATCTTCATCTCACTCCAAATTCGAAATATCCTAAAACCTCAATCTCAAATTCCAAAAACTCCCGGTTTTTTTCGAATTTGAGATTGAGGTTTTAGGATATTTCGAATTTGGATTGAGATGAAGAATGACTGAATTGTTTGGAGGAATGATTGTCAAAATTGTCTCTCTTAAAGTTTTTGAAACCAAAGAAATCATTTTTATTGTAAAAGGGCGGATAATCCCGAGGGATTACCCCATGTACCCCCTCGAACACGACACTTAATTAATGGTAAGTGCCGAGGCTCGAAAGATGGGGCAATGAATTTATGTCGAAAAGTAGGGTTCAGAGAGAAACACCATGAATGAGATGCCCTCGGTCAAACCCTAATAACATCTCTAACTCCCGGGTTTTAAAAATGTTAAAGCTGAAAATATTGAAATCGAGTGGATGGGAGTTAGACGATTCTGAAATCCCGGCTGCAACTAGGAAGGCAGTCACATCCCTAGCACCCCGCCTCGTAAAAATCTAGACTGCAATTGGGGGATGTTTATCACCCCAATGCCCCGCCTAAAGAAGTCCAGACTGCGACAAGGGATGTGTCGACCACAGTGCCCCGCCTCGGATTTTTTTGGAAGAGAGACAAGTGATGTCTAACAAGGAAGAAAACGTTCTTTGAAGGTGTTAGACATTACATGTTCCCCGAAAACAATTTATTTTTTGAGCTTAAAAACTGAGTTGGAAAGTGTTTGAAGTTGTTCTGAATTCTCAATGAAGAAACACTGATTTTGAGAAATATTTTTAGGAAAAAACTTTCTTTATATGTGAGAAGAACTTTCTGCATTTGAGAAGAGTTTTCTGTGATGTGAGAAGAGTTTTTCCTTTAAAATTCCACAAAATAGTTTCTTTTGAAAACTTGAAGAAAATTGGATGAAATAGTTGTTTGAAATCTAGGGTGATAGATTTTTGGATTTTTGATTTTTAATAGAATTTACAAATTGAGTTTGAGTTGAAAGGATTTTGAAAAATGAGTTGGGTTTGACATTGAATTTGGTTTGAGTCGAATTTGGTTTGTCAAGGTTGGACTTGGTCAAAGTCAAAGTTTGAGTTGGTCAAAGTTGGACCGGGCTGGGCCTTGGTTAAGGTTTAGACCGGATTGGGCCTCGGGCAAGGTTTAGACCGGATTGGGCCTTGGTGGATCGGGTGGACTTTGAGGCCAAACTGGGTTTGGGCTGAAATGGGCTTAGGCCAAATTGGGCCTTGGTTGGAGTTTTGGGCCAAGTTGGGCTTGTGGGCCATGGGCTTGGGCCTTGAATAGGGTTTGGGCCCGAATTGGATTTGGGCCTGAATTGGGTTTGGGACTTGAAATGAGTTCGGGCCCGAATTGGTTTTTGTTCGGAGTTGGGCCAAAAATTGGGCCTTGTGTTGGATTGGCTGAAATGGCCCCATTTTTATGTGGGCTTTATTTGTGATTGGGCTGAAAATTTATTTTTGGATTGATTTGTGAGATATTAACAAGTGGGATGAATCAATTTATTGATTGGTTTATTAATTCTTGATTAGGGGTGTGTTGAAGACAAAGGAGGATTCCACCCACATAAAACGAATGAGAGATCCGCTAGGCATGTGGTGGTCTCGCATCCTAAGCCTCCTAAAATACTAAGGGCTTGTTTTTTGAAGTTTTTGTTCTTATATACATATAACGGTGGTTCGAGTGTTTTCTGAAGTTATGGGAGATTATTGCCCCATGAAACGAATGAGAGACCCGTTAGGTGTGGAGCGATAATACATCCATAACTTTTCTGTCAATGAAAGGATCCTGGAGAGTGATAACTAGGGCTTAGGTAATGTAATCATAAAGTAAAACAAATGTATAAGCATATACGTATAATACAAGAATGAGTTCAAAAAGCAAAACCATGTGAAGAATAATAAATCAGATCGTGCAATAACCGCTAACTAAACACAAAGAAACAGATTTGTTCATCGTTGCTATAAAACCGATGGAGATTCTGAATTAAACAGAAAATCAAAGCGTAAAATTCCCAGCACAGTCAACTTATAATATTCAATGTCACGCCCAGTCATCGAGTGCGGCAACAGTCCAACAATACTTCAGCCAGGATATAAACCGAGAGATAGAGTCAAGATAGCACAAGGAAGAAATATGCCTTCATGTTTAACTTGCGCACAACTATACTGTCAGAGGAGAAAATGATCCACATGTGGGCCCCATTCACCGAAAGGCTTAGGCTGAGGCCGCGAAACATGTTATCAAACATAAAATGATTTTCAAAGTAAAATCAACACGCATCAATTAGATAAGCACCAGAGTTAGGATTGTGCAAACCGACAGAAATCCCACAAAGGGTGATGCAATGCTCAGATATCCCCAACGTTTAAACCAACCTCATAATCCGCAAATAGCACATATGAGCCAAAACTTGCCCCCAGACCAGAGCGAATATGTACCTCAGTCACAATCCAGACACAAGTGTAAGTAATGAGTCAAATTAAGTAAACAGATTGTTAGAGTCGCAAATCATAAGTGATTAGAGCATATGCTCACACGTAGTCCCAGTTTGTACACAGACGCACCAATCAGAACAAAACCCAAACAAGAGGTAGTTTCACTTCGTTCATTTTGTGGACAAACAGAAGCTGATCGTGAAGCAAACTAAAGCAAGGATAATGGCTAGAAAACACCGTATTAGGTGCATCAGTAGCAGCAACGTAAAATAGAGGAAGAAGTGGGGTGTAGCGCGGTTTAATCGCATAAACCATCCATGCTTGTCTCTTTTAATCGATTCATTCCCAAATCCAGCTCTCCTGAACAGTATTCGTTCAAAATGCCAGAAGCAAGGTTTCACAAGTTTGAGAAAATAACCCCTTAAGCAGAGGAAGAACGAGTATATCATAAGAGAATAGAACACAACAAGTAAGATGATAAATTGATCCGGGAGATTTCTCAAAAAGATTCACAAGTAGATATGAAGACAGAAACGCGAATAAATCCGATACTCTTTACCCAGAGATCTGGCATGTCATGGTTGGGACAAGGATCAGTCGATGGAAATCGACTCTACCACCGGATCCCTCCGAAGTCACTCTAGGCGCCGCTTGCCAGATCGAAGATGATAAGATGGGAGGAGTGATCAAATCAGCTGGCGCATTGACGAACCGCCACCACCGCTGTGGTTTTCCGATGGGGAGTTTGATTGGTGAGATCGACCGCCGTATCTAGAGAAACCAGAGAAGGGATCGAAGAAGAACTCAAAGAGGGATAGTAGTCTGCGGTGGACTTCTCAGTGGAGTCGAATCTCAGCGGAGTGGCGTTATTGGTGTTCTACGGTGGAAGGAAGCTTCAAGTGTGTAGATTTTGGATTTCTTCGAGTTCGAGAGTTTAAGAGAGCATGAGCGGAAATCAAATCTTGTAGCAGATTAGAGAATAAGATGGGTTTTGGGGGTTGTCGGCTGGGAGAGAGGATTTAGGGTTTTGTTGAAGATCGAAAAAGAAAATCCATGATCGGGAGGGGAGATGAAGATCAGAGAAGGAGGCCGTTCTTGTGAATGACCCCTGTGAGGAGTTAACGGGATCGGCATTTTGAAGGAGTTGGGCAACCTTCAAGAGTACCGAGGAAGCATGCAGAGAATGTTTGGGGAGGGTCATCGGCTTCTTCAAAAACAAAAAGACCCGTACCGCGAGACTGGAGTGGAGCTTGAGATGGTGAGACTCATGGGGAAGAACGAGGAGTATGGGGGTTGTGTTGTTTTTTTCTTCTTGGGGTGGGTTCTCGCATTGGCTCAAGGTAGAAGAAGACTCTCAAGGAGAAGAGTTCTGACGTTTTTTAATTCTCCAGATGTTTGAACTTGGGAAGATCAAAGGGAAACCGGGGACTGTTTGAGAATATTTGGAATTTTGGGTCGGCTTCTTCTCGTAATGCCCTACAGTAGATTTTAGGGCTGTCATTGTATAAGCCATAGACTAGGGTTTTGCTTGGGGCTGGACTCAAATTCAAGATGGGTCATGTTTCAGAAATGTCAAACCGGGCTTGTACTGACCGAAAAGAAAACAAAATGGGTAAGGGGGGATTCGAATTGGGCTTGTAGTGACTGAAAAGAAGACAAAATGGGCAGGGCGGGATTCGAACCTGACCTCCATCCTTCTCACTGCATACTTTAACCAGTTACGCTATATCGGATTTCAGTATGTTCTTGCGAGAAATAATACAAGAGCCCTAATTTCAACTGGATAACTCTTCTAAAAATGCTACGAGTTTAAAAGAAAGTATACAAGGAAAAAAGAGAAGACTAATCTAATGGAATGAAATTATGGAATGTAAATAATAAGATAAGTAAATAAAATAAGATGAATGGGTTTAAAACGGATTATTGTTTGAAAATTCATTTTTTGGAAGATCGTGTTTTATGAAATGCTTTGAAAAAGGTTATAAAATGACGGTTTCGTTATGGCACACACGCTAATATGTTTTGAAAAAGAAAGGCGACGACCCCTCTTATTACTTCGAAATTTGCTTTATGGGGTGAGAATTTTTGGTGTCTACAGATGGCTCCCCTTGATTCAATTCTACAAGCCCTTGTAGAATTGGATCAAGGTTGACGGGGCGCCAAAAATTCTCACAATGGTTTAGTGGTGCATAGGGATGCGACTGTGAGTGTATGAATGTGAGTGAAAGCACGAGGACTTATGACGAGCCTAGGATACTAACAATCTGATTTGGTTTAGGGTGCACGAGGGCTTAGGAGTGCCTCAACTGGACCTCTTGATATCCAGTCCTAGGGCTTATGACGGGCCTAGAATGCGATTGAGAGTACGAGGACTTAGGAGTGCCTCAACTAGACCTCTTGATATCTAGCTAAAGGACTTATGACGAGCCAATAATACTAACAACCCGATTTGATTTAAGGCGCACGAGGGCTTAGGAGTGCCTCAACTGGACCTCTTGATATCCAGTCCTAGGGCTTATGACAGGCCTAGAATGCGATTGAAAGTACGAGGACTTAGGAGTGCCTCAACTAGACCTCTTGATATCTAGCTATAGGACTTATGACGAGCCTATAATACTTTGAATGGGTACCGTACTAGTAGCAATAGCTGCCTAGCTGATGGACGTGAAACGATTTCGCACTAGTAGCGTAATAGCTTGCCTAGTGAAGGAAAATGTGGGACCGTACTAGTAGTGTAATAGCTGCCTAGCAGGCGGATGTGAAATGATCTCGCACTAGTAGCGTAATAGCTTGCCTAGTGGAGGAAAATATGGGACCGTACTAGTAGCGCGTATAGCTGCCTAGCAGGCGGACGTGAAATGACCTCGCACTAGTAGCGTAATAGCTTGCCTAGTGGAGGAAAATGTGGGACTGTACTAGTAGCGTAATAGCTGCCTACAGGCATGATGCATGAGCGGAAAATCGCTACTAGCAGCGAAATAGCTTGCCTAGCCTAGGAGGAAATGGGACCGTACGTAGCGTAATAAATAGGAGGAGGAAATAAAGATTAGATAGTGGAGGAGGAATGTGGGACCGTACTAGTAGCGTAATAGCTGCCTAGCAGGCGGATGTGAAATGATCTCGCACTAGTAGTGTAATAGCTTGCCTAGTGGAGGAAAATGTGGGACCGTACTAGTAGCGTAATAGCTGCCTAGCAGGTTGTGAGTATTTGATTGTGAACGAACTTTGTGGGTATATGCAAATGATCTGCGATGTAAGGTGTTCAAGAATAAATGTATTAATTGAATCAAACTCCCTGTTTGTGCACGAGGGCTTAGGAGTGCCTCAACTGGACCTCTTGATATCCAGTCCTAGGGCTTATGACGGGCCTAGAATGCGATTAAGGTACGAGGACTTAGAAGTGCCTGTAATTTTTTTTTTTTTAACAGAGTTGTACGAAACCCGCTGCTTTGAGTGGTTGATTTGAGGATGATTTTGGCTGTGGATTGGTCCGGGATTGGATGTTTTTTTATTGTTCTCCTGAGGGATGTGATAGTCGAGTGTTCTTTGTTGATGTGGCCCTTGACTTTGTCAGTGTGGGGCTTGTATTTTCGGTTTGTTTTAACGGTCTCACCGATGTGCACTATAGTCTCGGGATTTGGTAGGATTCTTGGCTCCAGAGTTTCGAGATGGCTCCGGTTTGATTTGTGATTCCCTTGTGAGCAACGGCTCTGGGATGGTTGGTGGGTTTCGATTTGGATTGAGATTTTCAGGATGGTTGGGGGTTTCGATTTGGATTGAGATTTGGGTTGAGTGGCGGGTCGATGTGATTTGTGGTTGACAGTTTATTTTGTTGCAGATGAATGGCTTTGGTATGGTCAGTTACGCCTTCAGGTTCTTCGAGATGGCTCCGGGATAGCTCGGGATGGCTCCGGGGAGGCTACGGGATGGCTCCATTGGTGATGACGAGGAAGAAAGGTGAACTTTAGCCTGTGAGGTGGTCGCACCCTGAACGGGCTGCCTACGTACTCAATTCTGTATTGAGATCAGACCATACGTAGTTCGAATCTTTGTTGGCAAGGCCCTGGTGATGGAATTGATTTGAGGTGGCTCCCGTATTGTTCTCGGACTGTTGGGATGACCCCTGTGTAATTCCAAGGATGGTTTCAATGTCGGATGATGGCTCCCGCATGGCTCCAGTTTGGTTCTTGATATGGTGTTGATGAGGCTCGAGCATGATGTTGGATGGCTCCGGAATTGTCTTCGTATGGCCTCGGATGGCTTTAGTTTGGTTTGATGTAGCTCAAGGATAGCCCAGGATGGCTCCGAGATGGTTCGATGTAGCTTGGTGATGGTCTGGGATGGCTCCAGTTGGCATCTTTTGATCGGAAGTTACGTTTCAACAACTGCAACTGAAGTCAACTTTCAGCGAGACTAGGCAGAGTTCTTACCGGTCGGATGCTGATGATGGAGGTCATGATGCATGTAGACGTTAAATGCTAGTTACGATGCAGAACACGTATGCAATTTTTTTGGAGAAAAGGTGTGACCCTATCTTTAATAATATGAGGTTTACGAATATAAAACATCTTCGGCTCGATCTTGAGTGATTGTTGAATTGGAATGTGTGAATCACTTTCCTCTCATGGCGGGATGCGGGTCAATCTCTCGTGAATATGGCCGTGTGTGCTAAATGGTGTGATGATACTCTCGATGGTCGGAGCAGTATTTTCCTTAGAATTCCTTTTGAGGTTCTGGACTTTCCAATCCTCACAAATTTCTCACCTTTTAATGGGGTAGGCTGTTTATGTCTTGGTGTTTAGAATGAGGATTCACTCGCACTCATAAGACCTTGTGGTGTAAGGTCACACTCATTCGCTCATGGTCCCTTTGGTATGATGGGACATGTTGATAACAAGTATGAAACTTATGATTCATGTTTCAGATACGGTACTTTCAGTTAACGCTCATCGACTTATGAGTCAGAGGTCTTTGTTGGGTTATAACGGGGCTGAAGGGTATGATGTGTGTCACACGGGACTGTGGGATTTATTTGGGAGTTGTGGAGCTTGTGTGCAATAGAGGATATGTTTCACCTTCGCGCATGGGTGGAATAATTAGACGGGCTTTGATAACCTTTTTTCGGTTTCTGTGGGACATCATTGGTCCGTTGGATTTGGTTTCCTCATTCTTGCCTCTTTTTATGTATGGTTTGGACTTCCTCCTTATTTTTGTTTTTTTGAAATTGCATTTGTCTCATTGACTTTCTCAAGCTTTCTTTGCTTTGTATTTTGATTGAACATTTTTGGTGCTCTTTCTTTGGCTTTGGAGTGGCATTGACTCTCTGATTTCTTTGAACATTTCATTTGGTGTTTTTGTGAAAGATGGTGGGGAGGGGCCATGGCTCCGGCTCTTTCGAGTTCCTTTATTGCAAGGGTAAGTATGCATATGCCAGGTGGCATGTTGTGGAGTCCGCAGAAAAAGGTTTATCGTGAAAGGCTCAGCGGGGCTCACTAGGGGATTATGTATAATGGAGTCAAAGCTTTTTGGTTTTGTGGAGATTTTTATTCCTAAGTGCCTCGTCATTCTCATTAGTCGATGATTGTTTTCTTACTATTCTCGGATCTTTGAATGAATCATAGTTCGTATCCTGTTTATCGACATTGATCTCGCTATGAATTGCGCCTTTCCATGTGCTGAAGGAAAGCACAAGTCGCTCGTGGTTTTACCTCCATGGACTCGCTCTATCTTCCCTCATCGCTTAGTGGATTGTCCAATACACTCAACTAAAATTACAGGGAAAATACCGCTCTTCGCATGCCACACATTCGGGTTGTGTGCTGGTTTTGACTAGACCCTTGTGTTCATTGACGGGTCGAGAGTTTAATGGTTCACACACTCTATTCAATCAATCTCTCAAGATTTTCGCCAAAAATGTCGCTTCGATACGAATATATGCGAATGCAACTATCTACAATGCAATTTATTTTGGTAATATGGAATTACTATGTATAAGATGCATGAAACGTTGAAACGATGAATGGATGGAGATGGTTGACTTTGGATTTCGACAGAATGCTTTTTTTGTTCTGTGGTTTTCTTTTTGGATGTAATGCATGCGTGGTAAGGCTACACCTAATCTCGCTTGAGTCGGTTTCAGTTGAGGATCCACGATGTTCATCTCGCTAACAATGGTTCTTTAGGCTGTCGGTTGCTGAGTGGGTCCCGGAAGGAACGTGACCCCCATATGTTTTAGCTGTAAATCGAACCTTGACCGCTTAAGGAGTGGTAATCCCTATACTGCGCCAGTCAACATGATAAAACTGTCTTGTTCTTCTTGTGATTCCTGGATAGGTCAAACAAAAAAGGGGGAGGGATGGGATGCAACCCTTCAAACGCTTTCATTACAATAAAACATGACTCAACTATTTTCTGTCACTATCGTCATGGATTAACACATGGTCCTGCATGGCTCGGTTATGCCTCAGGAAAGTGCGCCTTCGTGGTCTAGGATGAACGTCTTAGCTCTAAAGAAGATACTTCTCCTCTGTCTATCAGCTCTTGGATTGCGTTCTTTAGTGTGGTACACTCATCGGTGGTGTGCCCCCGGATTCTATGATAGTCGCAGTATTCATGCAAATGTGGCTCAAGTTTCCTAATTCTTGACCTTGTATTGAAAAGTGCTAGATGACCTCCCTCGACTAATATTTTCAATACTTCGCTGAGCGACATTTCGAGGCTCGAAAGTTGTCCCTGTGAGCTTTGTCCGAGTGTATGTTCCCTTTTTTCCATGATTTCAGGTTGCTCTGTCAATTTGATTTCAGTATCCTCCAAAGCAATCACGACCACCATCAATCGTTTGAAGTCGTAAATGCCCAGGTATCTCAACTGGCATTGGTACTCTTCTCTCAGGCCAGAAATCACCATTTGTATTTGTTCTTCCTCATTTGGTCGATTATTCATTTGCCCAGCCTTCACCCTCCATCTTTCTTTGAATTCCCTCACAGTTTCGCCATGGTTTTGACGGGTGATTTCTAAATCTCTGCGTGTAACTTCATGATGAAAGTTACCACCGTATTGAGTGAGAAATTCAGGTACAGGTCTTTGCTTGACTTTCCTTTCAAATCCAGACCCATAATCCAAGAGTAAGCAGGCCCCTCTAGGTAGAATCTAAAGCACGCGGCCTTCAGCTCATCGGATAGACCTTGTAGATCCATGAGCTTATCATACCTATCAACGTGATGCCTTGGGTTTCCAATCCCTTCATACTTCTTCATTTCAGGCAGACTCATGCCCTTTTGTAGACGAGCATCAGGATACGGGTTAGCTGGCTCCCAACCTGCAGACTTAAAATGTTGGGCTAGCTCTAGTTCCGCCTTCAGTTCTTTCACTAATTCTTTCATTGGACTCGCTCTGAGATCAAGGTTTTGGATTGAAATGGCATTCTCAGGGTAGCCGGTGTCAAGAGATTGAGAGGGCAGTATTGTTCCTGGTTGAAGGTGTTGGCTTGAATTTGACGAGTGATGAGGTATTTGCCAAGGAAGGGCATATTTTTGTGTGGGCAAAGAGAGGGTTAAGCCGGAACGCACCATGGGGGAAGCTGGGCCTTGGATCTTTTCCATATCACAGACCATTTGTGATTGCCAACTTCCTCTGGTGATGGTTGGGGTTCTCAGAGTTGCACTGTATATAGGTGAAGAAGGCATGCTTGGTGTTGTTCGGGATTGGACAGAAAGAGTGTGATGATCCATTGCTTGAAACTCATAGGCATCGTATGCAGAGCAAGTTGGAGACTCCTTGTAACTGCTATCCGACCCCGCATAGACCCTAGTTATTCTTCTTTGGACAAATTCTTCTATCTTCAGGTTTTTCTCCAAGTCATCACAAGGTCATGGATCAATCTTTCGTGAACAAGTCGATCTTCAACTGTTTGATCATGTCGAGGGGCTCGCTCCATCTTTTCTACCATTGCTATAGGTAGACTGGTCTTCTTTCTTTCCAGTTGCCAACTGTCACGAACACCTGCATGCACAAGGATTAGAATGAAGAAGAAGAGATAATATCAGTATGTTTTGTTAAACAAAATTTTGTTGTGTGATAAATGTAAATGATTGTTAGTGCGAAATGATTTTTATTTATCTTGAAAATGTTGTGAGATGGGTGTCACTTTATTTCATCAATTTTTTAAAGGGGATGTATCCGTAGACACCGCAAACTTCACCCCATAAAGCAAAGTTTTGAGAGAGAGCGATAGATAAAACGTGAAGGGTCGTCACGTTGGTTCCCTTCTTTAAACAAGACGTGCATGCCAAAAGAAACCGAGATTTTGGAAAACAATTTTTTAAAAAACCGTGTTTTCAAAGTGGCGGATTTTCTCAATATGAATTTTGACGCTCGGTCATTCGCAAAGAAAATAGGGAGTGGGGAACCCTATACACATTGATCTAAACAAATTCAAAGGGAATGTATAAACCTATACATGTACTCTATTGAGAAATGGATGCAGCGAGAAAAGAATCATAGGGAAAACCTATACATCATTCTAAAAAGGCATTAAAAAGGGGAATTTTGAGCTAAACTACTTCTGAACTCTTCTGGTCCGCCTTCGGGCTTCTGACTGGCTGCTCACGCTTGGGCAACTGGTTGGCTGCTCACTCGTCTTCGAGCTTGACCGGATGCTCGCTCGTCTTCGGGCTTTCACAGCGAAGTGGTACTGCCATCAAGCAATACAAGCTGGTGTGCGTCTAACTTTCAACAGCTTGAACTCGAACAGTCGTTGATAGTCTTCATGTCACTTGACTCGGGTTGGTACGACTCCGATTTTGTATTTGAAGAGTTGGTGTTGGTCTTAATGTCGCTCGGCTAGCTCCACGGGTTGATGCACCTCTGGCCTTCAACTCGATCCGCGTAGTCGATCTTCATGCTGCTTCACTTGCTCTGACGGGAGGAACGGGGATGTTTTTTAGAAAGGAAAGAATGAATGATTGAGCACAAATCGTATGTGAAAATCCACCACTTTCGTGAAAACACAAAATGACTAGTACGCTCCATGGTAATGACCACTGCTCTTGAAGGTGGGTTAAACTTCAAAAATAGCGGGTCACAACATGGGGACTAAATCATTTATTTTGAATACGTTTGTGAAAATCAACTTTGAAAACTTTTCAAAAACTATTAAGAAATAATGTTGGTGAAGAATGCTGTTTGAAATTTGTTTGCAGAAAGTAGGTTTTTCGAGGTCTATTTTTAAAAATTGGTTCGAAAATAGCATTTTAGTGAAACAAAGTTTTAAGAGAAAGTGACAGGTTTTAAAACCCCAAATGCTTATGAGAAAAATAGGTGGGATTCAAAATTAAACGATCTTGTAAGAAAGCTTTAAGAGACATACAAAAGAGAATTCCGAACGTTTAAAACGGATTGGTTTGAAAAAAATAGTTTGCACACATGTATAGCATAAAGTAAATCGTGGCTATGTTTGATGTGGAGCTGTAAGTGTCAGCGTTGGGATAATCACTTTCCAGGTCAATTAAGATTCCGTCCACCGGAGGAACCGTCGTCCCTTCACTATCATCTCTCGGGGTTTTTCTCTGCTATGCCTTTGTGGGGCACGTTATCAAGAAAGTCCGGAGTGCTTAAGTTCGAAAGGTCAGGACACCCGAGATGATAAGGAAACATACGCCACGGTCAGTGATGATCCGACAACACCCCACTTTTGGAAAACTCGGGGAAGTATTGCATGGGAACGGGTCTCTCGTCACCTGCACGGTCAGGTGTGTCTATAGTCCAAATTATTCACTGACTACATTGTGCCATGTATGGGTATCCGGTAAATACAGGATCCTCTATGGACGTATAGCGTGACATTGGGCTTTAGAGACACCCGTGGTGCAGATGAACAATGGAGAACTGAGCCCATGCAATCTTCAGGGTAAGGCAAAGGGTGGTCAGACAGACGGCATACAAGGGGGTGACTACCCATAAAACCCGTCTTAGACACCGGACCAGGTTGCTGGACACTGAAGGCTCAGAGTTCACTATATGCTGGCTTTGACTCGGATAATGGAGGATATTTTTGGATCATGAGCTCAAAGCATTGGTCGGAGACCGTACCGCCTCGTGGGTTTGTTCACTGAGAGAGTACCGGTTGGGGATCCCATGACATCGTGGGTAAATCGGGTGACACAGAGGAATGCATGTCCTAAGCTACCCACCCATGCACCCCACAATCGCAATATAAATATGAAAGCGGGAAATAAAGCAAACGAAGTTAGCACCAACCTATTTGCTAAGTGTTTTATCTTGAGATTAGTGATTCCAAATTGGTTATTTATTAACCTAAAGGGAAGTTAGCCTCATTCACGCCTAAGTGTCTCTTTCTAAGTGTGAGCTAATTATTAACCCAATTGTTGCAATGTTTGTTGAGGATCTAATAAATCCTATCTGTCCTCATCAGATACACACTCAAAGTGTGGAGTAGAATAATCCTAGAGGCTTGGAATGAATCTCTTGAAGGTTTTGAAAGAAGTGGGGAAGTCCCGACAATTTTGAATGGAGTTAGTCTTCCTTGAGTTTGAGAAAAACTTACTCAAGTTTTCCCCAGCAGAGTCGCCATTCTGTGGAGGGTGATTTTTCGGTATGAGGGGGGTCTATCTAAATATGGTCTAGCTGAGAAACCTAGATCATAGAAATTGTCATTCTGTGGAGGGCGAAAGCCCGTTATTCTGGCATCCCTTAAATACCTACTACATCGTCCGTCTTTCCCAGAAAGCTTATGGGGAATGCTAGTGAGCACTACACCCGCTCTCAATGGGCTCCACGTGGACTTATGCCCTAAGGGCGGGGAAATGACAAGAGTCTCCACCTAGTTTGACCTAAAGAACTAGGAAAGGAGGAGAAGGGGATTCTAAGATCCGTTAGTTGACTCTGAGGTTGTTCCCTATGGATAGGACTTATCTGGTCATTTGTAGAGATTCTATATTGGGTTCGCACTGGGTTACACCCCTCAGAAGTGGCAACGACCATGACTTCGGATTGGTGCCCGAGGAAACCTCGGTCTCCAATTGTCGGGATTGCCTTCTTTCAAAACCTTATTAGAGAGATTCAGTTAAAGCCAAAGGATATGATTAGGAGAGAGAGAGAGAGAGAGAGGGGATGAGGCGAGCTTTTCTGCCAAGCCAACGCCTAGAAGAGGGAATTGAAGAATTCGGATGAGTATAGAATAAAGATCTGGGAAAGTCTGAGGTTTAGTGAATAAACAAGACTTGGAGTCTGATGGTTTGAATTTTGTGGGAACCGAAGAAGGTTTGAGTGTTTTGAGAGATATGAGAGCCACCTCGGAGGGGGAAAGGGTTTTTGATTGGAATGGGGTCGCGCCCTAGATGGGCTGCCTACGTACTCAACCCCCTGTTGAGATCAGACCTTACATAGTTCACGGCCTTTAGAATGGTTGAGTTTTTTTGAGGTAATTGAGGGTTAGAAGTGCATGAGGTTATTTGAAGGTGAGATGGCTGAGTGCAAAAGGGTTTTTTTATTGTTATGGGGTCACACCCTATGTGGGTTGCCTACGTACTCAACTCCATGTTGAGATCATGCCTTACGTAGTTCACTGTTATTGGGGTTTTTGGAGATTTTAGGTTTTGAGATGCTAAAGTCTATGAGACGCTCGGGTCTATGAGACATTAAGGGTGTTCATGTAGTGGGAGGTATGGGATATCAAGGTCTGTGAGACGCTCGGGTCTGTGAGACATTCGAATCTGAAAATGGTGGAGAGATTGAAGTGTTCGAGTCTGTGAGGCGCTCGGGCCTATGAGACTTTGGAAGAAATCGGTATTTAGGAGATGATTCGAGTTTAAGGTGAGTTGGAGCTGAATGAAGATTTGAGTATGTGAGGCAATTGACATTTGGGAGAGATCCCGGGTTTTTTAGGTCTGAGGTTTCAAAACGGTCGAGAAAAAATCATTTTGTTGCGAAAGGGCGGATGATCCCGAGGGATCACCCTATGTACCCCGTCGAGCGTGACAATTAATTAATGGTAAGTGTCGAGGCTGAAAGATGGGGCAATGAATTTATGTTGAAAAATAGGATTCAGAGAGAAACACCATGAATGAGATGTTCTCGGTCGAACCCTAATAACGTCTCTAACTCCCGCGTTTTAAAACGTTAAAACTGAAAATATTGAAATCGAGTGGAAGGGAGTTAGACGATTCTAAAATCCTGGCTGCAACTAGGAAGACCGTTACTTCCCTAGCGCCCCGCCTTGTAGAAATCTAGGCTGCAATTAGGGGATGTTTGTCACCCTAATGCCCCGCCTAAAGAGATCCAGACTGCGACAAGGGAGGTTATGACCCCAGTGCCCCGCCTCGGATTTTTTATTTTGGGAAGGGAGACAAATGATGTCTAACTAGGAGGAAAGTGTTTTTGAAAGTGTTAAACATTTCATGTTCTCCGAAAACGGCTTATTTTTAGTTTTGAGCTTGAAATTTAAGTTGGAAAACTTTAAAAGTCGTTCGGAATTCTTGATGAAGAATCACTAATTTGAGAAATATTTTTAGGAAAAAACTTTCTGTATATGTGAGAAGAACTTTCTGCGTTTGAGAAGAGTTTTGTGATGTGTGAGAAGAGTTTTTCCTTTAAAATTCCACAAAATAGTTTCTTTTGAAAACTTGAAGAAAATTGGATGAAATAGTTGTTTGAAATCTAGGAAGATAGATTTTTGGATTTTTGATTTTTAATAGAATTTACAAATTGAGTTTGAGTTGAAAGGAATCAGTTTTGAAAAATGAGTTGAGTTTGACATTGAATTTGGTTTGAGTCGAATTTGGTTTGTCAAGGTTGGACTTGGTCAAAGTCAAAGTATGAGTTGGTCAAAGTTGGACCGGGCTAGGCCTTGGTCAAGGTTTAGACCGGATTGGGCCTCGGGCAAGGTTTAGACCGGATTGGGCCTTGGTGGATCGGGTGGGCTTTGAGTCCAAAATGGGTTTGGGCTGAAATGGGCTTGGGCCAAATTGGGCCTTGGTTGGAGTTTTGGGCCAAGTTGGGCTTGTGGGTCATGGGCTTGGGCCTTGAATAGGGTTTGGGGCCCGAATTGGATTTGGGCCTGAATTGGGTTTGGGACTTGAAATGAGTTCGGGCCCGAATTGGTTTTTGTTCGGAGTTGGGCAAAAATTGGGCCTTGTGTTGGATTGGCTGAAATGGCCCCATTTTTATGTGGGCTTTATTTGTGATTGGGCTGAAAATTTATTTTTGGACTGATTTGTGAGATATTAACAAGTGGGATGAATCAATTTATTGATTGGTTTATTAATTCTTGATTAGGGGGGTGTGTGAAGGCAAAGGAGGATTCCACCCTCATAAAACGAATGAGAGATCTGCTAGGCATGTGGTGGTCTCGCATCCTAAGCCCTCCTAAAATAGCCTTAAGGGCTTGTTTTTTGAAGTTTTTGTTCTTATATACATATAACGGTGATTCGAGTGTTTTCTGAAGTTATAGGAGATTATTGCCCCACGAAACGAATGAGAGACCCGTTAGGTGTGGAGCGATAATACATCCACAACTTTTCAGTCACAATCCAGACACAAGTGTATGTAATGAGTCAAATTAAGTAAACAGATTGTTAGAGTCGCAAATCATAAGTGATTAGAGCATATGCTCACACGTAGTCCCAGTTTGTACACAGACGCACCAATCAGAACAAAACCCAAACAAGAGGTAGTTTCACTTCGTTCATTTTGTGGACAAACAGATGCTGATCGTGAAGCAAACTAAAGCAAGGATAATGGCTAGAAAACACTGTATTAGGTGCATCAGTAGCAGCAACGTAAAATAGAGGAAGAAGTGGGGTGTAGCGCCGGTTTAATCGCATAAACCATCCATGCTTGTCTCTTTTAATCGATTCATTCCCAAATCCAGCTCTCCTGAACAGTATTCGTTCGAAATTCCAGAAGCAAGGTTTCACAAGTTTGAGAAAATAACCCCTCAAGCAGAGGAAGAACGAGTATATCATAAGAGAATAAAACACAGCAAGTAAGATGATAAATTGATCCGGGAGATTTCTCAAAAAGATTCACAAGTAGATATGAAGACAGAAACGCGAATAAATCTGATACTCTTTACCCAGAGATCTGGCATGTCATGGTTGGGACAAGGATCAGTCGATGGAAATCGACTCTACCACCGGATCCCTCCGAAGTCACTCTAGGCGCCGCTTGCCAGATCGAAGATGATAAGATGGGAGGAGTGATCAAATCAGCTGGCGCATTGACGAACCGCCGCCACCGTTGTGGTTTTCCGATGGGGAGTTTGATTGGTGAGATCGACCGCCGTATCTAAGAAACCGGAGAAGGGATCGAAGAAGAACTCAAAGAGGGATAGTAGTCTGCGGTGGACTTCTCAGTGGGAGTCGAATCTCAGCGGAGTGGCATTATTGGTGTTCTACGGTGGAAGGAAGCTTCAAGTGTGTAGATTTTGGATTTCTTCGAGTTCGAGAGTTTAAGAGAGCATGAGCGGAAATCAAATCTTGTAGCAGATTAGAGAATAAGATGGGTTTTGAGGGTGTGTCGGCTGGGAGAGAGGATTTAGGGTTCTTATTTGTTGAAGATCGAAAAAGAAAATCCATGATCGGGAGGGGAGATGAAGATCGGAGAAGGAGGCCGTTCTTGTGAATGACCCCTGTGAGGAGTTAACGGGATCGGCATTTTGAAGGAGTTGGGCAACCTTCAAGAGTACCGAGGAATCATGCAGAGAATGTTGGGGGAGGGTCATCGGCTTCTTCAAAAACAAAAAGACCCGTACCGCGAGACTGGAGTGGAGCTTGAGATGGTGAGACTCATGGGGAAGAACGAGGTGTATTGGGGTTGTGTTGTTTTTTCTTCTTGGGGTGGGTTCTCGCATTGGCTCAAGGTAGAAGAAGACTCTCAAGGAGAAGAGTTCTTACGTTTTTTAATTCTCCAGATGTTTGAACTTGGGAAGATCAAAGGAACCGGGGATTGTTTGAGAATATTTGGAATTTTGGGTCGGCTTCTTCTCGTAATGCCCTACAGTAGATTTTATGTCTGTCATTGTATAAGCCATAGACTAGGGTTTTGCTTGGGGCTGGACTCAAATTCAAGATGGGTCATGTTTCAGAAATGTCAAACCGGGCTTGTACTGACCGAAAAGAAAACAAAATGGGTAAGGGGGGATTCGAATTGGGCTTGTAGTGACTGAAAAGAAGACAAAATGGGTAGGGCGGGATTCGAAACCCTGACCTCCATCCTTCTCACTGCATACTTTAACCAGTTACGCTATGTCAATTTCAGTATGTTCATGCGAGAAATAATACAAGAGCCCTAATTTCAACTGGATAACTCCTCTAAAAATGCTACGAGTTTAAAAGAAAGTATACAAGGAAAAAAGAGAAGACTAATCTAATGGAATGAAATTATGGAATGTAAATAATAAGATAAGTAAATAAAACAAGATGAATGGGTTTAAAACCGGATTATTGTTTGAAAATTCATTTTTTGGAAGATCGTGTTTTATGAAATGCTTTGAAAAAGGTTATAAAATGACGGTTTCGTTATGGCACGCACGCTAATATGTTTTGAAAAAGAAAGGCGGCGACCCCTCTTATAACTTCGAAATTTGCTTTATGGGGTGAGAATTTTTGGTGTCTACAGATGGCTCCCTTGATTCAATCTACAAGCCTTGTGAATTGGATCAAGGTTGACGGGGTGCCAAAAATTCTCACAATGGTTAGTGGTGCATAGGGATGCGACTGTGAGTGTATTAATGTGATTGAAAGCACGAGGACTTATGACGAGCCTAGGATACTAACAATCTGATTTGGTTTAGGGTGCACGAGGGCTTAGGAGTGCCTCAACTGGACCTCTTGATATCCAGTCCTAGGGCTTATGACGGGCCTAGAATGCGATTGAGAGTACGAGGACTTAGGAGTGCCTCAACTAGACCTCTTGATATCTAGCTATAGGACTTATACGAGCCTATAATACTAACAACCCGATTGATTTAAGGCGCACGAGGGCTTAGGAGTGCCTCAACTGGACCTTTGATATCCAGTCCTAGGCTATGATGGGCCTAAGCGATTGAAAAGTACGAGGACTTAGGAGTGCCTCAACTAGACTCTGATATCTAGCTATAGGACGTATGACGAGCCTATAATACTTTGAAGGTACCGGACTAGTAGCGTAATAGCTTTCCTAGCTGATGGACATGAAACGATTTCGCACTAGTAGCGTAATAGCTTGCCTAGTGAAGGAAAATATGGGACTGTACTAGTAGCGTAATAGCTGCCTAGCAGGCGGATGTGAAATGATCTCGCACTAGTAGCGTAATAGCTTGCCTAGTGGAGGAAAATATGGGACCGTACTAGTAGCGTAATAGCTGCCTAGCAGGCGGACGTGAAATGACCTCGCACTTGTAGCGTAATTGCTTGCCTAGTGGAAGAAAATGTGGGACTATACTAGTAGCGTAATAGCTGCCTAGCAGGCGGATGTGAAATGATCTCGCACTAGTAGCGTAATAGCTTGCCTAGTGGAGGAAAATGTGGGACCGTACTAGTAGCGTAATAGCTGCCTAGCAGGCGGATGTGAAATGATCTCGCACTAGTAGCGTAATAGCTTGCCTAGTGGAGGAGAATGTGGGACCGTACTAGTAGCGTAATAGCTGCCTAGCAGGCGGATGTGAAATGATCTCGCACTAGTAGTGTAATAGCTTGCCTAGTGGAGGAAAATGTGGGACCGTACTAGTAGCGTAATAGCTGCTTAGCAGGTTGTGAGTATTTGATTGTGAACGAACTTTGTGGGTATATGCAATGATCTGCGATGTAAGGTGTTCAAGAATAAATGTATTAATTGAATCAAACTCCCTGTTTGTGCACGAGGGCTTAGGAGTGCCTCAACTGGACCTCTTGATATCCAGTCCTAGGGCTTATGACGGGCCTAGAATGCGATTGAAGGTACGAGGACTTAGAAGTACCTGTAATTTATTTTTAAAAGGAGTGTACGAAACTCGCTGCTTTGAGTGGTTGATTTGAGGATGATTTTGGCTGTGGATTGGTCCGGGATTGGATGTTTTTTTATTGTTCTCCTGAGGGATGTGATAGTCGAGTGTTCTTTGTTATGTGGCCCTTGACTTTGTCAGTGTGGGGCTTGTATTTTCGGTTTGTTTTGACGGTCTCACCCGATGTGCACTATAGTCTCGGGATTTGGTAGGATTCTTGGCTCCAGAGTTTCGAGATGGCTCCGGTTTGATTTGTGATTCCCTTGTGAGCAACGGCTCTGGGATGGTTGGTGGGTTTCGATTTGGATTGAGATTTTCAGGATGGTTGGGGGTTTCGATTTGGATTGAGATTTTGGGTTGAGTGGCGGGTCGATGTGATTTGTGGTTGACAGTTTTTTTGTGTGCAGATGAATGGCTTTGGTATGGTCAGTTACACCTTCAGGTTCTTGAGATGGCTCCGGGATAGCTCGGGATGGCTCCGGGGAGGCTACGGGATGGCTCCATTGGTGATGACGAGGAAGAAAGGTGAACTTTAGCCTGTGAGGTGAGGTGGTCGCACCCTGAGCGGGCTGCCTACGTACTCAATTCCGTATTGAGATCAGACCATACGTAGTTCGAATCTTTGTAGGCAAGGCCCTGGTGATGGAATGGATTTGAGGTGGCTCCCGTATTGTTCTCGGACTGTTGGGATGACCCCAGTGTAATTCCAAGGATGGTTTCAATGTCGGATGATGGCTCCCGCATGGCTCCAGTTTGGTTCTTGATATGGTGTTGATGAGGCTCGAGCATGATGTTGGATGGCTCCGGAATTGTCTTAGTATGGCCTCGGATGGCTTTTTAGTTTGGTTTGATGTAGCTCAAGGATAGCCAGGATGGATGTCCGAGATGGTTCGATGTAGCTTGGTGATGGTCTGGGATGGCTTCAGTTGGCATCTTTTGATCGTTCGATGGAAGTTACGCTTCAACAACTGCAACTGAAGTCAACTTTCAGCGAGACTAGGCAGAGTTCTTACCGGTCGGATGCTGATGATGGAGGTCATGATGCATGTAGACGTTAAATGCTAGTTACGATGCAGAACACGTATGCAATTTTTTGGGAGAAAAGGTGTGACCCTATCTTTAATAATATGAGGTTTACGAATATAAAACATCTTCGGCTCGATCTTGAGTGATTGTTGAATTGGAATGTGTGAATCACTTTCCTCTCATGGCGGGATGCGGGTCAATCTCTCGTGAATATGGCCGTGTGTGCTAAATGGTGTGATGATACTCTCGATGGTCGGAGCAGTAGTATTTCCTTAGAATTCCTTTTGAGATTCTGGACTTTCCAATCCTCACAAATTTCTCACCTTTTAATGGGGTAGGCTGTTTATGTCTTGGTGTTTAGAATGAGGATTCACTCGCACTCATAAGACCTTGTGGTGTAAGGTCACACTCATTCGCTCATGGTCCCTTTGGTATGATGGGACATGTTGATAACAAGTATGAAACTTATGATTCATGTTTCAGATACGGTACTTTCAGTTAACGCTCATCGACTTATGAGTCAGTGGTCTTTGTTGGGTTATAACGGGGCTGAAGGGTATGATGTGTGTCACACGGGACTGTGGGATTTATTTGGGAGTTGTGGAGCTTTGTGCAATAGAGGATATGTTTCACCTTCGCGCATGGGTGGAATAATTAGACGGGCTTTGATAACCTTTTTTCGGTTTTCTGTGGGACATCATTAGTCCGTTGGATTGGTTTCCTCATTCTTGCCTCTTTTATGTATGGTTTGGACTTCCTCCTTATTTTGTTTTTTTTTTTTGAAATTGCATTTGTCTCATTGACTTTCTCAAGCTTTCTTTGCTTTGTATTTTGATTGAACATTTTTGGTGCTCTTTCTTTGGCTTTGGAGTGGCATTGACTCTCTGATTTCTTTGAACATTTCATTTGGTGTTTTTGTGAAAGATGGTGGGGAGGGGCCATGGCTCCGGCTCTTTCGAGTTCCTTTATTGCAAGGGTAAGTATGCATATGGCAGGTGGCATGTGTGGAGTCCGCAGAAAAAGGTTTATCGTGAAAGGCTCAGCGGGGCTCACTAGGGGATTATGTATAAGGGAGTCAAAGCTTTTAGGTTTTGTGGAGATTTTATCCTAAGTGCCTCGTCATTCTCATTAGTCGATGATTGTTTTCTAACTATTCTCGGATCTTTGCATGAATCATAGTTCGTATCCTGTTTATCGACATTAATCTCGCTATGAATTGCGCCTTTCCATGTGCTGAGAGGAAAGCACAAGTCGCTCGTGGTTTTACCTCCATGGACTCGCTCTATCTTCCCTCATCGCTTAGTGGATTGTCCAATACACTCAACTAAAATTCCAGGGAAAATACCGCTCTTCACATGCCACACATTCGGTTTGTGGTTTGGTTTTGACTAGACCTTGTGTGTCATTGACGGGTCGAGAGTTAATGGTGCACGCAACTCTATTCAATCAATCTCTCAAGATTTTCACCAAAATGTCGCTTCGATACGAATATATGCGAATGCTACTATCTACAATGCAATTTTTTTGGTAATATGGAATTACTATGTATAAGATGCATGAAACGTTGAAAAACGATGAATGGAGATGGTTGACTTTGGATTTCGACCGAATACTTTTTTTGTCTGTGGTTTCTTTTTGGAGGTATGCATGCGTGGTAAGGCTACACCTAATCTTGCTTGAGTCGGTTTCAGTTGAGGATCCACGATGTTCATCTCGCTAACAATGGTTCTTTAGGCGCTGTCGGTTGCTGAGTGGGTCCCGGAAGGAACGTGACCCCCATATGTTTAGCTATAATCGAAACCTTGACCGCTTAAGGAGTGGTAATCCCTATACTGCGCCAGTCAACATGATAAAAATGTCTTGTTCTTCTGATGATCCTGGATAGGGTCAAACAAAAAAGGGGGGGAGGGATGGGATGCAACCCTTCAAACGCTTTCTATTACAATAAAACATGACTCAACTATTTTCTGTCACTATCGTCATGGATTAACACATGGTCCTGCATGGCTCGGTGATGCCTCAGGAAAGTGCGCCTTCGTGGTCTAGGATGAACGTCTTAGCTCTAAAGAAGATACTTCTCCTCTGTCTATCAGCTCTTGGATTGCGTTCTTTAGTGTGGTACACTCATCGGTGGTGTGCCCCCGAATTCTATGATAGTCGCAGTATTCATGCAAATGTGGCCCAAGTTTCCTAATTCTTGACCTGTATTGAAAAGTGCTAGATGACCTCCCTCGACTAATATTTTCAATACTTCGCTGAGCGACATTTCGAGGCTCGAAAGTTGTCCCTGTGAGCTTTGTCCGAGTGTATGTTCCCTTTTTCCATGATTTCAGGTTGCTCTGTCAATTTGATTTCAGTATCCTCCAAAGCAATCACGGCCACCATCAATCGTTTGAAGTCGTAAATGCCCAGGTATCTCAACTGGCATTGGTACTCTTCTCTCAGGCCAGAAATCACCATTTGTATTTGTTCTTCCTCATTTGGTCGATTATTCATTTGCCCAGCCTTCACCCTCCATCTTTCTTTGAATTCCCTCACAGTTTCGCCATGGTTTTGACGGGTGATTTCTAAATCTCTGCGTGTAACTTCATGATGAAAGTTACCACCGTATTGAGTGAGAAATTCAGGTACAGGTCTTTGCTTGACTTTCCTTTCAAATCCAGACCCATAATCCAAGAGTAAGCAGGCCCCTCTAGTAGAATCTAAAGCACGCGGCCTTCAGCTCATCGGATAGACCATGTAGATCCATGAGCTTATCATACCTATCAACGTGATGCCTTGGGTTTCCAATCCCTTCATACTTCTTCATTTCAGGCAGACTCATGCCCTTTTGCAGACGAGCATCAGGATACGGGTTAGCTGGCTCCCAACCTGCAGACTTAAAATGTTGGGCTAGCTCTAGTTCCGCCTTCAGTTCTTTCACTAATTCTTTCATTGGACTCGCTCTGAGATCAAGGTTTTGGATTGAAATGGCTTTCTCAGGGTAGCCGGTGTCAAGAGATTGAGAGGGCAGTATTGTTCCTGGTTGAAGGTGTTGGCTTGAATTTGACGAGTGATGAGGTATTTGCCAAGGAAGGGCATATTTTTGTGTGGGCAAAGAGAGGTTTAAGCCGGAACGCACCATGGGGAAGAGCTGGGCCTTGGATCTTTTCCATATCACAGACCATTTGTGATTGCCAACTTCCTCTGGTGATGGTTGGGGTTCTCAGAGTTGCACTGTATATAGGTGAAGAAGGCATGCTTGGTGTGTTCGGGATTGGACAGAAAGAGTGTGATGATCCATTGCTTGAAACTCATAGGCATCGTATGCAGAGCAAGTTGGAGACTCCTTGTAACTGCTATCCGACCCCGCATAGACCCTAGTTATTCTTCTTTGGACAAATTCTTCTATCTTCAGGTTTTTCTCCAAGTCATCAGCAAGGTCATGGATCAATCTTTCGTGAACAAGTCGATCTTCAACTGTTTGATCATGTCGAGGGGCTCGCTCCATCTTTTCTACCATTGCTATAGGTAGACTGGTCTTCTTTCTTTCCAGTTGCCAACTGTCACGAACACCTGCATGCACAAGGATTAGAATGAAGAAGAAGAGATAATATCAGTATGTTTTGTTAAACAAAATTTTGTTGTGTGATAAATGTAAATGATTGTTAGTGCGAAATGATTTTATTTATCTTGAAAATGTTGTGAGATGGGTGTCACTTTATTTCATCAATTTTTAAAGGGGATGTATCCGTAGACACCGCAAACTTCACCCCATAAAGCAAAGTTTGAGAGAGCGATAGATAAAACGTGAAGGGTCGTCACGTTGGTTCCCTTCTTTAAACAAGACGTGCATGCCAAAAGAAACCGAGATTTTGGAAAACAATTTTTAAAAAAACCGTGTTTTCAAAGTGGCGGATTTTCTCAATATGAATTTTGACGCTCGGTCATTCGCAAAGAAAATAGGGAGTGGGGAACCCTATACACATTGATCTAAACAAATTCAAAGGGAATGTATAAACCTATACATGTACTCTATTGAGAAATGGACAAGCGAGAAAAGAATCATAGGGAAAAACCTATACATCATTCTAAAAAGTCATTAAAAGGGGAATTTTGAGCTAAACTTCTTCTGAACTCTTCTGGTCCGCCTTCGGGCTTCTGACTGGCTGCTCACGCTTGGGCAACTGGTTGGCTGCTCACTCGTCTTCGAGCTCTTGACCGGATGCTCGCTCGTCTTCGGGCTTTCGCAGCGAAGTGGTACTGCCATCAAGCAATACAAGCTGGTGTTCGTCTAACTTTCAACAGCTTGAACTCGAACAGTCGTTGATAGTCTTCATGTCACTTGACTCGGGTTGGTACGACTCCGATTTTGTATTTGAAGAGTTGGTGTTGGTCTTAATGTCGCTCGGCTAGCTCCACGGGTTGATGCACCTCTGGCCTTCAACTCGATCCGCGTAGTCGATCTTCATGCTGCTTCACTTGCTCTGACGGGAGGAACGGGGATGTTTTTTAGAAAGGAAAGAATGAATGATTGAGCACAAAATCTTATGTGAAAATCCACCACTTTCGTGTGAAAACACAAAATGACTAGTACGCTCCACGTAATGACCACTGCTCTTGAAGGTGGGTTGAACTTCAAAAATAGCGGGTCACAACATGGGGACTAAATCATTTATTTTGAAATACGTTTGTGAAAATCAACTTTGAAAACTTTTTCAAAAACTATTAAGAAATAATGTTGGTGAAGAATGCTGTTTGAAATTTGTTTGCAGAAAGTAGTAGTTTTTCGAGGTCTATTTTTGAAAATTGGTTCGAAAATAGCATTTTAGTGAAACAAAGTTTTAAAGATGAAGTGACAGGTTTTAAAACCCCAAATGCTTATGAGAAAAATTAGGTGGGATTCAAAATTAAATGATCTTGTAAGAAAGCTTTAAGAGACATACAAAAGAGAATTCCGAACGTTTAAAACGGATTGGTTTGAAAAAAACAGTTTGCACACATGTATAGCATAAAGTAAATCGTGGCTATGTTTGATGTGGAGCTGTAAGTGTCAGCGTTGGATAATCACTTTCCAGGTCAATTAAGATTCCGTCTCACCGGAGGAACCGTCGTCCCTTCACTATCATCCCTCGGGGTTTTTCTCTGCTATGCCTTTGTGGGGCACGTTATCAAGAAAGTCCGGAGTGCTTAAGTTCGAAAGGTCAGGACACCCGAGATGATAAGGAAACATACGCCACGGTCAGTGATGATCCGACAACACCCCACTTTTGGAAACTCGGGGAAGTATTGCATGGGAACGGGTCTCTCGTCACCTGCACGGTCAGGTGTGTCTATAGTCCAAATTATTCACTGACTACATTGTGCCATGTATGGGTATCCGGTAAATACAGGATCCTCTATGGACGTATAGCGTGACATTGGGCTTTAGAGACACCCGTGGTGCAGATGAACAATGGAGAACTGAGCCCATGCAATCTTCAGGGTAAGGCAAAGGGTGGTCAGAAGACGGCATACAAGGGGGGTGACTACCCATAAAACCCGTCTTAGACAACGGACAGGTGGACTGGACACTGAGGCTCAGAGTTCACTATATGCTGGCTTTGACTCGGATAATGGAGGATATTTTGGATCATGAGCTCAAAGCATTGGTCGGAGACCGTACCGCCTCGTGGGTTTGTTCACTGAGAGAGTGACCCAGCTTTGGAGAATCAAACCGTGGATGGTTGGGGATCCGTGACAGCGTGGGTAAATCGGGTGACACAGATGAGGAATGCATGTCCTAAGCTACCCACCCATGCACCCCACAATCGCAATATAAATATGAAAGCGGGAAATAAAGCAAACGAAGTTAGCACCAACCTATTTGCTAAGTGTTTTATCTTGAGATTAGTGATTCCAAATTGGTTATTTATTAACCTAAAGGGAAGTTAGCTTCATTCACGCCTAAGTGTCTCTTTCTAAGTGTGAGCTAATTATTAACCCAATTGTTGCAATGTTTGTTGAGGATCTAATAAATCCTATCTGTCCTCATCAGATACACACTCAAAGTGTGGAGTAGAATAATCCTAGAGGCTTGGAATGAATCTCTTGAAGGTTTTGAAAGAAGTGGGGAAGTCCCGACAATTTTGAATGGAGTTCAGTCTTCCTTGAGTTTGAGAAAAACTTACTCAAGTTTTCCCCAGCAGAGTCGCCATTCTGTGGAGGGTGATTTTTGGTATGAGGGGGGTCTATCTAAATATGGTCTAGCTGAGAAACCTAGATCATAGAAATTGTCATTCTGTGGAGGGCGAAAACCCGTTATTCTGGCATCCCTCAAATACCTACTACATCGTCCGTCTTTCCCAGAAAGCTTATGGGGAATGCTAGTGAGCACTACACCCGCTCTCAATGGGCTCCACGCGGACTTATGCCCTAAGGGCGGAAATGACTAGAGTCGCCACCTAGTTTGACCTAAAGAACTAGGAAAGGAGGAGAAGGGGATTCTAAGAACCGTTAGTTGACTCTGAGGTTGTTCCCTATGGATAGGACTTATCTGGTCATTTGAGAGATTCTATATTGGGTTCGCACTGGGTTACACCCCTCAGAAGTGGCAACGACCATGACTTCGGATTGGTGCCCGAGGAAACCTCGGTCTCCAATTGTCGGGATTGCCTTCTTTCAAAACCTTATTAGAGAGATTCAGTTAAAGCCAAAGGATATGATTAGGATGAGAAGAGAGAGAGAGGAGGATGAGGCGAGCTTTTCTGCCAAGCCAACGCCTAGAAGAGGGAATTGAAGAATTCAGATGAGTATAGAATAAAGATCTGGGAAAGTCTGAGGTTTAGTGAATAAACAAGACTTGGAGTCTGATGGTTTGAATTTTGTGGGAACCGAAGAAGGTTTGAGTGTTTTGAGAGATATGAGAGCCACCTCGGAGGGGGAAAGGGTTTTTTTATTGGAATGGGGTCGCGCCCTAGATGGGCTGCCTACGTACTCAACCCCCTGTTGAGATCAGACCTTACGTAGTTCACGGCCTTTAGGATGGTTGAGTTTTTTTGAGGTAATTGAGGGTTAGAAGTGCATGAGGTTATTTGAAGGTGAGATGGCTGAGTGCAAAAGGGTTTTTTATTGTTATGGGGTCGCACCCTATGTGGGTTGCCTACGTACTCAACTCCATGTTGAGATCAGACCTTACGTAGTTCACTGTTATTGGGGTTTTTGGAGATTTTAGGTTTTGAGATGCTAAAGTCTATGAGACGCTCGGGTCTATGAGACATTAAGGGTGTTCATGTAGTGGGAGGTATGGGATATCAAGGTCTGTGAGACGCTCGGGTCTGTGAGACATTCGAATCTGAAAATGGTGGAGAGATTGAAGTGTTCGAGTCTGTGAGGCGCTCGGGCCTATGAGACTTTGGAAGAAATCGGTATTTAGGAGATGATTCGAGTTTAAGGTGAGTTGGAGCTGAATGAAGATTTGAGTATGTGAGGCAATTGACATTTGGGAGAGATCCCGGGTTTTTAGGTCTGAGGTTTGAAAACGGTCGAGAAAAAATCATTTTGTTGCGAAAGGGCGGATGATCCCGAGGGATCACCCTATGTACCCCCTCGAGCGTGACACTTAATTAATGGTAAGTGTCGAGGCTGAAAGATGGGGCAATGAATTTATGTTGAAAAATAGGATTCAGAGAGAAACACCATGAATGAGATGTTCTCGGTCGAACCCTAATAACGTCTCTAACTCCCGGGTTTTAAACGTTAAAACTGAAAATATTGAAATCGAGTGGAAGGAGTTAGACGATTCTAAAATCCCGGCTGCAACTAGGAAGACCGTTACTTCCCTAGCGCCCCGCCTTGTAGAAATCTAGGCTGCAATTAGGGGATGTTTGTCACCCTAATGCCCCGCCTAAAGAGATCCAGACTGCGACAAGGGAGGTTATGACCCCAGTGCCCCGCCTCGGATTTTTTTTTTGGGAAGGGAGACAAATGATGTCTAACTAGGAGGAAAGTGTTTTTGAAAGTGTTAAACATTTCATGTTCCCGAAAACGGCTTATTTTTAGTTTTGAGCTTGAAATTTAAGTTGGAAACTTTAAAAGTCGTTTCGGAATTCTTGATGAAGAAACACTGATTTTGAGAAATATTTTTAGGAAAAAACTTTCTGTATATGTGAGAAGAACTTTCTGCGTTTGAGAAGAGTTTTCTGTGATGTGAGAAGAGATTTTCCTTTAAAATTCCACAAAATAGTTTCTTTTGAAAACTTGAAGAAAATTGGATGAAATAGTTGTTTGAAATCTAGGAAGATAGATTTTTGGATTTTGATTTTTAATAGAATTTACAAATTGAGTTTGAGTTGAAAGGAATCAGTTTTGAAAAATGAGTTGAGTTTGACATTGAATTTGGTTTGAGTCGAATTTGGTTTGTCAAGGTTGGACTTGGTCAAAGTCAAAGTTTGAGTTGGTCAAAGTTGGACCGGGCTGGGCCTTGGTCAAGGTTTAGACCGGATTGGGCCTCGGGCAAGGTTTAGACCGGATTGGGCCTTGGTGGATCGGGTGGGCTTTGAGTCCAAAATGGGTTTGGGCTGAAATGGGCTTGGGCCAAATTGGGCCTTGGTTGGAGTTTTGGGCCAAGTTGGGCTTGTGGGTCATGGGCTTGGGCCTTGAATAGGGTTTGGCCCGAATTGGATTTGGGCCTGAATTGGGTTTGGGACTTGAAATGAGTTCGGGCCCGAATTGGTTTTTGTTCGGAGTTGGGCCAAAATTGGGCCTTGTGTTGGATTGGCTGAAATGGCCCCATTTTTATGTGGGCTTTATTTGTGATTGGGCTGAAAATTTATTTTTGGACTGATTTGTGAGATATTAACAAGTGGGATGAATCAATTTATTGATTGGTTTATTAATTCTTGATTAGGGGCGTGTGTGAAGGCAAAGGAGGATTCCACCCACATAAAACGAATGAGAGATCCGCTAGGCATGTGGTGGTCTCGCATCCTAAGCCCTCCTAAAATAGCCTTAAGGGCTTGTTTTTTGAAGTTTTTGTTCTTATATACATATAACGGTGGTTCGAGTGTTTTCTGAAGTTATAGGAGATTATTGCCCCACGAAACGAATGAGAGACCCGTTAGGTGTGGAGCGATAATACATCCACAACTTTTCTGTCAATGAAAGGGTCCTGGAGAGTGATAACTAGGGCTTAGGTAATGTAATCATAAAGTAAACAAATGTATAAGCATATACGTATAATACAGAATGAGTTCAAAAAGCAAAACCATGTGAAGAATAATAAATCAGAATGTGCAATAACCGCTAACTAAACACAAAGAAACAGATTTGTTCATCGTGCTATAAAACCGATGGAGATTCTGAATTAAACAGAAAATCGAAGCGTAAAATTCCCAGCACAGTCAACTTATAATATTCAATGTCACGCCCAGTCATCGAGTGCGGCAACAGTCCAACAATACTTCAGCCAGGATATAAAACCGAGAGATAGATAGAGTCAAGATAGCACAAGGAAGAAATATGCCTTCATGTTTAACTTGCGCACAACTATACTGTCAGAGGAGAAAATGATCCACATGTGGGCCCCATTCACCGAAAGGCTTAGGCGGAGGCCGCGGAACATGTTATCAAACATAAAATGATTTTCAAAGTAAATCAACACGCATCAATTAGATAAGCACCAGAGTTAGGATTGTGCAAACCGACAGAAATCCCACAAAGGGTGATGCAATGCTCAGATATCCCCAACGTTTAAACCAACCTCATAATCCGCAAATAGCACATATGAGCCAAAACTTGCCCCCAGACCAGAGCGAATATGTACCTCAGTCACAATCCAGACACAAGTGTAAGCAATGAGTCAAATTAAGTAAACAAATTGTTAGAGTCGCAAATCATAAGTGATTAGAGCATATGCTCACACGTAGTCCCAGTTTGTACACAGACGCACCAATCAGAACAAAACCCAAACAAGAGGTAGTTTCACTTCGTTCATTTTGTGGACAAACAGAAGCTGATCGTGAAGCAAACTAAAGCAAGGATAATGGCTAGAAAACACTGTATTAGGTGCATCAGTAGCAGCAACGTAAAAATAGAGGAAGAAGTGGGGTGTAGCGCCGGTTTAATCGCATAAACCATCCATGCTTGTCTCTTTTAATCGATTCATTCCCAAATCCAGCTCTCCTGAACAGTATTCGTTCGAAATGCCAGAAGCAAGGTTTCACAAGTTTGAGAAATAACCCCTCAAGCAGAGGAAGAACGAGTATATCATAAGAGAATAGAACACAGCAAGTAAGATGATAAATTGATCCGGGAGATTTCTCAAAAAGATTCACAAGTAGATATGAAGACAGAAACGCGAATAAATCTGATACTCTTTACCCAGAGATCTGGCATGTCATGGTTGGGACAAGGATCAGTCGATGGAAATCGACTCTACCACCGGATCCCTCCGAAGTCACTCTAGGCGCCGCTTGCCAGATCGAAGATGATAAGATGGGAGGAGTGATCAAATCAGCTGGCGCATTGACGAACCGCCGCCACCGCTGTGGTTTTCCGATGGGGAGTTTGATTGGTGAGATCGACCGCCGTATCTAGAGAAACCGGAGAAGGGATCGAAGCAGAACTCAAAGAGGGATAGTAGTCTGCGGTGGACTTCTCAGTGGAGTCGAATCTCAGCGGAGTGGCGTTATTGGTGTTCTACGGTGGAAGGAAGCTTCAAGTGTGTAGATTTTGGATTTCTTCGAGTTCGAGAGTTTAAGAGAGCATGAGCGGAAATCAAATCTTGTAGCAGATTAGAGAATAAGATGGGTTTTGAGGGTGTTATCGGCTGGGAGAGAGGATTTAGGGTTCTTGTTTGTTGAAGATCGAAAAAGAAAATCCATGATCGGGAGGGGAGATGAAGATCGGAGAAGGAGGCCGTTCTTGTGAATGACCCCTGTGAGGAGTTAACGGGATCGGCATTTTGAAGGAGTTGGGCAACCTTCAAGAGTACGAGGAAGCATGCAGAGAATGTTGGGGGAGGGTCATCGGCTTCTTCAAAAACAAAAAGACCCGTACCGCGAGACTAGAGTGGAGCTTGAGATGGTGAGACTCATGGGGAAGAACGAGGAGTATGGGTGTTGTGTTGTTTTTTTCTTCTTGGGGTGGGTTCTCGCATTGGCTCAAGGTAGAAGAAGACTCTCAAGGAGAAGAGTTCTGACGTTTTTTAATTCTCCAGATGTTTGAACTGGGAAGATCAAAGGGAACCGGGGACTGTTTGAGAATATTTGGAATTTTGGGTCGGCTTCTTCTCGTAATGCCCTACAGTAGATTTATGTCTGTCATTGTATAAGCCATAGACTAGGGTTTTGCTTGGGATGGACTCAAATTCAAGATGGGTCATGTTTCAGAAATGTCAAACCGGGCTTGTACTGACCGAAAAGAAAACAAAATGGGTAAGGGGGGATTGAATTGGGCTTGTAGTGACTGAAAAGAAGACAAAATGGGCAGGGCGGGATTTGAAACCCTGACCTCCATCCTTCTCACTGCATACTTTAACCAGTTACGCTATGTCGGATTTCAGTATGTTCATGCGAGAAATAATACAAGAGCCCTAATTTCAACTGGATAACTCCTCTAAAAATTCTACGAGTTAAAAGAAAGTATACAAGGAAAAAAGAGAAGACTAATCTAATGGAATGAAATTATGGAATGTAAATAATAAGATAAGTAAATATAAAACAAGATGAATGGGTTTAAAACCGGATTATTGTTTGAAAATTCATTTTTTGGAAGATCGTGTTTTATGAAATGCTTTGAAAAAGGTTATAAAATGACGGTTTCGTTATGGCACGCATGCTAATATGTTTTGAAAAAGAAAGGCGATGACCCCTCTTATTACTTCGAAATTTGCTTTATGGGGTGAGAATTTTGGTGTCTACACATACCAAACTCGTCCTAGACCTTTTCATCTCTGCTACCCAATTCACTCATTACTTTCAATGTCATACACACTAGTTTCTCTCTAGGCAATCTAAACATTCCTACACCACATTTGCTACAGATTTTGCATAATTCCATATACTCCTTCAATCAACATGTTAGGGTGATTAACTACCCTTATACCTGTTTATCAAATCCTAGTTAACCTTAGGCTCTTCAAACTCATATCATCACCTAAACCACTTGATTTCTACAGAATGTTTTTCCATAACTTCGTTACTACACTAGCGTATCCAAATTCCATTGTCTTCATCACCTAATCCAAAATATTCCCAATTTACTAAATTTCTCTTCCTAACCAATCCAACTAACCAAATCCTTATTGGATCCTACCAGCACACAAATTCATCCAGATTTCACCAATCACAATATAATGCAACAATCACAATTTACTTGGCTCCAAGGCCCATAAGTCAAACAACAATTCACCATTGCATTAAGCATGAATCCTAATTCTCTCTCTTCTCAACCAAGCACATTTTCCAGCACATATTTTGATTCATTCTCTTAATTTCCCAACCCAAAATTCTAAAATCATTTAAGATTGTCGTTAAGGTAGATTCTTTACCTTAAGCTTCCAAGTCTTCTTTTTCACTTCTCATCTTCTCTTTTCTCTTGATTTTCGGTCATGGGGCAATACCATTGCCAAAACTCTAGACCAACATTCAAATGAGGAATTAAGAACTAAGTAACACACTTAGACTTATTAATCACTCTAGAATACAAAGGAGGTTCTTAAAGCATAAAATTAGGGATTTACCTTAGAACCTTAGAATAGCTTTTCTGCCATGAATCAAAGGAGGGCCAGCTGCACTTTGGAGGCTTGAAAAATGCTAACACAATGAAGGGATTAGTGCATCTTAAAGGCTAAAATCAGCCATAGAAGAGGAGGGAAAAAATCTGGAAATCAAGAGATTTTTGTGTGTTCTTACCTTAAACCAACAATGGAGGTGACCTAGCTCCAGAAAATCTGATTTTCTCTTCAAATGGGGCTCTACCCATGGAAGTCAAATTCAATCTTTGGGGATTTTTAAAGGTGCAAAAGATATCCCTCAACTCAACTAAGAAGAATATATGGTTTGTTTTTTATTTGGAGTCTTCTAGAGACTTGGGCAAGCAAAATAAGGCAAGAAGCCATTGGAGGGCTGGAGCTTACTGGGAGGAAGAGGGAGGGGAGAAAATTGGCTGGGAGAAGAGGGGAACCGGTGGGAGAAAAGAAATGAGAGGAGAGAGATGGAAAGTAAAGCATTTATTTGCTTTTCACTTTTCCCTTTCCCTTTATTACTTTTTCTTCTCACTAATAAGGAGCTAGTTTGGCTGAAAAGTAAGGGTGAATCATCATAAAGAAAACCGGCTCCCTTTAATATTTAAGCAAGGGCGTTTTCGTCTTTTCACAAGAAACACTCATAATTTCCCAGTTTGGCACTATTCATCGACCGGGCCCGTTTCCATATTTTTTTTATTTATTTAATTTTAATGTTCTTAGACCTTCATTAGTGTTTAATTATAGTTATATGATCAACTGTAATTTTTACAAGCCCATTAAACCGCCTAAAGTCACATTTCTGGGTTTTCTCGAAAAACATGCTTTATAACTTCATTTACGTTTTTAACCTATCATTTGGATTCTTTTCCTCAGGAATTGTTCCTACATTTTCTTGTGTGTAACTAACTCTTAGGAATCCATCTAGGACCCTAGTTAAAGTCATATACCTCCTATAGTTACTTAACGCATGTTTTATGTTATGTGTATTTTAAGCGTTTTTCTCTTTCTTTTGGTTTACTTTCTTCACCAATATTCTTTAGGCATCATTAGGCCTCTAAATCTCATTTTAGAATAATTAATCACCATTTTTAAGTTAGGGGTATTTCAATCTACCCCCCTAAAGAACTTTGCCCTCAAAGTTGGTGAATCTAATATCGTTAGTCACATAGGCATTCTATGCTAAGGTCATAATATTTATATTTTTTAAAGTGAAATCTGAAATCCAAACTGAAATCCAAATTTTAGCTAGTTTGAATTTCAACTTTCCAAAATTTAGGGTTTGTGTTTGACTATTTGTCACTAAAGACTAGAATTAGAAAATATAATATTCTTTTATAAAAAAAATTGGATTATTCGGTTAACGAATTAGACAAAGTAAAAACCAAATCCAAACTAAATTATAATTAGGATAATTCGGTAACCTAAATTTTTAATTCGGTTAGAAAATTCGGTTTAAAATCCAAAAAAAACAAAATCAATTAATTCAGTTTTGGATAAATCTAAAATATCCAAACTGAATGCTCACCCCTACTCTGGCCTAAGGTTCCTTTGGTTACCTTGATCAAAATTGTTTGCACATATAAATATCCTTAGGCACTCTCGGTCATCTAGACACAGGACTTCTCTACATCTCAGTGCCCTTGGAAAAAAACACACACTGCCACCAATCTCTGGTCATCTAGACACAGGACCGCAGCCCTCGGTTAGGTGCTAGTGGTTTCAAAACTAGTATTTACTCCCACTGTTCTCCCAGTCATCAAGACAAAGGACCGCAACCCACGGTTAGTGGTAGTGGTTTCAAAACTAGTCCTTGTTTCAAGTTTGAAGGAAAATCCTATTTAGAAATACCAGTTGAAAATCCTTTTTGAAAAAACAATACACTTCAAATCCAATTTATGCTAGCTGCATCTATTCTAACGTGATTACTTGTGACCACTTACGGGGAGCTTCAAGAATCATTCAACCCAGATGTAATCAGCATCAATGTTGAACTATCCTTCTACCCCAACTTGTGCTCCGTTTCCCTTGATTGCTAGCAAATCAAGTTCGACTTCCCAATTCAGTTTCAAACAATCAAATAATTCAATCATTTCCCATTTTCTATCTTTTTAATTATTCTAGTCACAATCATAGAGCAATACATCTCAAATTATGGAATTCAATTCATCAATTATTCTCAATTTATCTCCCAGTAATTTACCTTGGGAATTCAATTCCTACTAGGTCCACATCAGTTTCATACCGACTCATACAACATAATACCATGTCTAATCTCAAATAGACGTGTACCATCGGGTTTTAATTCCCTAAGAGTTTCTCTACTCCGTTCCCTTTGTATTCTCACACCGAAGTTACAAGGTAGGTATGTTTATAGCAATGGTATTCGTATCTCATGTGCACAATGACCATACATAATTACACTATGAATTAATACATATGTTTATGTAACATATGTACCAATCATCAAAATAATTTCTTTTGTGTTATGCACACTGTAGTTTACGCACTTAATATGTCAAACATACGCTAAGCGGTTTTTCTCTCTACCCCCTTAAAAGGGATTAAGCCCACGTAATCGACCATATGCTATCATTGAACATTGGTTTAGGCATTCAGCCACCATGAAGTGTTTTAGCTTCCATGCGGTCTATTATACAATGTTCTTTGGTCAAAGGGTCTTAACCATATTGACGGTTAGTCCCTGCACCAAAAATTCTCATTGGAGTTTATTTAACTTATAACCGGGTTCGGTTCTAGCCTATCAGGCTTCAAGGCATTGATAATTAATCATTCGCTTGTGTTTATTAGGTATTTCGAACCCCTGAGCTATGGGCTCATAAGCTTCTGTTGTGCGGCCCTGATAACTTTAGAGCATAGTTGACCCTTCTCGTCATTCTTGAAGTGTTGTACATCTCCTTTTTATCCCTCTTGTCTTGGGCATAAGGGTCTCTCAGTCGACGCGTGGTATTTCTTACCGTACGCGAACTTGATGAGTTTTAGATTTTCTATCCATTTTCTGGAAATCTATTGTGCATACTGCTGTGTACATCCGTGTTTATCCACTTGGTTCTTCTGACTTACTGTCGGTTGAGGTCGAACTACTACCTAGTGTGTAGTGCTTCCTCTAATTACTGACTCCTGATTATTCTCTCATAGAGTGTTATACAAGTATTCTTTCATTTGTACGACCTTGCATTTTCTATGCATCGGTCGTTATAACATTTATAGTTTCCTTCCGCTGTATTCTGGTGGAATTTACATGTTGTGATTGTCGGTGTGTCCAACATTCTTCGTGCCTCTTTGGCCCAAGGCTGCACGGTCTGTTTCTATGTTTTCCGCTTAACTGGCTTGCGCCATATTAGTTGGTATGTTTGCAAGTCTTCCGTATCTAGTACGGATTGGTTATTTAGCAAACGGGTACTCTTGTCCCAAAGCTTCTTGTTCACTTATCAAGTTGATCCACGAGGTATACGCTTTCAGTTTCCTATGCAATTGCTATAGGAGTGAATAATGTGTTCCCTGTGAGATCCTTCATTACATGGTACAGACTACTGGCTTCGCTGTCCAGTCTATCTACCATCTCTTGTTTTTCATCTCCACTGAGTCTGACTCATAATTTCGCTTTATTCTTCATATCATTGACTGACTATATTCATATAATGGTCACTTGTCGTGCACCATGTTTTCGCTGATTTACAGCATTGATTCACATGGCATCTGCTACTACATTAGCTTCCGCTCATGTATTTCCACCATTCATACTACGGTTTGCCATTCTTGGCTGGTTATAACATGCTACTCTTTAAGTCTTTGCGCTCCTTGAGCGTTACTTACTCTACAGTCCGCATTGTACACATACCGTATTTGCTTCCAAACTGACTACTCTTTCAGTTTTCGACAATTGCTATAAAAGCTTCTCCCTCCCTACTTATCTTGGAAATCACTCTTTCTTGTTCAAATTGTTCAGTGGCAATACCACATGCTCAAGCTTCAACATAATAACAGGTGAAAGCCTCTTTCTTGAGGGTGAACATAATCACCGCTCTAGCGGCCTCACATAACGAGAGGTATCCCCACTCTAAAGGTAGTGGTTCGTTCCCCACTCTATTAATTTTTAATATAGTTTCTCTTCTTTTACTGGTGCCACTTCGGCAATCCTTCTTATGATTCAGTATAGGTTTTGCAAACGGTTGAATCTACGAATGTAGTTGGTTCACGGCTTTAAGCCACTTTGCCTCAAACTCTGCTCGTTGTAGGCTGTTCGCGCAAGTTTTTACTTCTCCGTATACCATCAAATGGTTTGGCGGTAGTACTGGGATCCATGAGAAGGTCATTACATCATGCTTCCTTTCAGCGGAGGTCCCTTAGGCAATATCAGGTTGCCTTTTGGCAATTTAAGGTACCTTCCATTAAGTGGATTCCCTTCGGTGTTTTAACCGAGTATATGTTTTAGCTCTTGTGTTCCTATCATGATATTTCGTTCAACTGTTGTTGACTCAACACCTTTCAAGGCTTGTCCTTGGGTGTTGCTGAGTTATGCTATTTCATCTGGCTTGTACTTATGGGTATGGTTGGTAAACCATACTGCCTTGCGGTACCATAATCCAAACCTTCTTGTCTAGAATCGTAATGTCTCCTGTCTCAGGTAGACCACTGATGCTTCTGTTTCTGTGTTATTGGCTATGTTTAAAATCCTCTTTAATGACAAACAATATTTCCCAGTAGTTCTGGTGATTGTTTTGGGAATTTCATCCCGTTCGTTCAACATTGACGTGTCCATTTTAGGCATTTGTCTTACTGTTTTTAGGCTGGGTGTTCATTGCGCTATCAAGTGCTTCCTTCAGGATTCCTGAGACATATAGAATGTCTATACTTACTAATCAGTGTGAGGAGCACTTCCTAACTCTTATCTATTTTCCTTAGATGAGTTCGCTGATCCTTTAGACTCTCTAGCTTAACTGCGTTCTTTCTCTTCAATCGTCTGAGGTAATCCGCTACATGTGTCTGAATTCGCATTGCTCACTGTGGTGCAGAGTTGACTACTCCTCGTGTTCTGCACACTACTCGTATACATATATGGGGTACCTTACTGATTCATTACTTCTTACCTGACTAACCTATAAATAAGTCTGTCATGCCCGCAAGCTCCTTTGGAGTGCGGTCGTCCCACATCTCGTTTTTGTATACTCGTAGCGTTAGTCACACGCTTAACTATTATTGACTTGTGAAGTATTTTGTTGTCAACTCCTCTTGTGTCGTCCTATGATAACGCACATGTGGTTCTTCTTAAACCTAATCAAGGGAAATTTATCTACTATGTTCTACCTTCTTTTGGTATTTAGTTCGGACCGGGTCCTTTCCTTCGGGTTAATACCCACGGATTGTTTGATTGTCTTCAAGTCATTCGAAAGTGAACTTTGTTGAACTTACCTCCTCCGTGTGGCGTTGATGTCAGTGTAGAACTTTCGGGTTTGGAAAAAGAAAATTTGAGGTTTGAAAGAAATTTTTAAGTTTTGAAAAAAGAAAAATTTCATGTATTTCACTGTCTGGTGGTCTTTGACCAAGTCTAGCATCTAGCTGACTGGCATATCCTCTAATACAATGGTTAGGCCGTTAGCCCTGCCCTCCAAGGTTTCATTTTTCTAGTTCTTAGGATTTATGATCCTATATTGCTTCATTCGCCTTCGCGGTACTTTACTAAGTACTTCCTAGTTGTTGAAAGTTTCTCAGAATAACCATGTTATTACAGCACTTGCCATGGCAAGTGCGCCATGCAGGCTGGCTATCGGTTCAACACATACAGGTTGCAGTATTGTTTCTATCCGCGCCTTATTCGGTAGCCTTTGGCTCTTCCTTTAATCCTCTAAGTAGCTTCTCCTTGTCTTGACATGATATTCATTAATCAGGGTGCTTCTTCATTCTTGGAGACCCTATTCTTTTAGTTTTGCGTTTTTCTTCATTGCTCGTTTCCACACCTTTACTGTGGTTACCGAGGCTTATCTCTTTCTTAGGAACTACACCTGTAGTCCTATCGGAGTGTATTCCGTAGATGTTCTCATGGTTGCCTGAGCTATGTTGATCAGGTATTGTAACCTCTTTGACCTTGTTAGTTTGGAGTTATCCACTCTTGACTAGTTCCTTAGTCGTTAGTATACCGTTGATGGTATTACCTACTGTTGTGGTCCGCAGACATGTGTCTCGGGTTTTTGTCGCTTCCCTTTTCCCACTTTGTTGCACACTTAGTGCTTTCCTTCTTGCTGGCCAGGCATGGTTCTTTCGACTGCTAGGCATGTCGACCCATGCTGCAGAAATTTCATTCTCCTTTGGGTAAGATTTTTCAATCTTCCACCATTAAGTGTGGGAAACGTCGTTCAATGAGAACCGTCTCCGGATTTCTAGTTCCCAAATCTACCGTATGACAGGTTCTGGTTCTTACAAAATTATTTCATAATTGCCAGATCAGGCTTTCCCGAGTAAGAAAGGGCTTTTCCATCTCTCTGACGTTCTTTCCCGAGTTTAAAAACGGGGATTGGAGGGCGGTTGGATATTATAGGTATCCAGTACACACTGGGTTTTTCCTATCTAGTGTACATCTCTCGCTATCACTCAACCCTTAACCCCAAGTCTCTAGTTCTAACTCGGTACTTCCTAAGCTCAGTAATTCCAGTACTCCGCTCTGATACCACTTTTTGTAACATCCCTACCGATAATCTCATCATAATGCCAAATCATCTTAACCATCTTAACATTCGCAGCAGAAACTTCTAACACAACTGTGGGTGAACAATTCCGTTAGTCACCCACGTGACTAACAAGGCCTAATTCAATACAGTAACGGTCTGATGGACCAGAACTTCCGAGTACTTATACAATATAATCTCATTCCATTCTTAAACCGAGTCACATACAAGCTATACAGAGTTCATCATATTCTATTTGCCGATAACACTTTCGGTCTGACCCTACTAATATATACAATAACAAATGTAATTAAATTAACTACCCACGCTTAGCAGCAATCCCCGTCCTACTCTAGAATGACGGTCAGTTCCGGTGTACCTGAAAATAATGGGTGGCCCCAAAGGGGATCAGCACCTTTGCTAGTATGGTAGTCGTACAACCCGCTACTACCAGGCCACACTCAACTAATTGCCATCTAAGCATGTGACTGGTTTTATTTAAATAACATGAAATGTTGTAAACACACAACATGCTCGCATACACACACGTATTCGTACAAGGAATACAATCAACAAGGTTAACACTTAAGTTTGTTATTTACATTACCTTGTTCTTTAGGCCATGAGGGCTTCTACCTCAATAATGCCTCATTCTTATGATTCAATAACTTATCCATCTTAGTCCGAGAGTTTTACTTACTCTCTTGGATCTAAAGACACTCACTGGTTTCGATCTCGTTCTCTTGATTATTCTACTCTTGAATAATTGCCGGAATCACTCTCTTGATTCCTCTTTCCAATATCCCATAATACCCAGCTTATCTCTTTAAATGGATAAGCTCTGCCAGTCTTACTCCAACGCGCACCATTACGTGGCTCACGACCGCAACAGGCCCCACCATGTGGTTCATGGCCCTTGACAGGGAGTTCGACCATGGAATCAGAAACAATCACTTTGTTGTTTCCTCTTCCTTGCACAAGTGACTCACAATCCCCTAACCCACTCTCAAGGTTAGTAATAATACATACTAGCTCTAGATATCTCTCTTGGTGTCATCTCACAATCTTAGGTGTTTTCCTAATTCATTGTATTCACGTATTTAAGGGTTGCCCCTACATTCCCAACACTTAAAAGTTTGGTCATTTTCTCGTGTTTGGTCGAATCCTCATAAAAGAGGTCAACAAATCATTTATATAGGATTTCAATAGCCATGTATATCTCTTTTCTCGTTTCGAGTAAGTTCATAAGTTAACTATCGTTGTTCTCTAGTTGAGAGTTCTTATGTGTTTCTCCACATTTAAATTATTTCATGGTTTGACTATTCCTACGAGTCACTAACCAAACGTTATTCATTTGTCAAGTGGTCTACACTACTTAGACAGATAGCAACTCAAACAGGGATGGTTTAGTTCACACAGCAGCAACGAGATATACATAAAATGCAATAAATGTTTTCATGCATTTATCTTATTAGGTCGGTGCATACAAGCAAATAGCACACAAGCCGAGTGTAACTCGGTAGCACACAGATTGCAAGAACATCATACCTGTCACCTTGACGATGGCTAGCCTAATTGACTATCTCTTAGTCCCGGCTACCATTTCGTCTAAATCTCGTTCCTATCATTCATTCAGTCGAACGGTTAGTTTTCTTCATTAACCCCTACTACTTCTTATTACCTACAACACTTTCTTATCGTTCTTTATATTTCTGTGATCTCCCCATTATCACCCTTCCTTATCTTAAGGTTTCTCATTCACTATCACTTGTGATGATATAGTTCCTAACGTTGTCATTAACATTAAACTTATAATTCTAACTCCACATTAAATCTTACACTTGTTCATATTCCTAATGACCTTTACATGTCACCAAACAAGTCTTAATAATTTTATAATAACTATACCAATCAATCCCCTTCATTAGATTTCATTTTCTAACTTTCGGTTGAATTTTGGGAGTGGTCCAGGACCTTAACACCCAGGCCAATGCAAGGCAGCTACTCTCGGGTGAAATTTCTCTGTGGTCCGGGACTTTGTACTTACCCTAAGTCACGGACCAATGTGCAGTATTTCTTCGGGTGATTTTAATGTGTGGTCCCGGACTATGTATAGACCTAAGTCCCGACCCAGCTACAGAATTCACTCACGGTCAGGTTTTACATGTGGTCTGGGACTTATTGCTAGAACCAAGTCCCGGACCAATATTGCAGGTTATTCTCGGCCACATTTTTGTACTGGTCCGGACTTTATACTAGACCTAGTCCCGGTGAAATAACCCAACTTATTAACAGAATTAAATATCTAATCACATTATTAAGGCCTAAACATGCCTTAAAGTCAACTGAGAACAACAGTGGTCAACACAAAACAAGATGTTACCACCCTTTGACTGTTTAGGGTAAATGAATACCCAAATGAACTACTTAGGACCTAAAAATTTGTCCTAAGCATATTAACATATTACTAAACATGATACACCATTGGACAACACTCCAACACAAAGAAAAAGCACTTTCATGCTTCAAGGTCAAGAAGGGCAAAAATGTGCTCTAAGAAACCTTAAAGGTCTAATGACCTCTAAATGATATAAAATTGGATACCATGATCAAATATCATGCAAGAACACAACAAAACCGTTGTCAAAGAAACCAAGCTCAAAACCCTTGTGACGCAAAATGTGCACTAAACTCCTTAAAGCACGTTTTTGTGTAATTCCTTCTAATTTGGTTTTAAATGGGCTCAAAGGTTATATAATACCATTAAATATGATAATATATCATATTATATCATGTTAGGAAATTAATTCCAGAAAATTTACGAATTTTTACAAATTTAATATTAAATATTAATAAACCCTAAATGGGGCCGTTTAAGTCAACATTGACTAAGAATGGTCAAGAGGTCAAGTTTGACCCCTTGGACCACATGAGGTCGACATTCACAGGCTGAGGAGGTTTAAAATCGCCATAAGCAAGATAAAGACAAGCCTCCAACATGTTTCCATGTTTTAAGGGATTACTTTTGCCTTTGATTAATTATACACCATTTGGCTCCATTATTTGACTCCACCAGCACAAAATCGTGGGAGCCTTACCTTCCCCTCCAATTATCAGTGCCAGCCTCATTCCTATCCCTTTGATGAGTCATCAATCACAAAAATAATAAACAAAGGAAAAAGAGAGTATTAAGGCAAAATTTGACCTAATCTCTCATTAGCCTTGGCTCCAACCGATTCCATCCTCCTCTCTTTTGGCTTTTCCAAGTCGTGGGTAAGTCACCAAACAGAAGAACACTTTGGTACCTAGGTGAGCTTAATTAGTCATTTTATGTTCAATTTCTTCACAATCTTCTTCTTTCGGTGGATCTACAACATCAACCACTCCCATCCATGATCTAGGTTGTTCTTGGAGGTAAATTTAAGGAGGAATCTCGGCCATAACAAGGGAAGAAGATTGAGAAACCCAAACTTGTTCTTAAGGTACAAAAATGTGCTCTAAGCACTTATCTTTTGATTCCCTTTAGATCCGGTTGTAAAACCTGTTCTCCTAGCCTTATACTCTTCTTCTTAACTTATTTATTCAGTGGATCTATCAAGAGCTTCAAGGTGTAGTTAGATCCCACCAAAACACCATTTTGGGCATCTTAAACAAGGTAAATCTAAGCCATCTTCCAGCTAGTTACCCACGGTTTTGTGCTTGTTGTTTAAGTGAGTTTTGATACTCTTTCTTCTCTGGAAAAAATAGGGCCGAGTAGATCTCCAACAAACTTGAAGATCTAAGGTAAATCTTACCTTGAAATATACATTAAAACACTCTTATGGTTAGATCTTGCTTGGAGACTAACTATGCCTTGGTTTCTGTCTGAAAACATGTAAAAGAAGCTGTGGAAATCTTATCCTAGGCTGGCCGAATTCAACAAGGATTTATCCAAGCTAAATCAAGTATAAATCACTTAAAACCTTAACTTGATACATTTACACAAGTTTAAGCTTGTGTATATTAATTTTCGTGAGTGAATGAGTAAAATAAGGTCATGTTTGACCTTAAAATGATAAAGGAATGGTTAATAAATTTTATAACTAATTAAACAAGCATAATTGTCAAAATTTAAGACATTATGTGGAAGTTTGGTAATTAAATGAAAAATATATGGTGCGGCCGAGAATTATATGTATTTTTGGGACATTTATGTGCAATTTATTTTGTGAGCAAATGTTTGTAATAAGGCCATGTAATTTTAGGCCATTTTATTTATGCATTTACAAGCTTTTAATTAAGTTTAAGGGTGAAAATGCATTACCGAAAAGAAAATGGGGTATTAGGTGTAATTAATTAAATTAGGGGCTTTGTAAAAATAAGGCCGAAAATTAGAGGTAAAAGAGTTAAAATAAGTTTATAAGATTTTATAAAGTTTGGGTGGTTAAATGGTGAATTTTGGAACTTAGGGTTAAACACCGTAATTATAAGGAATTGGTGGTCAAGGAAATATTAAGGAGGTCAACCTTGACCAATGGTAGGTTTTGACCAAACTAGATAAGTTAGTAACTTATTTAAGGCTTTATAATAAGTTAAGCACTTATGGTAATATTTTTATGACATATGTGGTAAATATGTATTACCGAAAAAAGGGTGGTACAATGGTATTTTAAACCCATGGGCTATTAGGAATTTTTAGGAATTTATTGGGTTGTTTTGGGAATTAAAATAAAACTATATGTATAATATATAGTTATTATTCATTATGACACGTTGGAGAAATATAGGGTGGAAATGAAATATACCCAAAGATATGGGTTAATAAGGATATTTATACCCTTGGTGAATTTGGAGATTTTTAGAATTATATAAGAGTATTATTAAGATATGTGTATAATATATGGTTTTAATGATATGGTAAACTATATGTTATAATAGGGCAAATGGCAACTATAGAATAGCACAAGGGCTGTTCGGAATTTACAAAAAAAAACCATAGGTTATACTCTTTATAAGTTAGAAATGTTATATTGAATGGTATATATAACATGGTAGAAAGAAAGGGGTGATTTTGTAATAAAGGAAACTATGGTATTGAAAAGAAAGGTTTTGATATGTGCCCATGCGGCAATAATAAATAGTTTTGTATAAAAACTATAGGTTATAAGTTAAAGGGGATAAAAATATCATATTATATGATATTAGTATATGGTATAACATTACATAATGTTATGTGGTCAAAATAGAATTTAAATAAATTCAAGGGCTATACCGAATTAATAAGAGTTGGAAAATGAATTTTAGACTATGGTCTACTATGTTATAAATGTTATGACAATTATATGGTATTAAGGTGGTTTAATGGAATTAATATAAGGAAGGATATTCACATTAAAGAATGTGACAAACTATAAATAAATGGGATTTATAAACTAAGGTATTTGTGGAATAAACCTTGGGAGTTGTAATTGTACAACATAAAATGTTACATAATATCAGGATAATAATCTTAATATAAGTTGTATGATATAATACAACTAATGGGAATAATCATCTAATAAAAGATGATAAAAAGTAACATAAAATATAAGAGTTTATTAAACTCATGGGAATTACCTACGTGGTAAATATATACATACACAAGAATAATGTATATAAGGTGGATATATATTTTGGTTGGAAACCATATGATTTAATGGTGGTGGTTATTTTAAAAAAATAAATAAAAAAAATAGTTACGAACTATAAGTTATGAGTTTTGGATGCAAATATAATTTGCTAAAGAAAAATGGATTATATAATACATTGTATTGGATGGTGGGAGAATGATACAATTTAATAAATAATACAATAAGAAAAATAATATAATATAATGTAATCATGCAAGCATACATGCAACTATAGGTTATGTACTATGTTTATTGGTGGATAAAATTTAAGAAGTATATAGAATTAAACTTAACAGTTGAAATATTATGACGTATGAGTTTTAAGTAACAAAGCTGACTGTTTTAGAGAAACCCGTAACAATTACTATAGAAAACAGGGGTGAACTGTCGGGGTTACTTGTTATTCGGAAATCCCGGATGTAGTTAGTCATGGAGACTGACTTATAGCTTTATTACCGTTTAGAGTATACTTCTGACAAGGACGCTTGAGAGCTAGCGGACTACACGGAGCGTAGGATCTTGCTGATCATACTCCACCGTAATACGATCAGGGTGAACGGTATGTAAAGGGGTTTGATCCGAGTTGTCCTAAGGATGCTCCTTGGGCTCGGATTTGGTTGATATAACTTGTGTGTTATGTGTGTGGATACATGTATGTGTTTAAGTGTTACTGCATTACTTACTTATGCACGAGCGTCCTACGGGACTAACACTACGTCGACTATAGATCGACTTATATAAACATACATATACGTTATTGTGATGAATGACGGTTACTTGAAATAATACCATAGTATTAATATTAAGTATATGGTAACCTGATAAAACACTTAGGTATGAGTCACGACATTGGCGGTCTCTAAGCATGGATCGAACATGAAAAATCCTGATTACTTCTAGGTAAGCGTGACCCCTTGGGCTGTAATAAATTATATTCTCCATAGACTAAGTGATCTAAACATTATGAGAGAGAGATGGTATGAGTTGAGGTGAGGAATCCCGTGGTTTACGAACCACTTGGTTGCTCATTTGTGATCACTGAGGGGTTTCCTAATTGGATTCTGCTCCAGGTTATATCCAACGACCCCAAACTGGATCGTGGATCAGGTGGCTACGGCCTTTTTAGGACGTCTTACGAGACATAAGTGAGTCATGGGGCCCTCCGGACCTCTGGCGAAATGAGCACCTTTGTGTGTACGGGGGACTACTGTCCATGGTGAGGTTATCAGGTTGTCCTAACATGACGCCCAACTGATATTAATTAAACATGGTTGATGGAGCCTACAAGGCTAGGTAAATTAATATGAAAACTGTACGCCACGGCGAATGTACATTACATGATTAACCATGAACTGTACGCTACGGCGAATGTACATTGTACATGGATGGGGCTTGAAAGCCAAACGAAAATAAATTGACAATAGATGGTGAAACGCTACGGCGATTGTACATTGTACAATATGTTTTAATACTCGATACGTTCGATATACAAATGTTGTTTGAAATATTCTATGATTGTTTTGATTGGATGGATGGTTAAAGTTATGGATTTGGATGTGGGTATGTATATTATACATGTTTATTACAGTATTGTCTTTAGACTGTAAAATGGTAAAAGCATGAAACCAATCTAATAATAGATGGTTAAAAGACAAGTGACCATTAGGGTCCCCCGGCCCGGCATACTCAGCGTCTATCGCTGATACACACCATTTTAGGTGTTGATCATTGTCGAAGCCGAAGAGCGGGAACAGGTAATGGAGTTTTACTTTTGTTACCACACATGAGATGTTGTATAGCGATGAGTTGATTGTATTATGGTAAGGTTGTGTATATCAGGTTGGGTAGACTTCACTTGTCGATGTTTATGATTATGGACTTATTATGATGTATAGGATTTCTCGTTATCACGGGCGGTTAGCAATTGTTTATGTTGGAGTTGGTTGTAGTTTGGCTTCGTTGCCGCATGGGCGAGTAATGGCCGGTACCCCGAGTTAGTTTTTGTAATTGTTATTTATTTTCCGCTGCGAGACGTTTTATTATGCTACGTGAGGCGTTATCATGATATGGAGAGGGGTGTTACAAAAGTGGTATCAGAGCGGAGTACCGCTCTGATGACGAGAAAATAGGTTAAGACAGTGAGCTTAGGACTTGGAAATTACGGGAAACGTTTGGGAGGTACGAGACGATCGTCTTAAAAGATATGTGTCTAGTAACGCGAATTGCGTGACAGGTTGCCTTTTAGGCATTTAATAACTATTGTTGTGTACGGTAATTACCGAATATTATGTGACATACTGTATTCAGATGTCTGGTGGAACTAGAGGGCTTGGTACTGGAAGAGGTGAGGCGGTGACCCCGGCATTCCAGGAGTGCTGAGACGGTTGCAGCCGTTCTTGCACAGTGGGTAATCAGATAGGAGGCACCAGCCCACCCGCCACAACCGAGGGAAACGAACTGGCTGAAGTCAGTTACAGAGACCCGACCACCTACATATACTGGGGACTGGACCCCGTAGCTTTGGAGCGTTACATTGTTGAACATGAGAAAGCATATGAAGCTTTGCAGGTACCGGACGACAAGAGGGTCGCCATTGTTGCTTTCCATCTGAAGGATGCAGCCAGCACTTGGTGGAGGTTAGTCAAGGACCAGCACCTGGCTACGCCCGACTTTTCGTGGGCTGCCTTTGTTGAATTGCTAAGAGGGAAGTACTACCCGGCGCATCTCAAACAGAAGAAGAGCCATGAGTTTGAGACATTGACCCAAGAAGGTCTGACTGTGGGTGAGTATTACACTCGATTCATTGGTCTGCTGGACTTCACCTCCGGTGTGGATTACTCAGAGACCGTAAAGATCGAGAAGTTCTGGGGAGGACTATTGTTTCGCATCCAGATGGCGATGGGTGTTACCCTCTACACTACCATCCAGGTATTAACATGAAAGCCATAAATTCTTTACTTACTACAGTACCGTTTAACGTTGTGAGAACTTATCAATGAGATTCCAGGAGTGTTACGACGCTGCCTCGAGGACGGAGCTAATGCTCCAGACTCGGGAAGAGACTCTAGGGGCAAAGAAAAGGAAGAACCCTGAGGGAGAGTCTGAGGGTGGAGGAGCATCTCCAGGTGGTGGCCAGAAAAAGGGAAAGTAAGGACTTATCCCACTCTAAATTGTTACCATATTAAATATCTTACGAATGCTGACCCGAAACCTTAAACAGGAAATTCTTTCCAAAGAAAGGGCAGCAGGGTCACCAGGGAAAGAAAGGGAAAGAGCCCGTCCTTCAGTTGACCGGCCCAGCTATTGATGCTAAGCCTTTGAGATCTGCACCTCCTAAAGGTGAGAACACCTACCTCTTAAATTCAAATGTAAACTTAACCTTTATATTATCAGATTTTAACTTAAACTTTAAAACTACCATCCGGCACCGGACAGCCCCAGCGCCATTTTTACTGTAAGCGTTGTGGGAAGGACCATCCTGGGGTCGACTGCGAAGGCCGCAAAGTCGAGTGTCGGTGCTGTCACAAAGAGGGCCATAGGGAATTCCAATGCTGGATGAACCCAGAGAGCCGTAATTACAGGCCACCAAAGAATACTCAGAAGACCTCAGCTGGAGGATCTGGAGTACCACGAGGCGGTCAGCATGGCCAGACATCGACTGATGCTGGAGCCCTGAAGGGCAAGGGAGTAGATAGGGCATGAGTACCCTAACTCCATGAGACCGCTGGTGGAAGACTTTGCTTACTGTGATATGTACTTACTTGGGATGTTAAAAAGAAACATGTTATGAATATGTGGGAGTGTGTCATTGACCACTCGCCTTTTTATGTATGACCTTGGAGACTAGTTGTGTGTACTCAGTACCAATAAGCTTTGAACCTTGATGGATTATATATATGAATAGGATGTTAAAGCTTACATTATCATGTAGCCATACTCGACGACGCAGAGTCAATGAGACTGGTGATTACTGAACCAGAATTACCACCTACATGGCGCACTTGCTACTGCAAGCGCTATGACAATTAAACCACTGAAATTTCCATCTGCCTTGCGCACTTGCTACAGCAAGTGCAGCGACAGCAACAGCAGCAGCTACTGCAAATGCAATTGCAACAACTACTACTTTTAGTCTTTTATTATATACATACAAAAAAAAATGTTTTCAAACTTTTTCATACAAACCTAGAGATTAGAAAACCGATGCAATTTTGGGAAGGACCGTTAGTCCAACCACTACAACTGGAGAAACTATACAGCCACTGTCACTGTAAAACACACCAGTTTAAACGTTCGAGAATTCTCAGACAGGGCTTACTAGCCAAATACCATCAGAGTATACCGGCATTTAATGCTAATCACTACTAGTGATACATGTTTAGTCCTTATGGACAAACATACCCTTTGTAGATGCACCACCGTCAGTGAGGATGGTTGGGAAGTGAAGAGCCAAGTTGCTCAAGCTATTATGCAATCTGCAATATATCCAATTAAACGGATGAGGGAACGAATATAAACTATGGATGAGATATGATCAAAATAAACAGGGAGAAAAAGGAATACGTTGTACTCAATGAGATCGAAAAAGGAGAAACGAGTTTGCTAATATAGCACGAATTTTATTTACACCGAGTTGAATAATACCAGTCTATGATACGAACTACCACTGATGCCACCAGGGCAATAACACTTACAACAAGATAACAGGAACCAAAAAAAAAGGAGAAAAAAATAACAAAAAAACACAAAAGAAGAAGAGAAGGACAAAAAAAAAGAAAAAAAAAGATATCCATCAAAGGGAGATTGACAACAGAATACTTCACAATAACCATGTGACAGACATTACCAGTTTACTAAACGAGACATGGGACGACCGCACTCCGTTAGGAGCATGTGGGCCTGACAGACTTATTTTTGAGTTAGTCGGGTAAGTAGTAATGTATCAGTACGGTACCCCATGCAAGTAGACAAGTAGTGTTAGGAACACGAGAAGTAGTCAACTCCGTACTACGGACAGTAAGACAGATTACCTCGAAGATGGACGAGAAGAGCCGCAGTTAAACCAACGGGCTAAAGAAATCAAGAACCTTCAACAGAGAACAGTGAACAGTATACAGAGAAGACAAAGGAACCGTTTAAGGACAGGAAACCGAAGGAAAAAAAACATGGAAACCCATTATGGACGAATATTATGTAGAACCCTCATAAGGATCGAGCAAACGCTTGCAATCCAGAGGAAACCTACCAGATGATATGGACATAAACGCGTAACTACGCGAGGAAAAAAGACAAAGCTATATAATAGCAGAGACCTTAAGCAAGGAACAGTGGATTTGGAATGTACCACTCACAGGATAATTCGCACATCTTATCTGTTTGACTCATGAGATATTAGCTGCTTAGAGTTTACGCCTCTGCACTCTGTAGGACTGAGTGTTTCGGTATTGCACTTGTGCAGTTATTGATCTAGTGGGAATACGGGAAGATGTAATGGATATCAACAAGAGTGTGTAAAAAAAAGAGAACTATAACAGTGTGTTACTCCGGAACAAAAATACCAGGAGACATGGATGACAAACATCATCTTTATGGACATATAGGCTAGTACGTCTTAGTATTACAAAGACAAGTGCAAAGAGCACTAAGTACTAATAGTAGCCAATGTCATATTAGACCTCAAGCTGAATATCAGTGAGAAAAGACACACGCATGTATGCTAGTGATCCAAACAAGTGGATTCACAGCAAAAAAAAAAAAGAGAGGCGAATTGAGCCTATGTTCATGGGTCTACACCTCATACGGAGCGAGTGGGCCCATTAGAATGAACTTGGGAGAGAGCACAAATAGATCGGTGCCTCACCCTTTATGTATTGTGGAGCCCTAAAGGGCTAGAGTCATACCCGTCTCTTTGATATGAGGATAATCCACGAGTTGGTAAACTCTTCGAGAGCCAAGTATCCAGCGCTCCTTGTTGAGCGGCTATTGTATACTTGTGGGGTACGGGGGAGTAACCCTTTTTAAGGGGGGTAGAGCCTTTTGGCTGTGCACATGTGTGCACTAAGTTTTGTTTGTTTCGTACGCATTGCAAACAAAGAATTGGTGGTGTGCGGGGCATACGAGTTTTGTTTGTTTAGTATGCATGGCATACAGTGAATTGTTTCGTATGCATGGCATACAGTGAATTGGTTTTGTTGGTTATGGTTGGTACGCGGGGCGTGCGTTGTTTGGTTTGTTTGTGTGTGATGTACACTTGTATGTATGTATCTTACGAGATACCTGTATGAATGTTGTGTTTACACCATGTGTGTAACACTTTTCTTATGCTATTTGTGATATGTTTTCATATTGCTTTATAGAATGATTACATATGGTATCGCCTAGATACGAAATGAATCATTAGATATGGAATGTGGAACAATGGAATGTTATGGACACCTCAGGGAGGTTGTCAGGGTTGGTAGAACTGATAGGAAATAATGGTGCTGATGGATCACCTATATCCATATATGATTGAACTAACGCCACAAAGTGATGGCTATGTGCTGTATAGGCACAATACGATGTGTGTAAATGATATATCAAATAGATATACATTATGGGAATAATGGGTAGTTATACATTTATATATACTTACCTATTTGATTAAGAGACTTCGGGACGAAGTCTTCTTAAGGGGGGTAGATTGAAATACCCCAAACTTATTAAACATGGATTAAATATCTAATCACATTAATTAAGGCCTAAACATGCCTTAAATGTCAACTGAGAACAACAGTGGTCAACACAAAACAAGATGTTACACCCTTTGACTGTTTAGGGTAAATGAATACCCAAATGAACTACTTAGGACCTAAAAATTTGTCCAAAGCATATTAACATATTACTAAACATGATACAACCGTTGGAAAACACTCCAACACAAAGAAAAAGCACTTTCATGCTTCAAGGTCAAGAAGGGCAAAAATGTGCTCTAAGAAACCTTAAAGGTCTAAAGACCTCTAAATGATATAAAATTGGATATCATGATCAAATATCATGTAAGGAACACAACAAAACTGTTGTCAAAGAAAACCAAGCTCGGAAACACCTTGCGACGCAAAATGTGCACTAAAACTCCTTAAAGCACGTTTTTGTGTAATTGCCTTCTAAATTGGTTTTAAATGGGCTAAAAGGTTATAATTACCTTTAAATATGATAATATATCATATTATATCATGTTATGAATTTAATTCCAGAAATTTATGAATTTTTACAAATTTAATATTAAAATATTAATAAAACCCTAAAATGGGGCCCGTTTGAGTCAACATTGACTAAGAATGGTCAAGAGGTCAAATTTTGACCCCTTGGACCACATTAGGTCGACATTCACAGGCTGAGGAGGTTTAAAATCGCCACTTGCAAGATAAAGACAAGCCTCCAACATGTTTCCATGTTTTAAGGGATTACTTTTGCCTTTGATTAATTAATACACCATTTGGCTCCATTATTTGACTCCACCAGCCACAAAATCATGAGAAACTTACCTTCCCCCTCCAATTATCAGTGCCAGCCTCATTCCTATCCCTTTGATGAGTCATCAACCACAAAAATAATAAACAAAGGAAAAAGAGAGTATTAAGGCAAAATTTGACCTAATCTCTCATTAGCCTTGGCTCCAACCGATTCCATCCTCCTCTCTCTTTGGCTTCTCCAAGTCGTGGGTAAGTCACCAAGAACATTGAAGAACACTTTGGTACCTAGGTGAGCTTAATTAGTCATTTTATGTTCAGTTTCTTCACCAATCTTTCTTCTTTCGGTGGATCTAAACATCAACCACTCCCATCCATGGATCTAGGTTGTTCTTGGAGGTAAAATTAAGGAGGAATCTTGGCCATAACAAGGGAAGAAGATTGAGAAACCCAAACTTGTTCTTAAGGTACAAAAATGTGCTCTAAGCACTTATCTTTTGATTCCCTTTAGATCCGGTTGTAAAACCTGTTCTCCTAGCCTTATAATCTTCTTCTTAACTTATTTATTCAGTGGATCTATCAAGAGCTTCAAGGTGTAGTTAGATCCAAGCCAAAAACACCATTTTTGGCATTTTAAACAAGGTAAATCTAAGCCATCTTCCAAGCTAGTTACCCACGGTTTTGTGCCTTGTTTTAAAGTGAGTTTTGATACTCTTTCTTTCTGGAAAAAAATAGGGCCGAGGTAGATCTCCAACAAACTTGAAGATCTAAGGTAAATCTTACCTTGAAATATACATTAAAACACTTCTTATGGTTAGATCTTGCTTGGAGACTAACTATGCCTTGGTTTCTGTTTGAAAACATGTAAAAGAAGCTATGGAAATCTTATCCTAGGCTGGCCGAATTCAAACAAGGATTTATCCAAGCTAAATCAAGGTATAAATCACTTAAAACCTAAACTTGATACATTAACACAAGTTTAAGCTTGTGTATATTAATTGTCGTGAGTGAATGAGTAAAATAAGGTCATGTTTGACCTTAAAATGATTAAGGAATGGTTTAATAAATTTTATAACTAATTAAACAAGCATAATTGTCAAATTTAAGACATTATGTGGAAGTTTGGTAATTAAATGAAAAATATATGGCGAGGTCGAGAATTATATGTATTTTTGGGACATTTATGTGTAATTTATTTTGTGAGCAAATGTTTGTAATAAGGCCATGTATTTTTAGGCCATTTTATTTATGCATTTACAAGCTTTTAATTAAGTTTAAGTGGTGAAAATGCATTACCAAAAAGAAATGGGGTATTAGGTGTAATTGAATTAAATTTAGGGGCTTTATAAAAATAAGCCCGAAAATTAGAGGTAAAAAGGAGTTAAAATAAAGTTTATAAGATTTTATAAAGTTTTGGTGGTTAAATGGTGAATTTTGGAAACTTAGGGGTTAAAACCGTAATTATAAGGAATTGGTGGTCAAGTAAATATTAAGGAGGTCAACCTTGACCATATGGTAGGTTTTGACCAAATTAGATAAGTTAGATAACTTATTTAAGGCTTTATAATAAGTTAATCACTTAATGGTAATATTTTTATGACATATGTGGTAAATATGTTATTACCGAAAATAAAGGGTGTACAATGGTATTTTAAACACCCATGGGCTATTAGGAATTTTTAGGAATTTATTGGGTTGTTTTTGGAATTAAAATAAACTATATATGTATAATATATAGTTATTATGTCATTATGACACTTTGGAGAAATATAGGGGTGGAAATGAAATATACCGAAAGTATATGGGTTAATAAGGATATTTATAACCCTTTGGTGAAATTTGGAGATTTTTAGAATTATATAAGAGTATTTATTAAGATATGTGTATAATATATGGTTTTAATGATATGGTAAAACTATATGTTATAAATAGGGCCAAATGGCAACTATAGAATAGCACAAGGGCTGTTCGGAATTTACAAAAAAATAACCATAGGTTATACTCTTTTATAAGTTAGAAATGTTATATTGAATGGTATATATAACATGGAAAAAAGAAAGGGGTGATTTTGTAAATAAAGGAAACTATGGTATATGAAAAAGAATATGGTTTTTTATATGGTGCCCATGCGGCAATAATAAATAGTTTTGTATAAAAACTATAGGTTATAAGATAAAGGGGATAAAAATATCATATTATATGATATTAGTATATGGTATAACATTACATAATGTTATGTGGTCAAAATAGAATTTAAATAAATTCAAGGGCTATACCGAATTAATAAGAGTTGGAAAATGAATTTTAGACTATGCTCTACTATGTTATAAATGTTATGACAATTATATGGTATTAAGGTGGTTTAATGGAATTAATATAAGGAAGGATATTCACATTAAAGAATGTGACAAACTATAAATAAATTGGATTTATAAACTAAGGTATTTGTGGAATAAACCTTGGGAGTTGTAACTGTACAACATAAAATGTTACATAATATCAGGATAATAATCTTAATATAAGTTGTATGATATAATACAACTAATGGGAATAATCATCTAATAAAAGATGATAAAAAGTAACATAAAATATAAGAGTTTATTAAACTCATGGGAATTACCTACGTGGTAAATATATACATACACAAGAATAATGTATATAAGGTGGATATATATTTTGGTTGGAAACCATATGATTTAATGGTGGTGGTTATTTTTAAAAAAAATATAAAAAAATATAGTTACGAACTATAAGTTATGATTTTTGGATGCAAATATAATTTGCTAAAGAAAAATGGATTATATAATACATTGTATTGGATGGTGGGAGAATGATACAATTTAATAAATAATACAATAAGAAAAAGAATATAATATAATGTAATCATGCATGCATACATGCAACTATAGGTTATGTACCTATGTTTATTGGTGGATAAAATTTAAGAAGTATAACGAATTAAACTTAACAGTTGAAATATTATGACGTAGAAGTTTTAAGTAACAAAGCCGACTGTTTTAGAGAAACCCGTAACAATAACTATAGAAAACAGGGGTGAACTGTCGGGGTTACTTGTTATTCGGAAATCCTGGATGTAGTTAGTCATGGAGACTGACTTATAGCTTTATTATCGTTTAGAGTATACTTCTGACAAGGACGCTTGACGAGCTAGCGGACTACACGGAGCGTGGGATCTTGCTGATTCATACTCCACCGTAATACGATCAGGGTGAACGGTATGTAAAGGGGTTTGATCCAAGTTGTCCTAAGGATGCTCCTTGGGCTCGGATTTGGTTGATATAACTTGTGTGTTATGTGTGTGGATACATGTATGTGTTTAAGTGTTACTGCATTACTTACTTATGCACGAGCGTCCTACGGGACTAACACTACGTCGACTATAGATCGACTTATATAAACATACATATACGTTATTGTGATGACATGACGGTTACTTGAAATAATACCATAGTATTAATATTAAGTATATGGTAACCTGAGTAAAACACTTAGGTATGAGTCACGACATTGTCGGTCTCTAGAGCATGGATCTCGAACATGAATATAACCTAGATTACTTCTAGGTAAGCGTGACCCATTGGGCCGCTGGTTAATAAATTATATTCTCCATAAGACTAAGAGCAGATCTTAAACATTATGAGAGAGAGATGGTATGAGTTGAGGTGAGGAATCCCGGTGGTTTACGAACCACTTGGTTGCGCATTTGCGATCACTGAGGGGTTTCCTAATTGGATTCCGCTCCAGGTTATATCCAACGAGCCCAAACTGGATCGTGGATCAGGTGGCTACGGCCTTTTTATGGACGTCTTACGAGACATAAGTGAGTCAGGGGCCTCCGGACCTCTGGCGAAATGAGCACCTTTGTGTGTACGGGGGACTACTGTCCATGGTGAGGTTATCGGGTTGTCCTAACATGACGCCCAACTGATATTAATAATTAAACATGGTTGGATGGAGCCTACAAGGCTAAGGTAAATTAAGTATGAAATATGTACGCCACGGCGAATGTACATTGTACATACGCTACGGCGAATGTACATTGTACATATGGATGGGGCTTGAAAGCCAAACTAAAATAAATTGACAATGGATGGTGAACGCTACGGCGATTGTACATTGTACAATATGTTGTTAATACTCGATACATTCGATATACAAATGTTGTTTGAAATATTCTATGATTGTTTGGATTGGATGGATGGTTAAATGTTTATGGATATTTGGATGGATGGTTATGTATATTATACATGTTTATTACAGTATTGCTTATAACTGTAAAATGGTAAATGCATGATACCAATCTAATAATAAGATGGTTAAAATGACAAGTGACCATTAGGGTCCAGGCCCGGCATACTCAGCGTCTATCGCTGATACTACACCATTTCAGGTTGTTGATCATTGTCGAAGCCGAAGAGCGGGAACAGGGTAATTGGAGTTTTACTTTTGTTACCACACATGGAGATGTTGTATAGCGATGAGGATGGTGAATTGTATTATGGTAAGGTTGTGTATATTCAGGTTTGGGTAGACGCTCACTTGTCGATGTTTATGATTTATGGACTTAGTATGATGTATAGGAGTTTCTCGTTATCACGGCGGTTAGCAATTTGTTTATGTTGGAAGTTGGTTGTAGTTTGGCTTCGTTGCTCGCATGGGCGAGTAATGGCCGGTGACACCCGAGTGAGTTTTGTAATTGTTATTTATTTTCCGCTGCAAGACGTTTTATTTATTGCTACGTGAGGGATTATATCGTGAGTATGGAGAGGGGTGTTACACCCGGACCCTGCTACAATATGTAGCATTTGACAGTTTTATTTTACAATTCTAATCCCATTTCTCACCAATTTCTTTTCTAACCTTTACACATGTTTCGAAACATGTTCTAGCACCATAAACACACATTAAACCTCCCAAAACCATTGGTCAATCTCATCACTTAATCTTGATCAATTCTACAAGTCTTCACTCTCATTTCTGCACATTGCAACTTAGTTTTCAGATTTCGAAGATGCTCATTTGTTCTCCACTTTTCTAGCTCAATTGCTTCACCTACAATCCTTTTGACCATACCAAACTCTTCCTAGACATTTTCATCTCTGTTACCCAAGTCCACTCATTACTTTCAATGTCATACACACTAGTTCCTCTCTAGGCAATCTAAACATTCCTACACCACATTTGCTACAGATTTTGCACAATTCCATATACTCCTTCAATCAACATGTTAGGGTGATTAACTACCCTTATAACTCTTTATCAACTCCTAGTTAACCTTAGGCTCTTCAAACTCATATCATCACCTAAACCACTTGATTTCTATAGAAATTTTTCCATAACTTCGTTACTACACTAGCGTATCCAAATTTCCATTGTCTTCATCACTAATCCAAAACATTCCCAATTCACAAAATTTTCTCTTCCTAACCAATCCAACTAACCAAATCCTTAGTGGATTCTACCAGCACACAAATTCATCCAAATTTCACCAATCACAATATATTGCAACAATCACAATTTACTTGGCTCCAAGGCCCTTAAATCAAATAACAATTCACTATTGCATTTAGCATAAATCTTAATTCTCTCTCTTCTCAACCAAGCACATTTTACAGCACATATTTTGATTCATTCTCTTAATATCCCAACCCAAAATTCTAAAATCATTTAGGATAGTCGTTAAGGTAGATTCTTTACCTTTAGCTTCAAGTCTTCTTTTTCACTTCTCCTCTTCTCTTTTCTTTACCTTTCGGTCATGGGGCAATACCATTGCCAAAACTCTATACCAACATTCAAATGAGGAATTAAGAACTAAGTAACACACTTAGACTTATTAATCACTCTAGAATACAAAGGAGGTTCTTAAAGCACAAAATTAGGGATTTACCTTAGAACCCTAGAATGGCTTTTCTGCCAAAGGAGGGCTCCAGCTGCACTTTGGAGGCTTGAAAAAAGCTAACACAAAGAAGGGAGGAGTGCTGCTTAAAGGCTAAAATCGGCCATAGAAGATGACGGAAACAAATCTAGAAATCAAGAGATTTTTGGTGTTTCTTACCATAAACCAACAATGGAGGTGGCCTAGCTCCAGAAAATCTGATTTTCTCTTCAAATGGGGCTCTACCCATGGAAGTCAACTTCAATATTTGGGGATTTTTAAAGATGCAAAAGAAAGCCCTCAACTCAACTAAGAAGAATATGTGGTTTGTTTTTTATTTGGAGTCTTGTAGAGACTTGGGCAAGCAAAATAAGGCAAGAAGCCATTGGAGGGCTGGAGCTTACCGGGAGGAAGAAGGAGGGGAGAAAATTGGCTCGGAGAAGAGTGGGGAACCGGTTAGGAGAAAAGAAATGAGAGGAGAGAGATGGAAAGTAAGGCATTTTATTTGCTTTTCACTTTTCCCTTTTTACTTTATTACTTTTCTCTTCTCACTAATAAGGAGCTAGTTTGGCTGAAAAGGAAGGGTGAATCATCATAAAGAAAACCGGGCCCCTTTAATATTTAAGTAGGGGCGTTTTCGTCTTTTCACAAGAAACGCTTATAATTTCCGGTTTGGCACTATTCATCGACCGGGCCCGTTTTCTGGATTTTTTTCATTTATTTAATTTTAATGGTTCTTAGACCTTAATTAGTGTTTAATTATAGTTATATGATCAACTATAATTTTTACAAGCCCATTAAACCGCCTAAAGTCACATTTCTAGGTTTTCTTGAAAGACGTGTTTTAGAACTGCATTTACATTTTTAACCCATCATTTGGATTCTTTTTCCTCAGGAATTGTTCCCACATTTTCTTAGTGTATAACTAACTCTTAGGATCCATCTAGGACCCTAGTTAAAGTCATATGCCTCCTATAGTTACTTAACGCATCTTTTTTACATTTTGCGCATTTTAAGCGTTTTTCTCTTTCTTTTGGTTTTACTTTCTTCACCAATATTATTTAGGCATCATTCGGCCTCTAAATCTCATATTAGAATAATTAATCACCATTTTTAAGTCTACAGTATTTCACCAAAAGACTGCACGGGCATGTGAAGTGAGAATCACCGCACGATTCCCAAAGGATGACATAGTAAAGGAGGTTGGAACATCCCGGGAATATGAGGAAGGAGAGATAAGAGCACGAGTGCATTTGGAAGAGCCAGAAAAAGCTTTGGCCCCAATGGATCTCTCGAAAGAGGACCCCCAGAAGCTGTCTTCTATTTTGACATGCTCCCGTCAGAACTTCCTTCTTCCTCAGGGACATGGGTAAGGGCAGCTCCAGGAGCTTGAAGATCAACTGACCCCATAAGAGACAGCGTGAAGCATGTGTTGCTTGAAGGAAGGCTGAACCTTTTAAATTCTCTATAGTACCTAGTAACCTGAGCGAGGGCCTCAAACACAAGACTGTTATAGAGATTTTCATCCAATGGCAGTTGCTTTTTTGAGAAATACTCGGTAATGACTCGTTGGCTTTCTCCGGCGAGCCTCTGAGATTGAGAAGAGAGCATCTCTTTCAAGCATGAAATGGCCCGGTCCTTCTCTTGGAGCGCCACCAAAGTATTTTTATACGTGAGAATTTGACTCTCGTACGACAATGCCAAACTACAGTATCAAAGTAATATTGGAAGATTGCAAGTCGGAGACCTTCTTCGACCAACAGTCAGATGTCGTTGCAGTTTCTGTCGAAGAGCTTGGCCTCACTACACAAAATCAGAGATTTAATGTTAGAAATTCCAAGGTATAAAACATTCTAAACAAAAAAAGAGGATAAGAACACAAAGGCAAGACATACATGCAAGTTCTTTTTCTTTAGCTTTGAGCTTTTCTTCAAGATCTCAAGCACTTTGTGATGCTCGGGACAATTCTTCTTCTTTTTTACTAAGCTCAGCTATCAGGTCGTTATGCTTGACCTCGAACTCCTGCAGCATTTGGAGTTTGTCTTCTGATTCTCTTTTCATAAGCTTCAACTCTGAGTCCAACCGATCAACGGTGGCCCGGAGGTCATCAGCTACCCTTTTAGCTTCAGCAATTTGGTCCCAGAGCATGGTTTTCTCCTCTTCAAAAAAGGCCTGGGCCACAACAATGGCATCCTCTCAGGACACGGTTAGCTCATCTCGGAGGGCGGATAGCTCTTCTTCACATTGTGCCCGGACCTTCTCCAGTTCCTCTCGGGTCCTGTCGACAGCTTGTTTTTGGGACTCGGCTAACTCTTTTTCAAGAGCGGATGTTTCTTTTTCGTGCTCAGACCGGATCTTCTCCAGTTCAGCCTTGTATTCCTTGGCCTGTTTCTTCAAAGCCCTCATTTTCTCAACACGGAGGAGGTCGACCTACTTCTAATAAGATGCCTGCAAATTTTAAAAGTGCATTTTGTATTTGTTGAGCCGGTCTTTAGCAAGGTCAAGGTCTCGGGCGAATGCACTGCGTCATAGTAATAGCCTAAAGAAGAAATTCAAGTAAAAAAAGGGGGAAATAATGGGTAAAGTCAAAACGAAGCTACCGGACCAGAGGGGAAACCTGAGCCAGTGCTTTCCAGATCCGGTTAAATCATGCGACGAGAGGGAATGGCGAACGATGGTGTCGGCACCACCTTCCTCGGTCCTAAGTTTTTCTTTCACTAGAGTGGATTTGGAAGACAGGGCGCACAGACCATCAGACCCCCCGGCGAGATCTACAGTCTTTCTTCTATAGATCATTGTAAGATAAACCTTCAACATGCATGATCTGCGGCATGGGTTGGCCCCAATGGAAGAACCAATCTCCTTTGGAGGACGAACCGCATAACAATGGGTCACAAGGGCAGGGAGGAGAAGAACACCCCCTCGGCATGTCCTCAGAGCATTTACTCCTAAGTTCCGACAAGGGTAAGATAGCTTTTGATGAAGGCTCTAATGCAGGTTTATGAATCGGACCCCCCCCCCCCCCCCCCCCGCATCTTCGAAAGAGCCAGAAGAAGCTTCTAAGGCTCCTTCCTCAACAAACCTTTTTTCCCTTTCCGGGAGGGAATTGTGCGTGAACCTTTTTCAAAGAGGCACCTTCATTTATCGATATAACAAGGATAAGGAAATGGGCTCTCTCCGGTTCGGGGTCACCGATAGCAGTTGCAGCTTGTGTCTCCGTAGCGGCAGCAACAGTATTGTGGGCACTACCTGCCACAAGAACGTAAACGTCAAAAAGTCAAAAATTAAAAAAATAAAAATGGCCAGGAGATCGAAAATAACAAAAGAAGAAATACCGATGGCAAAAACAGAATCAGTGTTTTGGTTAAACCCCTCTTCTGCCTAAAAATAGCTATGCTGGTCAAGAAACATGGACGCTATAGGGGTCGAATCCACACGTATCCTATCCCCGCTCGGACTACAAACAGGAGTAGCCTCAAGGGAAGTACCTGTTCCGATAGGACAACTAGTAGCAGGAAGACCGGTAGAAGTATCAGTGGTATCAGTAACAGCCTCTCTCTCTCTGTCTCTCTCACTTTCCTAACCTTGGGCCTTTTTATATTAACTTCCTTGGTTCTACAAGCGCCTTTCTCTTAGGACCGATGGAAATTTAGGGACCGGTGCGGACATGAGGAACACCGGAGGTTGACAACACAACCTTTTTGACCTCAATATTCCAGAAGCTCACGAGCTCCCACTGATAGTGAAGTTGACAGTTTCGAGCCCACGAGTGGAAAGTCTGCAGAAAATACAAATCAGTAAAATACAAAAATGCCGGAAGTGAAAAAGAATGTTAAAGGTAAAGGAACGTACGGTCAATATTGTTCCAGGTGGCGACCACCCTCGCTCCGATAAGAAAGCTGGTGATCAGGAACAATTTTGAAGAGCTCAAGCTTTTTTAAGTACATCCCCTATATCAGATGCAACGTCTGGTGGAGGAATGGGAGCAGACAGTTGCCCCTTCACCAGGTACCCTATGTGAGCGACCCCAAGGAACCTCCCGATCGGCGGATAAATCAAGAACCAGTTGGAGGACCAATTATTCTCCAACTTTACGCGTTTAAAAAATGAGCAACCGACCGCAACCAAGGTATATATATCCTCTTCGATACTAGAGGATTTGACCCGGGTAGTAAAGAAGTTCACAAACTCTTGATCGTTCGGTATTATATCATTCTTAGCGCAAACAACTAGGATCGCGTGGAGACATCCTAGTGCGTTTAGGTTTAGGTGAGCAAGAGTACACCGGCAACGAGATAGAAGGCCTAGAATAAAAGAAAAGGGAGGGATACACAGCCTACGACTGAAACACTCGCGGTACACCACAAACCCTAGCCTAAAGTGATCAAAAGGGGTGCGTCGTCTGCGCCGGCACATGGATCTTCGTCCCCAGTGCGACTTGGATGCCCAACATCACCTTATTCATGTCATCAACAGTAAGACTCGAGCCAGTGTGCTGTCAAGACTCTTGGCCTCCTTCCGCGATGGGACTAGCGACATCATTTTGAGCACAACCTTGGCCATCGACAAACATTATCGGATTTACAGGTTCCATGGAAGAAGTAGCAAACTCGCGAGAGTTTACATTCAAAGCAAGAGAGGAAGACGAGAGAAAGGAAACAGGAAGACAATGAGAGGAAATTTGAAAGTCAAAGAAAATGGGAGGAAGAAAGGAGGAATGTGGGTTGCTTTAAAAAGGTTGCGAGGAGATGTGCCTGGTCAAAAGCAATAATGACCTATGGCCGTAGCTGTGTTAGGCTACTAGCTTCGGAAGACGAGGAGATAGGAGCTAATAAAAGCAAACTACCGGAAGACCTCCACCAGACAAGAAAAAATCAAATAATAGAATGTTAAAGGCCTCTCTCTTTAAAATCTTTAAAAGGAAAAGTCTTATGGGACTAGGAAGGACGGAGCAGGAAAATAAAAAACAGGAAACAAAAACCTATATGCAAGGAAGATCTTCCCTTGTAGCCAAGGAAAGATCTTGTGGGACTGATGAAGTGGGGCACTGCCGGCTAGGGATGACAATGGGTTCGCGGGTACCCGCTTCACCTGGCCATCCGACCCGCTAAACCGGGTGAAAACCCGCCAAAAACGGGTGATAAACGGGTGCGGGTCGGGTGACGGGTGAACATTTTCCACCCATCACCCGACCCGTTCACCCGATCCGCTCACCCACATAAATATAATAAACATATATTATTATATTGAGTTGTTAACTACTCTTCATTCTCCTTTACTATGGTAATTTTGCAACCCTAACTATTGAACAAGGAACATTCATGCTCTGCGAGACTGCGCCATTCTTCATTCTCATCACTCGGTAATTTCGCAACCCTAACATACATTTTTTTTTGATAATTATAGGCACATGGCCTAGGGTGCTGCAAGGGCAAATCAAACAACACTGACTCAACTCTTACATACCTTTCTAGTCCTACCTTACACAAACATTACACTGGACATCTTACTAAAGCCTAGAGATAGCCTAAAGATCTTGTCCTAGGGACCTTCCTTGACCTCTTCTTACAACCTTTCCCTTGCATCTCTGACGATATGGCGGACATGCTCATCTTGAAACCGTCCTACACGCCACTACATTCCTCTTCCAGGCTGGGTAATCGGAGAGTAAACTCCTTTCCCCCACCACCGTTCTTCACGCCACTTCATTCCTCCACCGGGTTGGGTAATCGAAGAGCAAACTCCATTCCTCCACTCCCCCAGAATGAGTAATAAGAGAATAAACTTTTTTCCCCCACCAAAGTGGGTGGTAAGAGGATTCGAACTCAGGACCTTCCGTCCCCTACTTCAGTCCTCCACCACACGGATATCAATCACTTGACAACAACCCTAACATACATGTCATGCTCTGTTTTTAATTCTTTTCACTGAAGGTAATTTTTTAACCCTAACTGGCGAACATGAAACATAGATGCTCTGTGCATCGATTTTCTCTCTTCACTGAAGGTAATTTTGCAACCCTAACCGTGAACATGAAACATACATGCTTTGTGCCTCTAATTTCTCTCTTCCTTTTGGTAATTTTGCAACCTTAACTGGAGAACAAGGAACTTACATGCTCTGCACAGTTTTTCATTCTCTTCACCGATGGTAATTTCTCAACCCTAACCGACGAACATGAACCATACATGCTCTGCACCTCTATTTTCTCACTTCACTAATGGTAATTTTGCAACTCTAACTGGAGAACATGGAACGTACATGCTCTGCACAATTTTTCATTCTCTTCTTCGAAAGTAATTTTGCAACCCTAACCACCGAACATGGAACTTATATGCTTTGCGCCTCTATTTTCTCTCGTCACTCATAGTAATTTTGCAAACCTAATTGGCGCCGAACAAGGAACAGGGAAAAACAAACGGGTAAACGGGTTCACCCGTTTCACCCGCGGGTGACGGGTGAAACGGGTGACGGGTGATACATAACGAGTGACGGGTAGGGTACGGGTGGAGCGGGCGAAGTCGGGTGATGGGTGCGGGTGATGGTCCACCCGACCCAAACCCGACCCATTGCCATCCCTACTGCCGGACAGAGTAATCAAGCTATTATCGGGAGCAGTGAAGAAGCTCCCTACCAGTAGAAAAATATATAAATGCAGTCAAACGTGGTAAATAGGTGCTCATACCGATGATAATAAATAAGGATCCTTATTGGTAGTTCTAAAGTAAATAAGACCGGTCATGATCGAAAAGATCGAACGGTTAGAGATAAAGGGAACAAACTGTAGATTTTAGAAGTGTAAAGCAAATATAAAAGATGTGTGTAAAATAGTTCCATGTATTTTAGAACATTCTGAAAAGTGGTATGCCCACAATCGTGCAGAGGCAGTTAAGCTTCACGATAGGCCAATTAATAAGGACTATAGCTATGTAGTAAGGCTCAGTCTCACACCAATACATTGAGATCATTACTTTCATGCTTATTGTCTTGAGAGTGCTAAGAGAGAGAGGAAGAAGTGAGATCACAACCACTTCCTTTGGCGCCGTCTGTGGGAAAGAACAATCGGAAGACACCACGATCTAAACCACAAATTCATCTTCTCGAACCAAAAATGGCACCAAGAACTAGAAAGAGAAAGGGGAAGGTAGCTAAATTTGAAGGAGAGTCCTTCTGAAAGCAGGATCTCCATGATCTGATGAGGAGCTTTACACAAGACGTCAACGAGAAGATAATTAAGAGTAATGAGAAATTCCAGCAAGAACTCATGAAGAGGGACGAAGATTATCAGAAGAAAATGGAAGAGATGGCTAGTGTCATTGATAATTTAAAGAACAAAGACGCTTCAAAAATCGGAGAGGGGAGCATATTGGAGAAATCATCGGCGATTGTCACGGAAGAAGAGGATACAATAGACATGACCCTGTATCCCTTCACTGAGAACATCCTGAAAGCCAAACTCCCACCATTCTTCATGGCACCATCAGTAGAGAAGTATGAAGGAATCGAGGACCCCGCACAACACGTTAAGAAGTTTTTCTTTGTAATGAACACACAAGGGATTAGTTCGCAGGCTCTCTATAATATGTTCCTAGGGACTCTTACGAAGAGGGCTCTAAAGTGGATCTCTAAGTGGAAACCACAGTCCATTGCAAGCTTCAAGTAACACGGCGAAGAATTCCAACTCTAATTTGCAGCGAGCAAAAAGATCCAGTAGGATACCATAGAACTGATGGATATCAGGCAGAAGAAGGGAGAATCTATAAAGGAGTATAGTGATCGATTCCACAAGCATGTAGCGGAAGTGGATGATGTCGATGAAAGGATACTAGTAAAGGCTTTCGGGAACGGCTTGGCTTACCCATGGTTGGCTGGGAAAATCACCACCAAGGCACCAAAAACTCATGGGGAACTCGCGGAGATGATGCATGAGTTCTTAAAATCAGAGATCGCTGAGAACAAGGCGAAAGAGCTTGCAGCCAGTTTCAAAAATGGGAATGAAAAGAAGACAGGGGGAGGAAATCAGCCCGAGGGAAGGACTTACGGGGAGACGTCAATTTCCAAGGCCTAGGGAGCAAGATATAAGCCTTATGCAAGATTCCTCCAGTTTTGTAAGCAACAAGCCGGCATTCTGGGCAAAATTTATTACGATTGCGCCAGGCCGATATGTGACCACGGTGAGGGAAGGATACCTTCCTCCCTCGAAGAAGCCCGCGCAGGGAGAGAATCCGGTAGCATACTGCGAGTTCCAAGGTCACTATACCCACTGGACAACCAATTATGCCACATTATCAAGGGAGCTAAATATGACCGATGAGCAGAGAAAGCAACAAATAAAGTAGAAGCAAGAAGCTACCGGGTCCCAAAAGAACAACAACGAATATCAGTACCGGTCTCGAACGGGGCGGTATGAAGGGAACATGACCGGTCAGAAGTAGAAAACTCACTTCGAGATAAGACATAGTAAGTCTTTTGGTTTTGATGTGATAACAGGCTTATTCTTAGAGAAAGGGCCATACTCCGTGAACGAAAGAAAAAGGCATGTACATGAGGTTCACGAGAAGCTGCCAAAAGGAAGATTCCAAAGAAAGACCCCTTGCCCCCAATATATTTTATAGAATATGACGGGGTAGGAGTCTATTTTACGCACAATGACCCTCTCGTCATTCAGGCCAAAATCAACGATAGGATGGTGGGTAATATCCTAGTAGATAGCGGAGCGGGGGCAAATGTTATCTCCTTAGAAGCATTCTAGAAGCTGGAGATCTTGAAAGAAAAGGTTAAGCCATTTACTGCTACATTTGGAGGATTCATAGGGGGAATTACAGTGAGGCTTCAGGCAGCATCGACGTTACCATGACGCTGGATTAGATAGACGACAGGAGGACAGAAAAGTAACTCTGTATGTCATAAGAGACCTGTCCGGGTACAATGTTTACTTGGGAAGGCCGAGCATCAACATTTTTGGGGTTGTCTACAGCACATACTACCTCAAGCTAAAGTACCTGACCAAGTCGGGAAAGTTGGTATCTATCCCTGGAAGCTAGAAGACCGCACGGGTATGTGAGGTGAGAATCGCCGAAGGATTCCCAGAGGATGACATAGTAAAGGAGGCCAGTACACATGCTTTACCCATTGCCCGTTTGTAAGCTTTTCTTTGCTTCATAATTTCTCAATTTGTTTATTTGCTAAAAGTTCAAACGAGGTGTGCTTGCTAGTAGTACCCTATTTAATGGGTAAAGCCTTACTTAGGTGCTAAAAAGCTTTGTGTGTTTGTTCACAATATAATGAGAGGATTGCAGTGGAAGATGATGTCCTTCCAGATCGGTATAAGGTGAACAAGGGAGATAATGCTTACTAATGTAGGGTATGCAATGGGAAGGATGTCTTATATACAATGAAGATAATGTTTACTAATGTAGGGTATGCAATGGGAAGGATGTCTTATAAAGATGCATGTATGCGTTTCATATTATAACCCGTCTTAATATATTGATATACTTGTAGAAGTATCCCCTTCTCAAGTTTTTATCTATGACGCATTGTATATATTATGTATGAATGGTTCCAAGATGTTTGAATTGCTAATATATATGTCATTGATTGGAGTTTTATGTCGTTTCTTTGAATTTTGTATGGGTAAACCGCTGCAAGTCCGTTTTTTATGTGAATTATAGTCTCTGATTTCTTCTACTGTTTGCAGAGTCAAGGAATATTTCTAAATGGTGAACACAGATCAAATGAAGTGTTCCCGCTTAAACTTGGAGTTTCAGATCAGATTTTTAGATTCGGTTTTTGTTAGATGTGCTTTTTTCCTGTAGAATACTCCAAATCTTGGGACAAATTTATTCTGTTTGTACGGTTGTGTTAGATGTTCTCCTTTTTTTGTTTTCAACATGTAGAACACTCCAGCTCAATCCTTCTGTTTAGAAAGAAAACAAGAGTGGTCGAGAACATCTTATGTGAAATGAAAGAAAAAATACCTTTTTTAGCTTTTTTGATAAGAAATTTGTTTCCATTCTATTTAACATGATATATACAATTTAGTATCCAAATAGTGTATGGTAAATACATAATTTAATGTCCAGATTTATAAACTAGTGTTTGATAAATATTGATGATAAATAGACATAAGTTAGCGTCCGGATAACAATTTAACGTCCGAATAGCAACCTAGCGTCTAAAGATCAAAATTAGCATCCGATGAGTAGAAGCAATTTAGCGTCCGAAGATGTAAATTAGTGTCCGATGGGAAGAAGCAATTTAGCGTCCGAGAAAAATTGGACACAAATCTGTAATGAATTTGTCTCCAGTTAGTTAGAGTCCGATTAAGAGGTTTGCGACCATTTATCAGACGCTATTTAGCGTCCGATTGTGGACGCTAACAAGTAGACGTAAAATAGCGTCCGAAACAAAAATGGATGCCAAGCGGATGCAAATTAGTGTCCGTGGACGCAAAAAAAAATAGCGTCTAGGCTTTTAGCATCCGATGAATATCAGACGCTAAACGTCATAAATCTGACACTAGCGTCCGAAAACTAAAACATGTTTTTTTGTAGTGAGTTGCCTGTTTGTTATTGCCCTTCCCAGGACATAGCACGCCCTCTTCCACTTGAAAAAGTGTACCAACATCGGTGTTCCTCTGTCATCTTCCGACGCTAATCAATCTTTCAACCGTTACAAATTTTCTTGTGGTTAAGATTAATTCTGTCATGTCCCAAACCTAAAGGTTATCAAGAGACGTCAAAAAGGTTTACATGTGCCTTCCTAATATAGTAGCAGATTTTGCTAGTTTGTGACATAATTGTTTATTATCTATAAAACTATCAATGGCCGTTAAGGTTTTTGACAAACTACCAACCTTAATTGATTGCCATTGGACAACATCCAGTAATTCATTTATTTTCCCTGCCCTCCCAGGTTATTCATTTCCCTTCTGCGTCCCTTTTTCTGATTACTATTTTTACTTCAACACTAACCAAACACCCTTTAGAGAATCCCAAACATTTTTGACTTAAAACAGAGCCATGCGAACACAACCCATCCGGTTGAATCTTGTGTCATCGAAATTTGTGATGATCAAGTCAATACGGGTAGACATTGCAGAGTAAAGAACAAAACTATGCTCATGCATACAATGTAGCTATATCCACAGCCTGATTGAGCAGCAAGCACTTTCCTTCCTTTAAATTCCTATTGGTCTACTCTCTTCTGTATCCGAATACAAAAATGTTCTTCCTGATAATTAGAATATATCGGTACAAAATTACATTACTACAGAAGCAAAAAAAAAAAATGGAAAAAACATGAGTTATGATTGCAGAGATGAAGGTTCTTCTGCAACCAAAGACGGAAGATGTAGTCCCGGCCGTGATTCCCATTTCCTACGACTTCTATAGGCCTCAACAGCCTGTAAACGTAGTCTTTCCTTGGAAGCTTCTAATGGCTTCTTCGGTGCCTGAGAGAAGGATAAACAAACGCAAGGCATTTTATCAAAAATAACAAAGCAGCGCATTACTATACCCAAAGTATATGTGGATCTGAAAGAGAGAATGACCAGATGAAAGAAGGGAAAGGATTTACCCTAGGAACTGAAGCCAACTTCGGTGGTGCTAGCACAGTCTCTCCAAATTTGACTATATCACGCCGAGGAGCATCAAAGGCATCTTCTTGTACGTTTCCCTTTTGTTTCTTTTTCTTAGCTTTCAAATACCTGTGACAAAAAGGAAGAATACATCAGGAATACACGCTCTATCAACAAATAATGTCCAAAACCAACTCATTAGAGGGTCAACTACTGGATCAATCAGACACGGCTTCCAAGGAGAAATCTACCCAAATTTGCCAGAGATTACAGACAGCTCAAAATGGCACAATTCCGCAAAGTAATTTAAACAAAAGGTTACTCTCTAACTGTTTATTTCATGCACTGACATGCTTCGCACTAATGAAGAACAAATTATACTTATTAAGTTTCAAAATGCAGAAAAACGTACTCCTTTTTTCGCTCCCGCCTACTAGACCGTACACCTAATTTCTCCAACTCAGCTGTGAAGCGCAGATCGTCAACCTTGGACTTCTTCCTTTTCTTTTTCTTACTATTCACAGCATTCACTTCATCATTGTCTCCTCCATCTTGAGACTTTGGCCAGTCATCCTTATTTGTCTTGACTTGCTCATTGCCCGCATTTGATTTCTACACACACAAGCGTCCTTCAAATGAAGTCAAAACAAAGTACATGACTACAGATTATAACAAAATAGCATGTACTGCAGTTATTTGCAGTTTCCAACCTCAAAGCATGTAGCAGTTGGACCTGAAGCAATGCCACATTCAACTTATAGTGTAAGCTGTTTTAGGCTCAAGCTCAACCAACTATTAAGTCAAGCACACAGTCGCAGAATTTAGCAGTAGCTTGCAATAATGAAGGTTGCACTTCCCAATACATAATTGTTTATGAGCATAACAGTGTACGTCTGATGCGACAAAAGAAGTAGCATGCATCTTACAACAACTCATCACCCAAGCAATAACATTATCATGACTTGTGCAGCGGTGGAAATGTTAGTGTGCACCATGTACAATGCAGTATCCACAAAGTTGAAGAATGAAAAGCAACTTTCTCTCTGCGTAGAATTAATTAATAGTTTAAGAAGGCTACTCACAACAACATGATAATACTCAGCAAGGTCCAAAGATCAATGAGAGTACTAGATCTTGAGCATCTAGGTGGACATGTACGCTTGAAGACACCTTGAATAATACGGTTACTTGCTAAGATGGATTTTAATGAACACTAGTACCAAAGTTTCCTTCAAAAATTCACATTAATAGATCATATGAACCTGCTCATATTTGATTATAGTGTCCACATAAACTTTCCTAGGATAGAGAATCTCAAAGGATTCCCTGCCTTTACAAGATCTGTTTATGTTTTAATGATTATATATAGTTCCAGCAAGATTGTATAGCCTTTATGAAGGTTGATATACTACCACTGATGTAGATTTTAAAGGCCAAACTTCAGCATCCACTATCATCTTAGTACTTGTTCCCAACTCCCAAGTACTATTCACTTTCACATCATCCTGAGCGCTGACATGGTGTCAACTGGTGATATCTACTGCGATGAAAACGGAGCATCCCGTATCTTAAATTCAAGAAAGTTGATATAAGATCCCATCACGCCAGAAAAGGCAAAAAATGTACTGCTACTAGGGGCACTACAAGTAGTCTAATAAAAATAATAATGGGGAATAAGTTCTGATTCGCAAAGATATGCATTGTGGTCTTATTTGATACCCAAATATTGTATTAGCCGTGACATAAATCTAACATACCCGAGATACTAACAGTTGTCGGTAGAAAGCAGGGCGCTGACATTTCAACCGGGAGAAGGTTGCTCGGTCATCTTTCAATACGATCATACTCAAACTCTAACTCCTTATAATTCAGTTTAAAGTGTAATAGGCACACAATTTCCATTCTTACCACACCAGCCAAGTTCGAATTTGATAACAAACAGCGGATAAAGGAAGGAAAGAGGACTTACGTCACCATTTCCTCGGCGAGCCATTTTCGCAACACCTACGTGAACATTTGCCGAACCTGAGCGAAGGGCAGAAAACTGAAGTGAATACAAAAAGTTGAAAAACGAACCCTCAAACTTAGAGAAGAAGAAAAAGGTAGACCTTGAGATGAGGGAGTTGGTGAGGCCTGATTGGGGGATGAAGAAGAGAGAGCGATAAGTTTACGAAGCTTGGATGGTAGAGCATCGAGAGAGGACGATTCGGGTGGGGGAGGAAGCCTGCTGTTTAGCCCTTCGTGGGCGGCTCTGTAGTTCTTCTCGCGTCTCCTTTTCCCTTTTCCAGCCATCGCCTCTTTCCCTCTCTCCCTGGGCGACAGACCTTCTATTCTCCGGCGGCCTGGCTACCTATAGCATTTCTAACGTTCATCGGCAGAGGCCACAGTACTGGGCCGGATATTTTCTCTAAACCGCCTGCCCGAAAACATCATGTGCAACTTAGCCAGTTTTATTCATTTTTGAGCCTTTAATTTGTTGACAACGGATTGATATCTGAATTATAATTCGGTTAGAATTTTGGTTTTAATCCTGTAAAATTCGGTTAATCGAATTATCTAAACTTTTTTTAAAAGAAAAATCCCTAAATCTTTTCTTAATAGTTTATACTCTTTAAACATGAAAAACAAAACGTCAAAATTTAAAACCCTATCTCACATTGCTCCAATTCTTCAATTATATAATGTCATACTATTCTTTTTTCATCAAATTAATTATATATAACGGGCTGTTTTGGAACATTATTCATCACCGCTCACCCCTAGTTTGATGTAACTAGTCTAATATTTGAATGAGTTCTTTTTGTTTCTATTGTGATGAATTGGCAATTGGGGGATTCACAATTTTCTAGCAGTCTAGGGTTATTACTGCTGCTGATGATGAACCTGAAAAAAAAATGTGTTTGGTTTTTTTTTTAATTTGGCTAACTGAAATCTGATTTATCAAATCGGTTTTTAGTTTTTTTTTTAATTTTGGTTAATTGAAATCCGAACTGTAGGAAATTTTGGATTTCAATTCGGTTTTTTCAGTTTTCAACTTAAAAAAATTTTAGATTTTGGATCATTTGGATTTCGTTTAATTCGGTTTTGATCAAATTTTGGATAATTCGGTTAAAAACCGAATTAACCGAAACCCATTTTTTTTTTATAATTTGTATTTTGGTTAACTAAATTATCCAAATGCTCACCCCTAATAACATTTACTATATATGCCCTTATCTAGTCAGTCGGTTGAATTTCTTCCCTCTAGTTTTGTTCACCTTGTCTATATTCTACTTTTCAAATCCTCTATTACTAAATCTGCTACCTACTCTCATATCAGTGTTATCCTCTACACCCCTAATGGGTTGATTGACAACCACTTCATTCAATTGCAATTACACCAACTAACATCGTCAACCACCACTATCACGTCCATTTTGCTAATTTTATACCCTTTTTTAGGGTTCACATCCTTTCTCATATTCCACTGGAGAAAGATAAGGCACCAATTTGAACTCTCTATCCCTTCTTACTGATTCTATGCCATATGTATTATGTTATACGTTAATGTTTACCATTGGTTGACATTGTAGTTGTGGTGAAGGTTGGATTTTGGCATCTACTAAGAATCAGTTCATACTTGTAGCTCCTAACACCCCTTAATTTCTTGTCCATGTCTACTATGATTGAATTTCATACTGCTTTTAATCTGTTGTTGGCTAGTCTTTGATTGCTATGTTGACTGGATTGGTGTTACTTTATTGTTTTTTAGCTACTTCTCCATTTATGCTACTTATCTTACTTGTTATGATATTATGGTAATGCGGTATGAGGCACTTTAGCTATAGGCGCACATATGTTATTTAACTACTTTTTTTGGAAAATTCGTTTTAGCAAAAGGGTTAGGCCGGTGGAAATGATAAAGAGAAAGGGAAGTCCAACAATGAAGGAATTATTATGATACCAAAACATGATTGAACCATGGCTAATGTTGAACTTCTGATATCCTTACTGGTGGAAGAGGCAATGCTTCAAGTAGGAACGGTTGGGACAGTTGTTGGTTTAACTTATAGGTGATCATTTAAGTGGGCGGGCCGGGTTCGGGCTTAAGAGAATTTTTAGGCCTGTCGGACCTACTTAAGATAATCTGACCCAATTTTATATTTTCGGGCCAGGTTAGTTTTTTTTATATAAAAGTAATAAAAAAATTAAAGTTATATACTTAACATAACTTAATTAAGCTTTTATATATTTATATACATATTTATTTAAAATATATATAGTATAATTATGTATATTGTTTAAAATTTAAATTTAATATATATTATGATATTTTTTAAAGATATAATAAATAATATAAAAAGCGGGTCGAATCGAGCTTGTCTAAGGGCTCATAAATGTGCCGCGGTCAGGCTCGGATTTTTTTTTTTCATGATGGATTTTTTTGTCCAGCCCTATTCGAGAACCCAATCAGGCCCGGACCTGTCGGGCTTTTTTCCTGCCGAAGTCAGGCTGTCGGGCCTAACATATTATGATCTCCTCTAGTATAACATATAAATGGGTACCAATTATAGAGAAGTTTAATAAACAAAAGGGAAGGGTTCCATATAAAGATCAATACAAAATCAAAGGGGGATACACTTAAGATGGGTTGGAGGAAGTGGAAGGAATTAACTAATAAACTTAGGGGGCTTTTTTAGTGGGGAAAATGGAACGGAATTAGGAAAGAGTATGAAAAAGAATTCTATTTGATTTTCTTTACTGTGTGTTTGTGTTGGAGAAAATGAAATAAATAACTAGTCAACCACCGCCGTCAATGATCAACGGCTGTCGAATGCCAGTCAACAGCCATCAATTATCGGTCAACACTCACCCGTCACTGGTCAATGGTCATTAGTCATCAGTTAATGGTTGTGTGTCACCGGCCAAAGTATACTGGAAAAAGGGAATCTCATTCCCAAGTAGGGATGAAGAATCAAGTTAAAGGGTTTTGGGGCAATCAGATGCCCTTTTCCTTTCCTAACAATAGGAAAACTGACTAAACAAACAACATGAAACATAATCATTATGATTCATTTTCCTGAAAATAAGAAAAACTTACTATACAAACAGCATGAAACTAGACTTTGACACTAAAATAGTGACTTACCCACCTGAATGGATAGCCGAGAGAGCCAGGGTTAATCTTTTTTTAACACTTATATTTGTAGTAGTTCATAATAGTTGTTTGTGTTGACGGGTCAAATTATTATGTAGGAGGATAGTGTTTTGCAAAGATGGTAAATTCTAAATGGTCAACCTATTGAGTCAATGATATGGAGTTAATATGGGGCCAGAGGTATGCAACCGCTGATCTGAGGCAAACACCTGGTGGAAATATACCTGAACAAAATTATGATTATACTACTGAAGGTGGCCAATATAATGGGGATGAAAACAATCATCTGATTCAATTTGTGCATATCAGTTATTCGGATGCCACTGGTGGGGAATCCATGGAAATATCCCTTGGAAATCAATACCCTAGCAGTAAGGGCATGACAGAGTCAAACAAATAGAGAGTCGGTGCTTCATTCCAAGGGGTGATGGGGGACGTATCGACTCCTATATTTGACTTCACCACTGATGCTGCTAGGGAAGGGGCCGAATGAGTACTAGGCTCCCCCAAGTGTACTCAGCTTGTAATTCATTCCATGTCAGTCAATATGCAGGCTTGGTGGCGGGTAGTTCTACTGGTTATGTCTCTAACATGCATCAGGTAGGTTCAAGTAGTCGATCTAACTTTGGTGATGGAAATAATAATATTGACAATGTGTCCCTTTATTGTCATTCGGTAGTCAACCTATGAGTAACCCATGTGGCTCTAAACCAGCTCAGTGGGATGATCTAGTGTAAACAACAATTCTGAGTGTTCCACACGCTGCTATAAAACGGGGGAAAAACCACTGATCTCGGGCCCTACAAATCACAGTTTTGAGTCATGGTTTACACAAGCATCGCTAACCTCACGATGGCTTTCAATCATGATTATCATCGTTATTTAAATCCGTCTCTAGGTGCATGAACTCGAAGATCTGAAATAATGGTTGCATTAGAAACCATAATTTATTGCCCTTTTAGCGTACGCCCGCTGAAGGCTTTAAATTACAATTGCTTTGCTTTTAACGATGGTTCACAAAGGAACTGTATTTTAAAGCTTTTGGTGGACGTGCGCTAAAAGGGCAATGAATCACGGTTTCTTGTATGACCGTTACTTAAGGTATTTTTTATAATTTTGATTGTATTATTGCAATTCACAACAAAACCTGTACATATATGCATATTGAAAACCTGCCCACAACAACACCAAATGGCTGCTTTTCACAAAAAATGCACCATTGCATTGACAATAAAAAAGTACAGTGAAACTTCAACATTTTTCCATAACTTGACACAACTACAAATAAAAAAGAAAAGCTAGTTTCCACTTGAACAAAATGTACAACTCATACCAAATAGAGACCACAACGACAACCTAGCTAGCCTACCGTTTCATCTTGAGAAGAAAGTAAGATAAATGCTCTCTCACGAACGTACGAAAACCTATTGGAAAAAAGTCTTAGATTTCTTTAAATGAGCAATAATCTACACAAAGAAAAGTGAATACAATTAGTTAACACAAAAAAAACTATATAAAATTGTACAACAAGTGTTTAAAAGTTAGTAAGATTAGGAAAAGCATTTTTTATGCCTTCTCATAATCAACAAGCTTGTGTATGTCATGGCAAAACTCAAACATGTATCTCATATTGTAGTATAACAACTTTTATAGTCATTTCTCTTAAGACACAATACAATAAAAAAACACATATCAAGAAATTTGTAAACGATAACTAGTACGGTTGATAAATGAATTACCCCACCTCAAAGAATTTGACTTTGAATTGATTAAATTGTTCAATAAAGGTAGCTTAATGAGCACTGTTACATATTAATAAAAATCATTAAACACAATGGAAAATTATTATCATTAATTTGATTCATGTACTTGAATGTATGAATATAGACTTACCTTTTGATCAAATCTTCTATCTTGATATCTTTCCACTTTCCCAATGAATCAATCACCGGTAAAGTTGACGTTTCGAGAGAGAACAAAAGTAGAACCTAGTGATTGCTATAATTTCAAAGTTAATAACATTAATGATAAATTAATAAAGTGGTAAACTATAATTATTAATATGCAAGTTTAAGTATACTCACTTAGTAAAATGGCATAATCAAATATTTGGTACCATTTTCAACAATAATCTCTATACAATGACTAGTGGCAGAATGGCCCTGGATTTTTGGTTGCCTCGTCGCACGACAAAAGTTGAGGGTAACAGGCCGAGACCAGCCCCAATTTCTTCTCATGCAATTTTGAACAGAAACATCTATGACACATAAAGATGTTAGCGAGACTTATTAGTTATCAATTTATTCAAAGTCACTGTCAATTGTAAGAAAGAAACACTTACAAGCAATACGCTTGGATGATGGATATATTCAGCATGTCTCTGCTGATCATCTCCTTGAGGTTTTCAAAACTTATCAAGGTCGCTTAATCTTCACCGAAGTTGAAAAGCCACTATGGTAGTTTCATGATGTTGTTTGTGTGTTTACCCCTCTTTATCTTTTTGTCATAAAGACTTTTCTCCTACACCCCATACTTTTAATCACACTATCTGGACAAGTTAACTTTTTCCTTATAGTGGCGCTGATCAATGGTACGGTCACCTTAGGTTGCACTACCTTCGAATCCCCCTTCTCACAAATAGTCACATGTGTGTCATGTCCACCACCTTTGTTGTGAAAAATAGTAGTGAAACTATCTTGCAAACTAATGGGTAGTGAACTCAGTCATTGTAGTCCAACAAGGTCTTATCCACAAGGACTTCGTAACTATCTAATCGATTATAAGCTTAGCAAATGTGCATAAATATGAACAAAGGTGCATAAATGTAAATTGGGGGTTTAGGGGTTTTGGTTGTGAAAATATAAATAAAGAAAATCAATATAAGATAGGTGTAGCTTGAGATGGATCTTTGCACCCATGACCCCTTAACTACAGATTGTCGACTCTTGATCTCGTAGCTGAACAACGGGAAATCTTGTTTAACTAGCGACCAAACCTTGATCTACTAGTCCTAACCAAATATGGAAAAATAATTAATGACCCTTTAAACCCAAGATGAGTCAAATCTTACTTAGTTAATTTTAACATTCACAACCAGTTAGGGTTAACCTCACTAAGTACCATTAAGCACAAGTTCCCCCTAAGTTACAATGAAATCTATCTCAGAACCACTAATGATAAATTACATTGGTTTAGCCCTCAAAATTTAGGTTTCTATCTCAGAAAACCCTTATGTTGATAGAAACCCACATTAATGCCTGAATATTAATCGGCAACCTAGAATCTATCTCAAGGCCTAATATCAACAAATTTAGAGCAACCAACTAATTCCAACACATAGATTACAAATTAGGTAAAACCCTAAACAAATCCCCGAATCATGAGTGACAAGTTTAAGAGTCATAAATACTCAATATATAGTTATTAATCATTAAGCACAAAGACTAAAATAAAGCATAAACACAAGTTCAAGATTCAACAATGGAGTTTTAGGGATTTTAAGGCAAAATCTTCTCCCAAACTACAAGGGATGTTAATCCTTCATTAGAGCATAAATGAGAGAGAAGGGAGAAGAATTAGCCATGAATAAGGTTGGAGAAGAGCCTCAATTGTGTGTGTGTGGGGGGGGGGGGGGGGGGGGGTCTTTCCTCTTCTCTTTCTTCTTCTTCCTTTCTCCTTCTTTTTCTTCCTCTCTTATTTTCTTCTTTTTTTGCGCTGCTCTAGTGTGCAAGGCTCGACTCCCCCCTCTCTCTTTCTTTTTCTCCTTTAAAAACGCAGATCTGGGTAAAATTCCCCACAGGGACGGTCACCTTGGGGTAGTCCGGACCAGAACAGACAATACGTGAGCAAACTCAACTTGACTGTCCCATAGGGGCGGACAATAGGGGCGGTCCAGACTAGAGGAAATTTAGGCCCCCGGAACAAGTGTTTTCGTGGGGTGGTTGGCTGGAGAGGTCTGTGACAGAGAAGAAATGATTGCTCTATCTTATTCGTTATAGCTCCGATATTGGATCCGTTTGTGCCCACGTGTTTGTCTCTTTGTCTACTTTATTCCTAGCTATGTTAATCCTTCTGTTTCAATAATAATTGTGTAAAACACCAATAAAACACAAAACTAGATGAAAACTAGCTAGAGTGGAGAAATGAGCATGAAAGTGTTGATAAAACATATAAAATACACCCCTAAAACATACTCATTTGGACACTCATCAACCTCTCATGTCACTTATCTGCTGGTTGATCTTCTCATTAACTCTCACCTCGTGATTTACCACACCGGGGGTCATCTATGGGATCTATCCAAACATAACACAATAAACTATGACAAATAACAATGTTAAACAAACGGTAGATAACTGATGATTAAATGGTCGTTACAATTACCTGACCAGTAACAACAATAAAACTAGCTGGCCATGGTAGTACGTCTCTATTTGCTTTAATTAGTGTACATTCGTTATCAATAACCATCAGAAGGAAAACATTTTCATATCCTTCGAGAATAAGGTCAAAGCTTAAACAAGTGTAGAAGATAGACAAACGTTGGAAATTAATCAAATTATGTGGCCCCAAAGGTAGGATAGTCCCCTAAGCGCGTCCACTTTGTCAACTCTGGTTAACCAAAGGACTTCCTTCTCGAGTCCTTATAAATATAGTAGTACACCAAAATGCTTTATGTTTTGTTCGTAGACAGCTATAACTATAACACCTCGAGTTTCTAGAAGAACAGGAAGTATTCCCTAGAGAATAATCAAGTCTTGTCACTGTTGTATTAAATGTGATGACGGCCGTATGTTTACATATGTAACCTAGTAACTATTTATAGTATGTATGACATGGCCTGACTATATAATAAGAGGCCTGAACTTAGACTGAGTTATGTAATCTCTATGGGCTTTGTATTTATTTTGTTATTATCAGGCCCAATATAAGTGTCTGGTCTAATATCTCCCCTCGCTCGGAACTGGAGGAGATTCAATTGCGATCGAAGAGCACAAAACCTAGACCCCGACAATGGTTTCGTCAAGATGTCAGCAGTTTGATCCGCACCATGGATGGACGAGATTCTGAGAGACCGATTCTGCACACGCTCGCGCACGAAATGAAAGTCCAAGCCGATATGCTTCGCTCGAGCATGAAAGACGGGGTTTGCTGCAAGGTACGTCGCCCCCAAGTTATCACACCAGAGAAGAGGTGCGTCTGGTAAGTAAATTCCTAATTCGCCAAGGAGATTTTGTATCCAAATTAACTCGCTAGTCGCATAGGCCATTGCTCGATATTCAGCCTCAGTAGTTGACCTAGCAACTGTTTGTTGTTTCTTAGATTGCCATGCAATTAGGTTATTTCCGAAAAACACACAATAGCCTGTTATCGATTTTCGGTCTGTAGCATCACTAGCCCAATCCGCATCTGAGTAGGCTGAAAGATGAGGTCTCGTTGTGGAGGAGATGTAGTAGGATAGATGTAAGGAAGCTTGAAGGTATCTGAGAATGCGTTTTAGGGCCTGATAGTGTGTTTGAGTAGGAGAGTGCATAGCCTGGCACAGCTTATTTACAGCAAAACTGAGATCAGGCCTTGTAAGAGATAAATATTGTAGGGCACCAAGGATACTTCGAAAAAAAAGTGGGATCTTCGAAAGGTTTGGAATCAGAAAGATGAGAACTAAAGGTAGTACTCATAGGAGTAGAGACAGGTCGACAGTGAGACATTTGGGCCTTGTCTAAGATGCTGGATATGTATTTGGTTTGATTTAGAAAGAGACCTTGATGTGTCCTGTGTATGTGCATTCCCAGAAAATAATGTAGAGGGCCAAGATTCTTGACTGGGAAAATAGATGAGATTTTACTAATAAACAGTTGCACAAGAGAGTGAGAGGATCCTGTAATTAGTATGTCATCTACATATACCAGAATGTAGAGAACATCCTGACCATAAGAGTAGATGAATAGAGAGGTATCAGCTTGAGAGGCACGAAAACCAAGAGAGAGAAGAGAGTCACTGAGCTTAGAGAACCAGGCTCTAGGAGCTTGCTTTAGGCCATAGATGGATTTGTGAAGAAGGCAAACATGATTAGGATAGTAGGGGTGAATAAAACCAGGTGGTTGTTTCATGTAGATTTTCTCAGTGAGCTCCCCGTGCAGAAATGCATTGTCAATGTCAATTTGGTTGATAGGCCACTGTTTCATTGCTGCTATAGATAACACCAACCTGATAGTGGTTGGTTTAATAACAGGACTGAAAGTTTCCTGATAATCTATGCCCTCTGTTTGTGAATATCCACGTGCCACAAGTCTTGCTTTTTGCGCTCAATAGTCCCATCGGGGTTCCTTTTAGTTTTAAGGACCCATTTAACCCCAAGTGGTATAGCATTATCAGGTAGAGGAACCAAGGTCCATGTGCGATTTGTTTGTAGAGCTTGAAACTCTTTCTGCATTGCATCCAGCCATGGTTTGTGTTTCTGGGCTTGAGCAAAGGTAGGTTCATCTGGGACCAGAGTAGTGGAATTAGTATTTGGCCAAGGCATGGTCCCATCTGTGCGGATAAGAGGCTTGGTGATGTGTGCTTTAGCCCTAGTGACCATTGGATGAGGTGGGGGAGGGTCTGGTGAGTGTGGAGATAATAAGGTAGTGGGAGGTGAGGAGGGATTAGGCTGATCAGAGGTATGGGAGGAGCTGGTTAGTGATGGTGCTGGTGAGGGTGGTGTTGGTGATGAATCAGGAGTCATTTGAGGAGCTAGAGAGGGCTGTGGAGTTGGGTTAAAAGGGGTATGCTCAGGGTCTGAGGGGAAATATAGGGTATTGAGGGTATGGTGTAAGTAGATGTAGGATCAGTGTGTGGAATAGGGTGATGATGGTGAAAGGGGAAAGATTGTTCATTGAAGAGAACATCCCGTGATGTGTAGACTCTGTGAGTGGCCATATCTAGGCATAAATACCCTGTGTAGTTAGGGGCATAGCCTATAAAGGAGCAACAGACAGACCTGTAGTTGAGTTTGTTTTTGGAATATGGGCGCATGTTGGGCCAACATTCACAGCCAAACACTTTAAGAAAAGAGTAGTTTGGAGTAGTGTGAAACAGCTTCTCAAAGGGACTGTTATGAGATAAAACAGAAGTAGGGGTCCTGTTTATTAGATAAACAGCCGTGTGAAAAGCTTGTTCCTAGAAATCTAGAGGAAGAGAGGCTTGAGCCATTAGGGACAGGCCTTTATCCACTATTTGTCTGTGTCTTGTCTCAACTGATCCATTCTGCTGATGAGCATAGGGACATGTAATACGCAGAGCAATACCCTTTTGTTTCAGAATAGGTCTTAAGGGCATAAATTCTGTTCCCCCATCAACCTGTATAGATTGAACAGATGTAGAGAAATGATTCTGAACAAGATTTAGAAAAGTAGTGAACACCTTAGTCACATCAGACTTTGCTGCCAAAAAGAACACCCAAATAAACTTGGTGTAGTCATCCACCACTGACAGATAATATTTGTTTCCAGTAGTTGAGATAATATGTGAGGGACCCCAAACATCAAGATATAAAAGGGAAAAAGGTTTGCTAAAAACAGTAGTAGTAGTGGGATGAGGTAGAGCATGCATTTTTCCCATATAGCAACCTTTACAAGTAGTGTGATCCACACTTTTATTTGAAACAGGAAGTTGAAAAAGCTTGATAGTTTGACTGGTTATCCTAGAGGAAGGGTGACCAAGTCGTTGATGCCAGATTTGGGTAGTGGTTCTCTCTGCTGCATGAGCTTGAATAGCTTTAGTTCCCAGCTGGGTTAGAAATCCTGGAAACTGATAAAGCCCTTGACTAACTCCTCCTTTGAGTAGAGGTTTCCTCATAGCCAGATCCTTAATGACAAAATAAGTGGGAAAGAATTCAATAGATATATTGTTATCAGCTGTGAGTTGCCTTACAGAAACCAGATTCTTATTTAGATGAGGAACATATAAAAGCTTAGATAGAGAGAGATAACCAGAGGGAGTAGGAAGAAGACCATTTCCCTGAGCTTTTACTGGGAGAGAGCTGCCATTTCCAAAGTGTACCTCATCAGTACCACTGTAAGGTTGAGAGTCCAAGCTGAGATTGGAAAAATCATGTGTAAAGTGATGAGTTGAGCCAGTGTTAGGGTACCAAATCTGATCTGATGTGGTCACATTGGCATTGAACTTAGGCGATGTGTTGGCTTGATACCCATGGTCAAACCTGTGATAACAGGCCAGGGCTGAGTGGCCATATTTGCCACAGACTTGGCATTGTATTCTAGGATCACCTTTACCTGAAAGATGATTAGACTGAGTGGAACTTCCACCTCTGTGAGAGTATCTACCTCCCCTTCCTCTGTTTGACCTACCTCCACAGTTGGGCTTTCCTCTGTTGGTATTTAAAGTATTCTGTTGACTGAATCCATATTGAGTGAAGTTAACTGAGAGTTGGCTGTTAGCCAGAAGATCTGAGGTTTGTTGAGCCAAATGAGACTCAAAAATGAGAAGCTGGCTGTATAGAGCATCTGGGTTAAGAGTCTCTGTCCTTAACATCAGATTAGTCTTGACAGATTCAAAATCTAGAGGAAGACCATTAATCAAGCAACTCACCAGATCATCATCAGTCATGGAGGATCCAGCAGAGGCTAGAGCATTAGATATATTTCTAGCTTTAGCAAAATATGTAGTGATGTTATCAGCACCTTTCTTAATATTCATTAGTTGACTACGAAGTAGCATAACCCTTGAGGTTACTTGAGCAGAGAACATTTTCTCAACTGTTTCCCAAGTACTAGCAGCAGTTTTAGACATTACTACTTGCGATAGGATTTGCTCAGTCATGGATGCATTTAGGAGAGACATGATAAGCTGGTCTGTCTGTTTCCAAGATGTAAACTTGCTATTGATTTCTCCTTTTACCTTTTCAGGTGGCGGTGGTTTGGATCCATCAATCCAGCCATATAACCCATGGCCTCTGAGATACGGTTCCAGCTGCAATCTCCAGATTGGAAAATTTTCTGCTGTAAGCTTGATGAAGCTAGAGGAAGGAGATAGGAAGGAGTTGACAGAAATAGATGTTCCTGGGTTAGAGTTTACCACACCAGCATTAATGCCGGTATTGGTGGAGCTGGAGGAGGAAGACATCGAGAAGAGAAGGAGAGTAGTAGACAGAAGATAAAAGAGGAGGAATGAAGGGATGCAGACGCCTGCTAGGGCTCTGATACCATAGAAGAACAGGAAGTATTCCCTAGAGAATAATCAAGTCTTGTCACGTTGTATTAAATGTGATGACGGCTGTATGTTTACATATGTAACCTAGTAACTATTTATAGTATGTATGACATGGCCTGACTATATAATAAGAGGCCTGAACTTAGACTGAGTTATGTAATCTCTATGGGCTTTGTATTTATTTTGTTATTATCAGGCCCAATATAAGTGTCTGGTCTAATAGTTTCAGTCAATATTTAAAGTTTGCTAACTAACATATAAATTAAACTTCCATTAAAATATCAAACCTAGATGCCAAGCATTATGAGTGTTATGGCTTACAATAACTTATAAAACAACTTAGAAAATTTGACTTTAGTTTTTTTGTTTCTACTAGACCATATGTGATAGATACAGCTTCCCACCGCTATTGTATGAAGTTTAAACACCAGGCAGTTCTTCTTGTTGGACCCGCAAAAATTCATCATACCATCATCAAGATCAATTGGGACCACCAAATTCAACCACGTCAGCACAAAATCTAGAAAATTATGACTGAACTCGCATATGAAGAAGATATGACTTTGTGACTCCAGTTCATTACAAAACAAGTATTTTGGGTCCAAACCCATATTCATTTTGATCAATCTATTCTTGGTGGCTAATCTTTTGTGAAGGCAAACCCATCAAATAAAAGAAGAGAGAGAGATTTGACCATTTGTGTCAGATAACATCTTCCCATCCCTTACGAGTTGTACGTTAACATAATTGATCATAAAGATTAGGGTGTGTTCGGACTTATTTGTCCATCACTTTTTAGCAAAAATAGCATTAAACTACTTGACAAGTGCACTATAGATTAGGATGCGTTCTGACTTATTTGTTCCTCTAGTTAACAAATGTTAACTTGACAAGTGTACTATATAGTTAATCATATATCAATTAAAAATTGACATTTATTCATCACTGGCAAACGGTCATATCGAACGAGCCCTAAAGAAAGGAAAAATCTTATCAACAATCAGCTTCAAAAAGTCTCTTTTTAGCCCAAATCTACAATTTCATCCCTTACATTCAATAGTCTAGTCCAACACCAAGAATTAGTGGACTTTCTTTTGACATTTAATTAAAATTATATCTATTTGAGAATATGATGTGAAACTTTAATCAATTTAGAGTATCAACTATTGTTTACTAAAGTCTATATTTACTAAAGACTAATTCAACTGGTCATATAACTCCTAAAATTTGGCCATCAATAATCAGCTGATGTTACGGGTATTCAATAGCAACGGTCATTCTTCCTTACCGAGCGTGTTCACTCCAGTTAAACAAGTCAAAAGATTGATGTTAAAATGGTCGTATGAGTTCAGTTGGCTTCGGCATGGCTCTGTTCATGGCTCAGACAATCGTAAAGCTAGAGGTATGGAGATATTTACTTGGCTCAACCAAAAATGTGGAGGTTTATATTCCTTAAGTCATTTCTTTTGATCAAATACTTAAAGTTATGAACAAGTCTAATAATCTCAGCTTGGTCACTATCCAGTATTGAAGTTAATTTTATACCTTGGGTTATATACCCTACAAGAACAAGGTGCTCGTGGATGATACGAGTTTTAAACTCTACAGGGTTATGTTTTTCTTTTGTCTTTTTAGTTTATCATCTATGCTTACGTGTTAGTATTATGTTATTGTGCCTTTGAGAATTGTGCAACAATAGGAAAAGTGATAGTGCGGTCTTTTGCTCGCTGAACTCGTATGCTCAATCGTTTTTTCATTTCACATAGTCAGAATTTTTTAAAAAAAGTTTACGACTTTATCCTTCCCTCAAAATGTTTTAATAATTATAATATTTATCCAAAACTTGTGACATATTATGAGGAGTCCCAATTTTCATTATATAAGGAGGGTTAATACGTTATGAAATCATATATCTTCGACGAGCACGCAGATGATGTTAACACCAAGGAGAACTTATGAGGGAGCCATTTTGCAGTACTTTGTTTTTGGCAATTTAGGTACTAATGTAGGACAGAATTTGATAAAAAAATTGTCCGAAAAAGCAAAAAATGATGCCCAAGTAGCAGACGCCGACACCGGCCACTTCCACTAGGCGTCGCCATCGCCCACTCCTACCTGGCGTCTTCGCCAACCCTTCCTACCCGGCGTCACCGCTGGCCCTTTTCAGTTGACGTCGCCGGTGGCCCTACGTAGCTGGCGTCACCGCTGGCCCTTCTTTGTTAGCGGTGACATCAGGGTCCAACCTTAAATCGTTATATCTTATTCGTTATAGCCCTGATTGTCGAACGGTTTGTGCCCACGCATTCGTTTTTTGGTCTAGTTTGTATTAATTCACTTTGATGATAATTTTCTTGATAAATCCGTTGTTTCTTATAAAGTACTCACTTTCACCATTTACGGCTTGTGTTAGTTGACTAAACGTAAGTATTAATTGTTTCTGAATAGGGTGTAAATGATGGTGAATTTGATGACAAATTAGTAAAGGTAGACACAGGGCATTTGTTTAGTATGAGCCAAATATTTATGGATAGAGAGGAGGTTGTTGCCCATGTAATACACAATCAAACAGATTGTGAGAGATGATGGTGAATTAGTACTGACATGTGAGAGGTACGGCAAGAGTATACCCCGGAATAGCCAAAGTGAATCGTCCTCATCCAGTTTAAGGCGGAGATGCACAACGAAGTAACACAATTATCTATTCCGCATATGCATCCGGGGTGAGGTGATTGCAGGGTGGTCTGTTTGGTATTGCATTCAATGCATAACTATGAGTTGGTTCGTAATCCTCATTCACACTTTGTGTGTCCTCGCTTTAGCGTGGATGAAAGAGTAAGTATCAGAAGTCTGCACAGGAGCGGATTGCGCCACGGCACAGGGCACGCGCGGTGAGAGGTCGTGCCTCCAACTAAATGATCGCTTATTAGATATACATTGCTCCTGAATTTTTTTAAAAAAGTGGTTATACTTATTTCATTTATTATATGTACTTTGTGCAATTGGAAATGATAGACGGTCTTATAATCTAATTAAGCGCGAATGTCAGTCTGTTGTCAAGATACTTAATGTCATTACAAGTAACTAATTACATCTGTGTTTAAATAGTTTCTTCTTCAACGAACGTGAAATTGGTGGAAATGATAGACAATTATGATGAATTTCATCGGTCAGATAAACAGATTATCATTACATGTGAAATTGGTGGAAATGATAGACAATGTCGATAATTTAGAAATAGATTTTTCTTCAACGGAAGTGAAATTAGTGGAATTGATAGACAATTTTGATAATTTGGAAATAGATTCTTCTACAACTAACATGAAATTGGTGGAAATTATAGACAATTTCGATAATTTAGAAATAGATTCTTCTTCAACGGGCGTGATTTTAGTGGAATTGATAGACAATTTTGATAACTTTCAAATAGATTATTCTTTAATGGACGTGAAATTAGTGGAATTGATAGACAATTTCGATAAATTTGAAATAGATTCTTCTTCAACGGATGTGAAATTAATGTCGACAAATCTGACTAACTAGATTGGTGTCCAAATCGTCAGTTAATTAAAATAGAACAGGCTAGATTGTTTTACTATATATCAAACAACAACTAGATGATAGTTGATGTCAATACATCTGGCTAACTAGATTGGTGCACAAAGTATGAATAAGAAATTATATATGCATAACCACTTTACAAAAAATCAGGAGCAATGTATATCTAATAAGCGATCATTTAGTTGGAGACACGACCTCTCACCACGTGTGCCCTGTGCCATGGCACAACTCCGTTCTTGTGCAAAATTCTCATACTTATTCTTTCATCCATGCTAAAATGAGGACGCACAAAGTGTGAATGAGGATTACGAGCCAACTCATGGTTATGCATCGACTGCATTATCAAAATAGACCAGCCTGCAATCACCCCACCCTGGAGGCTTATGCGGAACGGACAATTGCATTTCTTCGTTGTGTGTCACCGCCTTTGACTGGAAGAGGGTGATTCACCTTGGCTGTTCCGCGGTCTACTCTTGTCGTACCTCTCACATGTCAGTGCTAATTCACCGTCATTCCTCACAATCTGTCTGATTGAAAAACTGTTGTTATTCTCGGCAATGTGTATCACATGGGTAGTAGCAGTTTCCTCTCTATCCGTAAATATTTGGCTCGCACTACATGGATGCCCGTGTCTACCTTTACTAATTCATCATCATATTCACCACCATTCTCACCCTAATCAGAAACAATTAATACTTATGTTTAGTCAACTAACACTAGCCGTAAATGGTAAAAATGAGTACTTTAGAAGAAGCAATGGATTTATCAAGAAAATTACCAACACAAGTGAATTGATACGCACTAGACAAAAAATTGAATGTGTCGGCACAAACAGATTGACAATCGGGGCTATAATGAACAAGATATAGTGATTTTAAAGGTTGGACCCCGATGTCACCGTCAACAGAGAAGGGCCGGTGGCGACACCAACTACGAAAGGCCGGCGGCGACGTCAACTGAAAGGGGCCAGCGGTGACGCCTGGTAGGAAGGGTTGGCAAAGACGCCGGGTAGGAGTGTAACACCCCTATAATAATAAAACAACAGCGGAAAATAAACTAAAGGTGCTACAGACCATCGGGCTCCAAACACCCGGTACCAACCTCACCAACTACAACCATTACAATTAACTAAGTTACGGTCTGAACTTCGAGAAAACTTAACATAACATAACAGTAATAAAATACATTCATTCTCCATAAACCTAATCCCATCCCAATCACTCATGCTCTTCGTGGCCACCTATAAATCAATTTGTACCTGCAAGATGAAACCAAGCAGCCCACCCCGGGAGGGGTGAGTCAGTTCCCTGGAATGGAACTGGTACAATTCTCCAAAGCAATCTTTAAAACATAACTCTTCAAAATAAACAGTAACTTGAAATTAAACTCTTGAAAGTAAAACAGAGAAACAAGACACTTTAAAATCACCAAGCCAAAGATAACAAGTTAAGGATAAAGATAAATAATAGGAAGGTAAAGTTAGTGAAACAAAACCACACCATGTGTTAGTGAACATCCAATGCCTTAGTTAAACCCAATTCCCGTTAGGAGTAGAAAGACTTAGATAGTCACAAAGGACAGGAATGATAAGATAGATCCAAGAACCAATAACTCAAGAATGGAATAATTCAACAGGGAGAGATGGCCCCCACCGCCAAGTATGTCCTTTTAGGACAGGGGATATACAACCCCTCACTGTACCACGTCCACTAAGGACAGGGGATATACAGCCCCTCACTGTCTACCACGTCCACTAAGGACAGGGGATATACAGCCCCTCACTGTCTACCACGTCCACTAAGGACAGGGGATATACAACCTCTCACTGTCTATCACGTCCCTTTTTGGGACAGGGGATATACAGCCCCTCACTGTTACCATTGAAGACGCGCGCATGTCGAAACCTCAAGAACCAGCTCATGGATGAAACGTTATCCAGAGTCAAAAGAAGAGTTTACCAGAATTGACCTTTTTCCAAATTCCCACCAGATCACTAACTACCCAGAGCAATACCAAAACACTCAGTCCTACAGAGTGCAGAAGCGTAAACCCTAAGCAGCCAATGTCTAATGGAACAACCAAATAGAAGGAACCAATACCCAAGTGAGTTTCACACCCAAGGCTCAGTTAGTCACACAAGCTGGGTTAGTCACACAACCATTTCCTTTTTAGAAATTCCTCTTAAAGTCAGTTAGCGTTTTCCAAAACATTCCACAAGTCAATCAGCAAAAATATCGGAGTACGAGAAATCGTACCTAGGTAACGTTGTAGCGGTTCTAGTCAACTTGCGCAAACAATCAACAGTACTCTGAAGAATATTAAAGGTAGTCTATCATCAATCACTTGTAGCCTATGTTAAGCTTAAATAAACTCCTTACTCTTATTCCAAAGTCTCAATTGTCTTTTAAGCCCTCACTTAAATGTTATGTATAATCTTTGAGTTATCTGAGAACGTTGTATAGCCCAAGGTGGTAAGACCAAGGAATGTATTTTATTAACACTTGTTAATTCTTCCACTCTTATCCACTTTACTCATACTTAACCATAATTATCACATTTAAGACCTTATAACATAAGTGCATTATATGTTATTCAATCAATCTTAGAATTTCAATAACAATTCTTAAGCTCAATACTTTTACTCTTACTTTAGAATAAACATCGTATTATGACTTATAATAGGTTTATCTTCGAATACTATACTATTATTTCACAATGTAATGATTATGTATTTTATCAATATTACCAAATAATCCATCATGATTAAGTTTTCCCCTTAACTTAATTAAGACCTACATCTTGTATATTGGAATCATAGTGTTGTAGAGACATTTTATTATAACTTAATTGAGCCACTAAACTCAATTATCATATCCCTAGTTCAGAATGACTTTCTATTATAACCGTCTAATAATCTTGTCTTAAGATGTTAAATTGCTTCTCATCTTGAATAACTATATTATAGTTAACTTACATTTATCGAACTCTTACATTTAGTATTCCCAAGGTACATTATTTACTTATCATTAACTATATAATAAGGCGTTTTAAGATAACCTTTTATGTATCCTTGCTTACATTTAATTTTCTAAATGTTTTATGTTAACACACATTCTCTCTATAACCTATGTATACTCCTTTTGTACTAAATTTTAATAAACTTATGTCTTAAACACATTCTAGATTGTTTACGAAACCTAAGGTTTCAAAGGAATAACTCAACAAATCAATTTCCTTTATTATGTTTTAGGATAGACATTACATCTTAACATAAGGTAAAATTTACCCTAAGAATTTAATTCTCATTCATAAGTGAGATTGTTAATTAACTAATAAGATCGTCTATTCTGATAAATCTTCATACCTTAAATTCAAATTACATACTAATATTTCCAATGTCGTAAAGTAGATTAATATAATCTCTTATGTAACTTAGCTTCATCAAAATAAAGGTTCAAAGGTTTTAAGTATCTAATTTATATTTGCAAACCTTTTGTAAGTTCTGGCTATTAATTACAACACTTATTTATAAACTCACCTTCTGAATATTGGTAATTAATGTTATAAATGTATTTTATATGGCTTATCTAATTCTAAGAAACTTAAAGATTATTATTTAGATTATTTTCCTAATCATAGTTTAATATAGTTTTCTACCATAACCTTTTAATGAATGTATCGTAAAACATTAAGTTATTATTCAATTATACCTAAATTTTTATTACATTAAAACCACATATTATAGAGTAATCTTATGAAAAATTCGAAATACAATTTTTAGACCTATTTCCTCTTGACTAAAAATTCTCAAATTCAATATATAGAAACTATGATATTTTAGATGTTTTATAAAATTTTTATTTCATAAATTTTTTTTAAAATTCTCTAAATAATTCCATAATACTCAGAACTTACAAAAATTATAACTTACGTTTAAAAACTCAAAATCCATATTAATTTTCAGGAAAATAAACTAGATTTTATAAGGAATCTATGGCAAAGTCTAATTATAGCTTTATCGAATAACCTTATGTTGTATTAAAATCTAACACTATTAGTATCATGTATATGTTTAGTTTGACTTATTAGTTTCTTCACATTCCATTTTCTAATTCTTTAAATTTATTTACACGTGTATTAATATTAAACTCTCTTAACCAATTATTAATTCTTTTCTATGTACTTCCTTTTATTCAACCTCAAAGTCCCTCTTTATTGCTTATTTTATTTAACTCTTTACCAAATTCCTAAAACCTAATACATCCATTATGTTTTTAACTAACTCTTAAGTTTTATTTTGTTTTAATTCTCAAACATATAAATAAGTATTCCAGCATCACTAATGGTTCACCCACTTGATAACTAATTATTAAGTACTCCTCGAATCTCTCCCACCATTTACTTAATAATTTATCAATCTAACAAAACAACTTATTTTCTATTCTAAACCCTTAAATTTATTGACTTAATTTACCAATCCCTTAATTTTCTTAAGGGTAGTTATATATTTGTGTATATATTTAAATCATAAATTATTAACCTTCTCAACCATTGGGTAATGCCTAATTACTCTTTGTAAATAATTTTTGTGAATTTTATTTATTTTGTTTACATACAACTAAAAACCCAATATGTAGACGTATCAACACCTATTTTTGATGAAACCTGATATTGGTAATTTGTTGGTTTTTCCCCACATATATATATACACGTTTTTAAACAATACTACTTGGTTAAATTAGCGTTTAATTCACCACTTTAACACGTAATCATCAATCTGTTTAACTCACTCATTAATCTTCAAAACAGTAAAATTCACCTTAAACTTCCATTGTTTAGGTTAAAACCTCAAAACCTGAAAGTTACCTATAATTAAGTTGTAAAATTATTTACTATCCAATTAGCAACCCATTTGCTTAACATGTGCGGCAGAAAAAAAAAATCCAAAAACTCCCACCGTTATGATAAGTTACCAGAAGGAGATACGTATGAGTATAATACCAGTTTTGGTGAACTGTTCACGCAGTTGCTTCAATGTAGAGTATGAGCGAGCAGTTCCAGTATTTATCACTTCCGGTTGTGCCGATACGAGAAGAAATGAAGAGAGATGCAGAGTTGTACAAGATTGGGTTATTTAAGTGATTTATTTCTACATAGGCGTATAAACAAGAAGAAGATGAGGAGAGGTACTCGTGCAGGCACAGAATGAAGATTGGGTTGCAATAGAAAAATTCAAACTTTTATGTTAATTGTAGAGTAGGAAGTTTAGTATATTACCGGTTCTCAAAGAAATGTTTTCAGTCCCTCTTCAACCTGGTGTGCCAGGTGCACAGTGACAGTGATTTATACGGAAGAGCGTAACCAAGAAAAATTGAAGGAAGGTGCAGAGCATATCTTTCTTGTTCGCTAGGTTTGGTGGTTCCCAGTGACTTGCTTATGCAGAGATTTTTAAAACAAGAAGAAAATAAAGAGATCTGAGGCAGCAAGAAGAGAATGAAGATGTTTCAGTGTATATACTACCGTGAATAGGATGAAGGCTAACACAGATGGAAGAAGAGAATAGAGCAATTAAGCGAGGAGCATGTATGTGTCTTGTTGTGTTAGTTGCACAAATGAAGGGAATATGAAAGAGAGGCTGATTGTTCCAGATCGCCAATTAAGTGAAAAGAAAATAGAGAAGTGCTGGTATATATGTTCTCATATTAATTTTTTGTAATGTGAGTGAAAAGAAAATAGAGAGGCTATATATATTTGCCAGTTTAAGTCATGACCGAGAGTGATGGAAAATGAATAGAGTTTTATTATAATAGAAGATAATATAAAGAGAATAGAAATAGAATTGAATGGGGAAATGAAGAGGGTTGACATGTATATTTACTTGTCATTAGGATTGTAACATGAATATAAAGAATTTGAAGAGAATAGGTAATAGGATATTACTTGAGTCATTTAAATGTTCATAATTTACGTTAGTTGTTAAATAAACTTCTCATAATAATTTTTGATATTATACATGTAATAATGTATATTACATGTTACGTCGATTTTTATTGTTTAACTTCTTATAAATGTACCCTTTAATTTTATACTTCATGTGAGGTTTAATAACCCCGTTTTTTTTACTGTATATTTATTTATACAATTCGGGTTCCTTGAACCCTTAATTCATGTAGATATTTATCATGTAAATATTTATTTATTCCATGATTAGAACATGTAAGTCTTAATAAATTATAATTAGACCTTAATTATTTTTATAATTATTAGGAATATTTCAACTATGATTTTATGTTAACTTTTATGATTCAAATTAATGTTCCAATTATCTCTAAAATCTTTATAATATAGTTTTAGTGTTTAGAATTTTTTTCCAAGATTTATTGACTTATAAATCTTATTATTAAATTCATAATACTATATAATAATATATAGTAATCTAATATTTAATAGTATTCTTTAGGATTAAATAGAAGAAATCCCCTAATTTAATTTTCATAATTCCATATAATAATTTAATATTCATAATTCCATACCATAATTTAATATTTAATAGTATTATTTATGGTTTAATAAAAGAAATCCCCTAAATTAATTTAGGGGTATTTCAGTATATCCCCCTTAAAAGAAACTTCGCCTCGAAGTTTAAACATCAACTAATAGGCACTCACACCGCTTCGGGTGTGCTAAGACAATAATAATTCCAACAAAATTCCATACCAATCAAATCCTTTATTTCCATCCATTCCCATTTCCACATTCCACTCGAGATTACTCAAACTCAAAACTGAACTAAGATATACCAAGATATTTCATGATGAAAATCAAAAGTCACATACTGTGTCATAATGTAAAAACCAAGCACATACAAACACCTCACATTCTGCTAATAAGGCAACATGGCATAATCTGGATGAGGTGACGAAGGAAGAGTATGCCAGTATATCCCCCTTAAAAGAGCTAAGATACGCCCTCGTACCGCTACTAACGACACATTCAAAGAATTCAACACCTTATTAACCCGCTTTGTTGTAAATTTTATTGCACCGTTGATTTTATCTACGATCTATATATATATCTGTATCTCTTGATTGTTTTGTATTTGTATTTTTCTTAATTGTTATAAAATTTTATTTTATGATCCTTATCCTTTCATTTTAGGACCGGTACGAATTATACGTCATAATATGATCATTTTAACATATCAATTATATTAACAAGCTATAATCAGGTGTAACGTACTTGAGTAGTTTAAAATAATATTTCCGATCATTTAATAATCCACAATAATCTTCCAAAATTATCCTCAAGGGTTTATTAGCCAACCCTATGTTAAAACTTTATAAAATAAATATTTTCTGTGACTTTTCAAGTTTCAATTGTTTTTATAATTAACTATAGTATTTTAGACGAACCATTAGGTATTTACTTCATAAAATTTACTTATTATATATTTACATAATTTCACACAAGGCAGAGTTTTAGGAAGTTCTTATTAATTATAATGTAGCTCCAAAATCTGATTCCTTTACCTTAAAATTTATATTTTTTTCTAAGGTAGGGACTCTATATAAAATTTTAAGTCAAATGAACTAGTCTAATGAAAACTCACTCACTCTTGGTAATTATTTTTCTTAAGGTTTGTTCTATGTAAGTATTCTCCTGATTATTAAATCTTTGTACTCCCTTAGACAATGGAGGCTTTTGTAAATACCACTCTTAGTGTGACTTCTAAAATTTTATCTGTGTATAATGTTAAACTTCCAAGTAAACATGAGAATTCCCAATCTTTAAGTAACTCACAATTTCTCACTAGATGCTCAATATTCCGAGTATTTAAGGATCAATGATATTTAGTTTAGTGTTACTCATGTGTTTTCACTCCATAGGTAAGTATTTTTCACCAAGGATTTAACTCGGTAAACTCTTTACATGTATGAATTTAGTACTGGATCTTAATACATAAGTTTTGAATTGTTCATTGTTGCTAGTAATGAAATATGCCTAGCTCAAGATTTCATGATGGTAACGTCTTACCACCACTTCCCCTCAAGTTCAACACAATCCATCACCTGCATAGAAGATTATATACGGTAAGATGACAAGGCTTGTCTAGCCCCTAAACTTCCAGAAGTGGGTGTGCACCCCCACTACTTTCAGCCTAGGAGTTCGTCGCACCAGACACTTCCCGTAGAGTGTTAGGTTTAGGTATTTGCTTTCTAAAGTTAGCATAGAGTTTTAGTGTGGTTTATGGGTTCGGGTGTATGCTACTAGTGTTCGTTACTTAATAATTTTCTAGACTTAAGATTTATCCAAACATTACCTTTAGGCAACAATTTGTGCCAAGTAATTCTTGAGATTTATTTTCAAATTTAAAGGAGTTGAAGTACTTTCACATAATATCAATACTAATTTAGTTATTTAAAGTTCTATTTGTATACTGTTTTCAACCAAAAGTATTCTTTAAAATTTCTAGGAGCATGAGTACTTGCTCTTAAGGAATTGTATTCTTGCCATGTATTCTCCATAAGTATGCTTTTGAAAATAGCTTAATATATGATTTATCCCAACCAAAATCTTAACATACTCAATAGGTGATATTCCAACATATATTTCTACTATAGTTTTAATGTTCGAACAGAACAACAGCACACCATTCTCTACAGACATTCATAAAAAGAAAAGTGTATAAAGAAATCATTCACTAATCTAAGAGGGGTTAGGAGTCGTGTCTTACTGGAATCCTCACTTCCCAATTCTACCATAATTCCCCAGTTTTAAGTGCACCTATATTCTAAGTATTTCACTTGGCTTGTTTTCTCGGGTTTAGAGCGTAACTACGCTCTGATACCACTTTCTGTAACACCCCTATAATAATAAAACAACAGCGGAAAATAAACTAAAGGTGCTACAGACCATCGGGCTCCAAACACCCGGTACCAACCTCACCAACTACAACCATTACAATTAACTAAGTTACGGTCTGAACTTCGAGAAAACTTAACATAACATAACAGTAATAAAATACATTCATTCTCCATAAACCTAATCCCATCCCAATCACTCATGCTCTTCGTGGCCACCTATAAATCAATTTGTACCTGCAAGATGAAACCAAGCAGCCCACCCCGGGAGGGGTGAGTCAGTTCCCTGGAATGGAACTGATATAATTCTCCAAAGCAATCTTTAAAACATAACTCTTCAAATTAAACAGTAACTTGAAATTAAACTTATGAAAGTAAAACAGAGAAACAAGACACTTTAAAATCACCAAGCCAAAGATAACAAGTTAAGGATAAAGATAAATAATAGGAAGGTAAAGTTAGTGAAACAAAACCACACCATGTGTTAGTGAACATCCAATGCCTTAGTTAAACCCAATTCCCGTTAGGAGTAGAAAGACTTAGATAGTCACAAAGGACTAGGAATGATAAGATATGTAACACCCCTACAACACCCCTACCAACTACCGTGATCGCAGCGGAAATAACCAACCAAACAATAACTAAACGCTTTGGTGTTACAACGCCGTTAACCACCCACGTGGTTAACTAGGCAGAATAAATACAAGAGTACCGGTCTGATGATCAGACTCCCGAGCATAGATCCTAACCTCCACTTATATACATAACCATCAATACCGAGTATTTAATTTACATCACAACTACCAACCGTAAACATCCACCACTGCCTAACAATCGGCGCCACAACAAACGCCACGGGAGCACAGGCGCATCCAGGGCTCAACAACCAAAACAACCAAAAGTATATCGACGACCTAGGATCTAGAGCCACTCCGCTTCTTCGATCCTCATCCTGTAAATAAACAGAGCCCCTAGAGGGGGTCAGCAACCTTTGCTGGTATGGTTAACGCGCAGCCCATCGGCTACCGGGATACGCGCAACCAATTGTCATGATAACATGACATTCATTTTTAAACATCCAACATATATATATATCACAGCATAGCAAAGGAAATTGCATAGCACAACAACAATATATAACACCATAGAATCAGCTCACACAAGGAACCTTCCACCATAGTTAATATACATAATGAGCCTAGAGATTATTGCCAATCTCATGCTAAGCTCGTTACCAACCTCGTTACCATCCAGTTATATCGAACGGTTAACTTAAACCCAAGGTGTGTCGGATATAGTAATCCCAAGCACACCGAATCAACATTTGTATGCCCCTGTGGCCCGACGTGAGTCAGTAAACTAGCTTTGGATAAGCTAAGGGAAAGTTGAAACCAAATTGGAATACAACCTATACATACACCAAGAGAGTCGAACCGGATATGACAACGACTCCCATCCATCACACGCGTGGCCGGAACATACCGGACTCCTCACTCCCCCGGTTAGCACTTGTTAGTGGTCAAACAAAATTTGTTAAGTTAACACACAAGCAAGTGTTTAGGTCTTGTTAGACACATCAAGGGAAAGGAGTCACAATAATACAACATCATAATATTTAACAACTGTAAACTCTTTTCATGCCTTAAGTCTTATAAGGTCGTAACACACAGAAAAGCAAGCAACACCCAAGCCGGTGTAAACCGGTAGGCAACAGACTGCAAGAAAACCATACCTCGGTCCTTGCTCCGATCGATTTCCACCTTGAGAGAATCCTATACACATTTAGTAACGTCGGTTAATTTAATGTACTAGTCCACTGTTAACATTAACTACTTCACATTTCTAGTTTATTTTATTTTACCCTTGTTATAACTTTTCATCCTTTTAATTGGCTTTAAAACTCACTTATCATGCCTTAAACAACCTCATACCATCTTTACTAGGTAACTACCATTTTTAGACATCATTTCCCAATTTAAAAGAACATTTTTGGTCCATACAGTGGCCTGTCCGAACTTGTGTCCGAACCACCAAGTTCGGACGCAAGTCGTGACTTTAAACTAAAAACAGACACACGTCCGAACTTGTGTCCGGACTTCAGAAGTTCGGACATGAGTCGAGGAAAATTCAAAGCAGAAATCCATGTGTCCGAGCATGTGTCCGGACTTCCCAAGTTCGGACACAGTTCGAGGATAATCCTAAAGAAGAAACAGGTACGTCCGAACTTGTGTCCGGACTTCCCAAGTTCGGACACAGTTTGAGAGTGGGAAAATCCTTACCTTACAGAGCCTGTCCGGACTTCCATGTCCGGACGAAAGTTCAGACAAGGCAAAATTCTCATTTTTCAAACCTTTAAACACTTAGCCAAATTTCTCCAAAGCCTTCATTGGTTGTATAAACTTACCAAATATTCCTAGGTGTACTCTAATGTCATAATATCATTTTAAACACACCTAGTCCCATGTTTTACTTGTTACTCATTTTTCCTTGCAAAACACTTAGTCATTTTCTAACATTTCTAGCTAGTTCACTAAACCTTTTCCTCGCCCCTAGACTTCTTGAACATTTCCTAAATTTGACATGGGTTCTCCTAGAACATTACTCAGCCTAAACACTTTGTTTTCTCCATGAAGCACACAAGAACACCTAAAATAACCAAGACACTTTCACACACAAAACTTCACTTAATTACACTACATTGCAATATGATGCATAATTTAAATTGCATGGCTCTTAGGCCCTTAAAGTGCTTAAATCATAAACACTGAATTTCCACAATATAAATGCCTTTGACCTGCAAATACACTCATCAACACATATGTTCTTTACTAGTCTCATTGAGAACATTTACTAGGTCATTCACCATTTGCTCATTAGGTAGTTTTAACAAGCATTATAAGCTCATTTCTCCTAAGGCATTGAATAAAATTAGGTTAGTATATTTACCTCTTTTCCAAACAAACTTCTTTCTTGTTTCCTTATAAAACCGGTAAGGTATTTGTTTCCTTGTCAACAACTAAACAATATACAAACAACATAATGAGTATTCAAGCTTTAAGCTTCATCTCATTGTAAACCCTAGATTTTCATTATTTCAAAAACATTAATATAGTTGTTTTACCTTGGTCTTTGAAGAGAGTTTGAATAACTATGAAGAGAGGACTCCACCTAGTCCATGAAAGGTTGGAATGAAGCTAGAACAAAGTCACACAAAGAGCTCCATCAATGTGTATTTTCGGTCAAGACAAAACATGAAAGAAACTTGATTTTTCTTTGAGATTCCTTACCTAGAAGCAAAGGAGAGTAATAATATGTAGAAATATAAGCTCAAGCTCCTTCAATGGTGGAACTCCATGGCACCGAAATGGTTGTCTTGAAGCTTTGAAAAGATAGGAATGAAGAGCTTGATGCAAGGAAGAGAATGGTGGTGTTTGTTTTTGATTTGGTCAAGTGAGCTAGATTTAACAAGAGGTCAAAGCTTGAGTTTAATGGTGGTGTTGGTGTTGCTGTAGCAAAACCAAAAATGAGAGCAAGAAGGAAGGAGAAGACGTGGGAAATAAGGAAGGAAAGGAGAGAATGAAGATTAAGTTGCTTTTGTAAGATATTTTAGCTTATAAAGTAAATAGTAACCTCATGAGTCATCTTTATTTACTTAACATATTAACAAGGGAGTGGTGAGTCACACCCTTAGAAAACCGGCCCCCTATTATAATATGAGGGTATTTTAGTCTTTGTTTGTCAATTTAATTACTTATGATAACATATGTTATAAACTAGCTTGTAAAAGTTACTATTCACAAAAACAAGGCACATAGAAGTGAAATTTTTGATTTCCCATTGATATAGCCACCCAAATGTGATACTATATAGTACACATATATATTTAAGAGTAATGATGGACATCTAGCCACTCAAAACTCATTTACAAGACAATTTTCGAAAATGTGCTTTAAGACTCCTTAAAGCACATTTTGTGTTTTAACTTGTTTTCAAGCTTGGTTTTCTTTGGTAATTGATTTAATATGTTCATTAATATATAAATAAAGTCTTGGTAAGTTCATTAGGTCTTACCCAAGTCTATTCCAAGCTTAGAGCACATTTTAGCCCATATTGACCTTAAGGTATTTAATTGTATTCTTTACGGTTTAAATCGTTTGCTAATGTTTCTAAGACATTTTCTTGTCTTCATAAATCATGTTTTAATGTTTAAACAACATACTAAGGTTTGGGGTATTTCAAGATAGATCCAAGAACCAATAACTCAAGAATGGAATAATTCAACTGGGAGAGATGGCCCCCACCGCCAAGTACGTCCTTTTAGGACAGGGGATATACAGCCCCTCACTGTACCACGTCCACTAAGGACAGGGGATATACAGCCCCTCACTGTCTACCACGTCCACTAAGGACAGGGGATATACAGCCCCTCACTGTCTACCACATCCACTAAGGACAGGGGATATACAACCTCTCACTGTCTATCACGTCCCTTTTTGGGACAGGGGATATACAGCCCCTCACTGTTACCATTGAAGACGCGCGCACGTCGAAACCTCAAGAACCAACTCATGGATGAAACGTTATCCAAAGTCAAAAGAAGAGTTTACCAGAATTGACCTTTTTCCAAATTCCCACCAGATCACTAACTACCCAGAGCAATACCAAAACACTCAGTCCTACAGAGTGCAGAAGCGTAAACCCTAAGCAGCCAATGTCTAATGGAACAACCAAATAGAAGGAACCAATACCCAAGTGAGTTTCACACCCAAGGCTCAGTTAGTCACACAAGCTGGGTTAGTCACACAACCATTTCCTTTTTAGAAATTCCTCTTAAAGTTAGTTAGCGTTTTCCAAAACATTCCACAAGTCAATCAGCAAAAATATCGGAGTACGAGAAATCGTACCTAGGTAACGTTGTAGCGGTTCTAGTCAACTTGCGCAAACAATCAACAGTACTCTGAAGAATATTAAAGGTAGTCTATCATCAATCACTTGTAGCCTATGTTAAGCTTAAATAAACTCCTTACTCTTATTCCAAAGTCTCAATTGTCTTTTAAGCCCTCACTTAAATGTTATGTATAATCTTTGAGTTATCTGAGAACGTTGTATAGCCCAAGGTGGTAAGACCAAGGAATGTATTTTATTAACACTTGTTAATTCTTCCACTCTTATCCACTTTACTCATACTTAACCATAATTATCACATTTAAGACCTTTATAACATAAGTGCATTATATGTTATTCAATCAATCTTAGAATTTCAATAACAATTCTTAAGCTCAATACTTTTACTCTTACTTTAGAATAAACATCGTATTATGACTTATAATAGGTTTATCTTCGAATACTATACTATTATTTCACAATGTAATGATTATGTATTTTATCAATATTACCAAATAATCCATCATGATTAAGTTTTCCCCTTAACTTAATTAAGACCTACATCTTGTATATTGGAATCATAGTGTTGTAGAGACATTTTATTATAACTTAATTGAGCCACTAAACTCAATTATCATATCCCTAGTTCAGAATGACTTTCTATTATAACCGTCTAATAATCTTGTCTTAAGATGTTAAATTGCTTCTCATCTTGAATAACTATATTATAGTTAACTTACATTTATCGAACTCTTACATTTAGTATTCCCAAGGTACATTATTTACTTATCATTAACTATATAATAAGGCGTTTTAAGATAACCTTTTATGTATCCTTGCTTACATTTAATTTTCTAAATGTTTTATGTTAACACACATTCTCTCTATAACCTATGTATACTCCTTTTGTACTAAATTTTAATAAACTTATGTCTTAAACACATTCTAGATTGTTTACGAAACCTAAGGTTTCAAAGGAATAACTCAACAAATCAATTTCCTTTATTATGTTTTAGGATAGACATTACATCTTAACATAAGGTAAAATTTACCCTAAGAATTTAATTCTCATTCATAAGTGAGATTGTTAATTAACTAATAAGATCGTCTATTCTGAAAAATCCTCATACCTTAAATTCAAATTACATACTAATATTTCCAATGTCGTAAAGTAGATTAATATAATCTCTTATGTAACTTAGCTTCATCAAAATAAAGGTTCAAAGGTTTTAAGTATCTAATTTATATTTGCAAACCTTTTGTAAGTTCTGGCTATTAATTACAACACTTATTTATAAACTCACCTTCTGAATATTGGTAATTAATGTTATAAATGTATTTTATATGGCTTATCTAATTCTAAGAAACTTAAAGATTATTATTTAGATTATTTTCCTAATCATAGTTTAATATAGTTTTCTACCATAACCTTTTAATGAATGTATCGTAAAACATTAAGTTATTATTCAATTATACCTAAATTTTTATTACATTAAAACCACATATTATAGAGTAATCTTATGAAAAAGTCAGAAATACAATTTTTAGACCTATTTCCTCTTGACTAAAAATTCTCAAATTCAATATATAGAAACTATGATATTTTAGATGTTTTATAAAATTTTTATTTCATAAATTTTTTTTAAAAATTCTCTAAATAATTCCATAATACTCAGAACTTACAAAAATTATAACTTACGTTTAAAAACTCAAAATCCATATTAATTTTCAGGAAAATAAACTAGATTTTATAAGGAATCTATGGCAAAGTCTAATTATAGCTTTATCGAATAACCTTATGTTGTATTAAAATCTAACACTATTAGTATCATGTATATGTTTAGTTTGACTTATTAGTTTCTTCACATTCCATTTTCTAATTCTTTAAATTTATTTACACATGTATTAATATTACTAACTCTCTTAACCAATTATTAATTCTTTTCTATGTACTTCCTTTTATTCAACCTCAAAGTCCCTCTTTATTGCTTATTTTATTTAACTTCTCTTTACCAAATTTCTAAAACCTAATACATCCATTATGTTTTTAACTAACACTTAAGTTTTATTTTGTTTTAATTCTCAAACATATAAATAAGTATTCCAGCATCACTAATGGTTCGCCCACTTGATAACTAATTATTAAGTACTCCTCGAATCTCTCCCACCATTTACTTAATAATTTATCAATCTAACAAAACAACTTATTTTTCTACTCTAAACCCTTAAATTTATTGACTTAATTTACCAATCCCTTAATTTTCTTAAGGGTAGTTATATATATTTGTGTATATATTTAAATCATAAATTATTAACCTTCTCAACCATTGGGTAATGCCCTAATTACTCTTTGTAAATAATTTTTTGTGAATTTTATTTATTTTGTTTACATACAACTAAAAACCCAATATGTAGACGTATCAACACCTATTTTTGATGAAACCTGATATTAGTAATTTGTTGGTTTTTCCCCACATATATATACACGTTTTTAAACAATACTACTAGGTTAAATTAGCGTTTAATTCACCACTTTAACACGTAATCATCAATCTGTTTAACTCGCTCATTAATCTTCAAAACAGTAAAATTCACCTTAAACTTCCATTGTTTAGGTTAAAACCTCAAAACCTGAAAGTTACCTATAATTAAGTTGTAAAAATTATTTACTATCCAATTAGCAACCCATTTGCTTAACATGTGCGGCAGCAAAAAAAAATCCAAAAACTCCCACTGTTATGATAAGTTACCAGAAGGAGATACGTATGAGTATAATACCAGTTTTGGTGAACTGTTCACGCAGTTGCTTCAATGTAGAGTATGTGCGAGCAGTTCCAGTATTTATCACTTCCGGTTGTGCCGATACGAGAAGAAATGAAGAGAGATGCAGAGTTGTACAAGATTGGGTTATTTAAGTGATTTATTTCTACATAGGCGTATAAACAAGAAGAAGATGAGGAGAGGTACTCGTGCAGGCACAGAATGAAGATTGGGTTGCAACAGAAAAATTCAAACTTTTATGTTAATTGTAGAGTAGGAAGTTTAGTATATTACCGGTTCTCAAAGAAATGTTTTCAGTCCCTCTTCAACCTGGCGTGCCAGGTGCACAGTGACAGTGATTTATACGGAAGAGCGTAACCAAGAAAAATTGAAGGAAGGTGCAGAGCATATCTTTCTTGTTCGCTAGGTTTGGTGGTTCCCAGTGACTTGCTTATGCAGAGATTTTTAAAACAAGAAGAAAATAAAGAGATCTGAGGCAACAAGAAGAGAATGAAGATGTTTCAGTGTATATACTACCGTGAATAGGATGAAGGCTAACACAGATGGAAGAAGAGAATAGAGCAATTAAGCGAGGAGCATGTACGTGTCTTGTTGTGTTAGTTGCACAAATGAAGGGAATATGAAAGAGAGGCTGATTATTCCAGATCGCCAATTAAGTGAAAAGAAAATAGAGAAGTGCTGGTATATATGTTCTCATATTAATTTTTTGTAATGTGAGTGAAAAGAAAATAGAGAGGCTATATATATTTGCCAGTTTAAGTCATGACCGAGAGTGATGGAAAATGAATAGAGTTTTATTATAATAGAAGATAATATAAAGAGAATAGAAATAGAATTGAATGGGCAAATGAAGAGGGTTGACATGTATATTTACTTCTCATTAGGATTGTAACATGAATATAAAGAATTTGAAGAGAATAGGTAATAGGATATTACTTGAGTCATTTAAATGTTCATAATTTACGTTAGTTGTTAAATAAACTTCTCATAATAATTTTTGATATTATACATGTAAAATGTATATTACATGTTACGTCGATTTTTATTGTTTAACTTCTTATAAATGTACCCTTTAATTTTATACTTCATGTGAGGTTTAATAACCCCGTTTTTTCTGTATATTTATTTATACGATTCGGGTTCCTTGAACCCTTAATTCATGTAGATATTTATCATGTAAATATTTATTTATTCCATGATTAGAACATGTAAGTCTTAATAAATTATAATTAGACCTTAATTATTTTTATAATTATTAGGAATATTTCAACTATGATTTTATGTTAACTTTTATGATTCAAATTAATGTTCCAATTATCTCTAAAATCTTTATAATATAGTTTTAGTGTTTAGAATTTTTTTCCAAGATTTATTGACTTATAAATCTTATTATTAAATTCATAATACTATATAATAATATATAGTAATCTATATTTAATAGTATTCTTTAGGATTAAATAGAAGAAATCCCCTAATTTAATTTTCATAATTCCATATAATAATTTAATATTCATAATTCCATACCATAATTTAATATTTAATAGTATTATTTATGGTTTAATAAAAGAAATCCCCTAAATTAATTTAAATTAATTTAGGGGTATTTCAAGGAGTGGGTGGTGGCGACGCCTGGTGGAAGTGGTTAGCGGTGACGCCCAGTAGGAGGGGCCGGCATCGGCGTCTGCTACTTGGGCATCATTTTTTGCTTTTTCAGCAGTTTTATTACCAAATTTTGTTCTACAGTAGTACCTAAATTGACAAAAAAAACATAAAAAGTACCTCAGAATGGGCCCCTCATAAGTTCTCCTCGATGTTAGCATCATCTGTGTGCTCGTCAAAGACATAGGATTTCATAACGTATTCACCCTCCTTATATAATGAAATCTGGGGAGTCCTCGTAATATGTCATAAGTTTTGGGTAAATATTGTAATTTTTGTAAAAACTTGAAGCAAGGGCAAAGTAGTCATTTTTTGACAATGCGAATTAAAAATTCGACTGTGCATTATGACCTTCTTTGCTTGGCAAGACTATTTGGAGAAGATGAGCAATGACCAAGACAGGGCCGTCTCGGTGATTTTCGGGGCCCCGTGCTAAAATCTAAAATGAGACCCTTTATAAAATTAAATTATATAAATAAAAATTATCTTATTAAATTATACATTTATATTTATAATGTTTGAATATCTCAAATATAAAGTTAAAATATGTTTCATTCAAGATAAATTTAGATGTTTGTATAATTTTTTTATGACAAAAATCTAAAGAGAACAAATAAAAATTGGGCCCCCATAATTATGGGGCCCTGTTCTGTTGCCCTAACCGCACAGGCTAAGAGTCGGCCATGGACCAAGACCATTCACATCTGCTTCATCGCACACAAAATATTGCTTTCTCGGTATTTTTCAGATTGATGAGCTTCAAACATGAAGAGAAGTTCCTCTGAATTTGGATCTGTTTACTACAAAACTAAACATGAATTCCCTGAAAATGCACCCTCTTGCCCATGTTTTGGGTCAAAGGTTGGAACCGAAACTTTATTCCGCCGAGGAGTTGCTTCTTCTTCTTATTCCTTCATGCGGGTGTTTTTTTCCTTGTTAAGAAGCCGATAATCAGGCTATCGGCATGCAGAAAGCTGATATTATGACTATTGGTTTCTTAACAAGAGAAAAAAGAGTTGTTGCTCTTTTACATAGAAGCCGATAATCAGAGTATTCGACTTGACGATACTCTGATTATCGGCATCTGTGTAAAAGAGCCAATGACTCTATCCCCCTCCACCCCATCCGCTTCATAAAAGTCTTCGAATTCTTTGCCGACAACCAAACTATCGGCATCCCAATTCTTCCTCATTTGCTCTCTCTCTCATTTGTTTAAATTTCAGTTTTTTGTAGTGTTTTTTCCAGTGGTGATTCAAGGAGCAACATGAAAACAAGATTTCTAGCAAAAGAAGAGTGGAGTGGGCGACTAGTATGAAATTAAGAAGTAGGGTCCACTGCAGTCATAAGCTTTCAGTTTACAGATGACTCATATATCTACAGTGTACACTCCCCGTGATGAGGTTGGTACCTTTATTAATTAAATATTCTTGTAGTGACTATACATTAGTTAAATGTTGTTAAACTATATAGTAGTTTGTTATATGCACTTTAATTAATTTACATTTAGTATAATTAATATTACAATAGTTATTAGTATAATAATTTTATAATTGTAATTAACTGAGGAGTAACTTAAATTAAATGTAGTTAGATTAATTTGTAGTTAATCTTAATGTAGAATTAGTATTTATACTCCACTATAGTGTGGCTTCTGCCACATGTCAACACTCTACTGGAGATGAAATAAAGGAAGAAAAAGAGGGGATAAAAGGGAATAGTCACGCGCGTACGGGAGTGAGTATGTGAGTAGGATATAGACAAATATATTTTTTTTTCAAAATGTTATAACTCACAAAATATAAGTGTAAAAATATAAAAAATTATATCATTGTTCATCATTTTTCATGCTCTTCAAAACAAGATGCATCATGTATATGTTTTGGTAAAGTTAAAATTTTATGTTTTTATAAGGAGTATATATTACGTATTTTTAAAGTGAATCTTATTCATTGACAAAATGAATCTTCTTTAACAATAAAATGAACCTTATTCATTAACAAAATGTATCTTACCCCAAATACTCTAAAAACTACCCTAGGAAAGTTAAAAACGTAGAAGACATTATTATGGTTTGTAACGACCCTAAACCCTAAACCACAAACTCTAAAAACCTGTCGAGTCAGTAACGACAATATAAAGTGTAGACTAATACCAAAAAGATTACCCTACCCCCTAAACACCCTAAAACCCACTCTAGGAAAGCTAAAAACGTTGAAGGCATTTTTATGGTTTGTAGTGCAAGGTTTAGGATCCTAAACCCTAAACCCTAAACCACAAACCCTAAAAACTTGTCGAGTCTTTAACAGTGATATAAAGTGTAGAACCAATACCAATTAGATTATCCTACCCCCCCCCCCCCCAAACACCATAAAAACCACCTTAGGAATGCTAAAAACGTCGAAGGCATTTTTAGTGTTTGTAGTGCAGGGTTAAGGTTTAATTTTTAAAAACACAAGAGATTCACATAGTTTTATATGAAATGTGCACTTTTCTTAAACATAAGATTCACTTTTTTTTTAAAATAATGATTCAATTTCAATAAATGAAAGGTTCATACTCTTCTCGCATAAGTTTATGTTAGGATTAACTTGTACTAGTATTAAACAAAATATTCACTTTTCTTAAAAAAAATTCCCTTTTAAACACCTTTGATTCACTTTTCTTAAACCTCTGATTCACTTTTCTTAAACCTCTTATTCATTTTAGTTAAACAATCTCTATTTACGATAACCACTTTTCTTAAACCTCTGATTCACTTTTCTTAAACCCATGATTCACTATATAAAAACCTCTGATTCACATTTCTTAAACCTCTTAATCACTTTAGTTGAACAATCTATGCTTACGAGATTCACTTTTCTTATTACTCTGATTCACTTTGTAACAACTTGTGATTCACTTTTTAACAACCTTTGATTCACTTTTCTAAAACCCCTGATTCACACTGGTCAAACAATCAAAATCACTTTAGTTAAACAATCTCTGTTTATGAGATTCACTTTTTTAAACCTCTTATTCACTTTTAAGCAAATCTCTGATACACTTTTTAACAACTTTTGATTCACTTTTTTAACAATCTTTGATTCACTTTTCTTAAACTTAAGATTCACAATGAATCTTAAAACATATGTACATATAAAAAATAAAAAATAAAAAAATTATCAAAACATACTCATGTTAGGTCTTATTTCAAAGAGCTCGAATCATGATGAACAATGGTATAAAATTTATATTATTTGGACTTATATATAATAAAATACAACATTATAAGTTTTACAAATATATAATGCACAAAAGGACAAAATAAGAGCAAAAGACCAAAATGGTCATCTTCATATTAGAACCTGGCGTAAGAGCCAGGTACGAATTCGCGTTATACTCAAATGAAACGTTCTCAAACATAGTACTTAATTGTTGTTCCTAAAGAGTGTCTTTATTAATTACGCTAAGATAATTGTAGAATAATAAATAGTTTTTAAATGAATTGTTGTTAATTTATTTTGTAGGTAACTAAATTGTACTTAAATGTAGATAAATAAGATTGACTTTAATTTATTAGTGTTTCGATTAATTGCATTGAAGTTTATTGTGTAAAGATTATATTTTAATTGTTGCGAACTAAGTAGCTAGAATTATATTACTGAATTATAAACATAGTAACCGTGAATTGTTTGGGTTGTAGAGATTTGTCCCTCATAGGAACCGGACATTGAAAACCAAGTCCTGATGGAAGGGCACTGCAGATTCCTTATATTATTAGAGCTGGTTTGTTTTGACTAGCTACTTTGAGGCTAAACATCTCGACTGGTATCATAAGTGCTTTGATTGATAGATGGCGTCCTAAGACGGACACCTTTTTGATGCCATTCGGTGAGGTAACCATTATGTTGAAGGATATTCATGTTTAGTTTGGGCTTGCAACTGAGGGGAAGTCCATGTGCTGTAGTACTAGTGCGGTAGATGTAAATGCAGAATGTTTGCGGTGGATGCTAAGTGATGTCCCCCCAACTCACAAAGGCAATTTGATACCATTGGCTAACTTGTAGAAAGATTCGTGAAGACCGATCTTGATTTCGGTCAGCGTGATCCCATTATGCACAAGCAACAAGCTAGAGTGTACATGCTCATACTAATTGAAGGGTTACTGTTCACCAACTCCAATGGGTCGAACATCGATGTTGTATATCTCAGGCTTTTAGAGGATTTCGACTATGCTGGTGGCCTTAGCTGGGGGTCTGCACTTCTTGCACATTTCTATAGAGAGATGTGCAATGTCATGAAGTTTGACACCAAGTACTTGAATAGATGCAGTGAGTTGCTAACAGTGTGGGCATATGAACACATTCCTAATTTCGGTCCACGACTTAGTGCTGATCCGATAAATCTTTCACCTCTTGTTGCCCTTGCCCATAGATAAGAAAACATTTGTCATAGGTAGTTACATGAATGACATAGATAGTTTAAATTGTAGTAATGTGCTCACATTGATTGTGTTACAGATACAATGGGAAGTTGAATATCATCAGGCCGAATATGCCCGACAGACTTTGGGGTCATTTCGGGTTCCACCGAGTGAAAGAGAGGTGATATACTTTTACTCCTTCATTATTTCATTTTTTGTTTGTTCCTTGTTGTTTGCATAAGTTCTAACAATTATTATTTTACTCTATAGTGGGTTTGGCAGCCATATGGTGAAAAATCACCAAATTCAGAGCAGTTTGTTGTCATGGTCTTTCTAATCCACTACAATGTGGTTGAGGGTCATCAACCGGGCCCGATACTTTTTCAGTTCGAGGTTGACCAGCCCATACCTGCTACCCCACTCGATTGTGATATGTATATGTTACACGTAGTCAAAAGGACCGGCAGGACCGATGCAGCATAGTGAGATATTTTTCATCATCTCATTCGGATGTGGAATGACAAGGATCTCCACAGGATTACATCCCAGTTGCCATGAAGTGTCTCATTGGACACGAGGAGCGCCTGCATGGTGTGGTACCTGCAACACTTTCTTGGTACACTGAGGAGAGCAGACAGAATGTAGTTGTGATAAACCTTCTACTTTGTTTTTTTTATAAATTCCTCAAATAATAATGTTGTTTATTAAAACCTTGTTTCATTTGCTTCAATAGGTGTTTACTATGGATCAGCTCAATGTTAGAGAATTCACCATGCGGTTTTCTATGACGTTGGATGTTGATCATTTCCACCGTTCAGGGCACTTTAGTCAATATTTCTCATAATAGGCACCACCGACGATCGAGCTGCATTATCTTACATATGTTATTAACAAGACCCCCCATCCTAGAGCTACTAGAAATTGGTCGTACAATCATAGAAGAAGAGGAGGATTGTGTGACTGGGATCCACCCCAAGCAACGAATGAACCAGCTCCATAACCTTAGCCCTCAACTCTTGTACCTCTACCATCCGTGGGTGGGTATTGACCAACAATTCACCAACTGATGGGTGCACATCCCACTGGGTTGGATCACATCGAGCTCAGTGGCCATGATCCTGCTGCAGATGCATTTTAGGGTAATGTTGACATATCGACTCCTGTACAGCCTTGAGCCATAGCCGGCATGTGTGGTTAGGTCCCCCAGGATTTTGGTACGCAGTTTGATGTTGGTTTGGGCTCATCGAACCCTCAACCTACTATAGGGTGACCTCCCTATCCCTTACCAATCATGAGTTGGTGAATATATGTAACAACATCATCTTTAGTGATGATAGTTTTATTGGGGGCTTGAACTGGAGCGGATTGTCTAGTCCTAGCCAGCAACCAAGCAGATTTAATACCACGACCCCGTTCGACGCATCAGCTCCATCACAACTAGCACATACGAGAACACCAGTCGCTACGCCCAACAATGAGGATTTGAGGAGGATTTGGTTGAGGAGCACAAATTCTAGGACTATAAACCCTCGATTTTATAACCTCAACTTCATTAATCCCAACATCCTAGTATCTCAAAAGTGTAACTTTAGTTTATGTCTTTAGTTGTTTTTATTTGATGGACTCTTCTTCTTTGTGTTCATGTATTATGTGTAAAAAATTGGAAGACGTTTCGATGTCTAGAGTTGTTCACGAAAATTGCCCGAAATTGGAAAAAAAAAATCACAAGTGCACTATAATTCAATATTTTTATCTCTAGCTCGGCGACGGTAGTTACATTTGTACAAGCAAGTGAGCACCAATTAAGCTGAAATTTGGACGATTATCAGTTCTATACGTATAATACATTAGTGTAAAATTTCAAAGATATTCAATGTTGAAAGTGTTTCAAAAATTGCCGAACTTGGAAAAAAACCACAAGTGCACTATAATTCAATATTTGTCGGTAGTTACATTTGTACAAGCAAATGAGCTCCGATTAAGCTGGAATTTGAATGGTCATCACTTCTATACAGATTCTACACCCTTGAAAATTTTCAAGGATATTCAATGTCCATAAGTGTTTAAGAAAATTGCTCGAATTTGGAAAAAATCACAAGTGTACTATAATTCAATATTTTTTTCTCTAGCACGGTAGTTACATTTGTACAAGAAAATAAGCTCCAATTAAGCTTAAATTGGATGGTAATCACTTCTATGCACATACTACACGCTTGCAGTACGCTCGATGTTCAGAAGTGCATAAGAAAATTGCCCAAACTTGGAAAAAAATCACATGTGCATTATAATTCAATATTTTTTCTCTAGCTTGGTAGTTTCATTTGTACAAGCAAATGAGCTTCGGTTAAGCTGAAATATGGATGGTTATCACTTCTGTACACATACTACACAACTGTAAAACTTTAAAGCGTATCAATGTCTAGAGATCGTTCAGAAAAATTCCCCATACTTGTAAAATAATCACAACTGCATTATAATTCAATATTTTTTTCTATGACTTTAGAGTTACATTAGAACAACTAAACGTGCTCCAGTTGAGCTGAAATTTTGATGGTATTTGTGCATGACACAAATGCCAAAAAACAACGTTTAAACTGTCTAACTGAAGTGGTTTGAGATTTATCTTGGAACACAACAGTAGAATCTAGATCCACATATGAATTAGGTATAAAGTGTTTGATGCTTAAGATATACCTTGGTAACTCCACCTATGAATGCACTCAATCTCCATAAACACTTATTATGGCTTCGACACGGCCTAACCAAGCTTTTTTGTAGCTGATTTTCCTTCTGTATTCTGAACAGATTAGTTGAATGATAGTCTTGACTTAAAGTGCATGATTCTCTTTAACTAGTGGTATCGTCGCTTCAGCGATGAATGGTATGTCAAGAGGTGATCATTATTCTCGTTAAGGACGGGAGCACACGAATGAGGAGTGAATTTCCGTATGTGTCATTCGAATGCATTTTCAGCAAAGCTGCACGAAAATAAAAAGTGCATCCTTCTTGCCTAACACATGAATTTTTCTGCTATTTTAATGCGCAATAAAATCTATATTTTTCTGCAAGTGATACTCTTTTACAGTCGTCACAAGAACATTTTGTAAAAAATTCTTGTCCTTTCATAAACTCCTGCCCTGGCCTCCAATATGGTACATCACGTCGATCAATGTGTAACGATATTTGGCTTATGGCCGGTAAGTCCACCTGCATTCAGAATGAGGCTTCAAGAGTGTAGGGTGTAGAAGAGTCAGCTTCGTCCGCAAGGTCATCATCATCGGAAAAATCTTCCGGCTCCATCTTAGGATCAACATCCAAACTTCCATAATTTTCACCTTCGACCCCATCTGGTCATGCTCGGGAGAATTTTCAGCGCTTTCATGGTTTTCCTCTAGAGATGGTGTAGTTACATGCTCAAACTCGACTTGCACTTCCAAGCTATTCAACACAATGGTATTCTATTGGAAGTTAGATACCATCATCCTCACACAAGAATCACTAGTAATTTGAAGTGGAAGAAAGAAATGGATATTTACCCTCCAGCTTTCGATAAACCATGTCGGTGGTCACATAGTCTTCCCCTAACTCTAAATCGACAAGAGTTTTCACATTATCTTTGAAAGTTTGAAATGTGGAAAACTTAGAGATTTGGGTGTATATAAACTTCGACCAGTAGGATATATGAAAATACACACCATAAGAGTTGTATTTGAGATCTACGTTTAGGAAAAGAGAATGAGATTTCTCAAATGTTTTTAGGGTAATGTGGAAGAAAAATGAGTATTAAAGGCTGATTAGACAGGAAGAGGGTAGGAAATTGGAATTGTGATCAACAAACAACATAGAAATACCATTTTATGGAATGTTAAAAACATTAGTCATTGCAGTACAAAACTAGTTGTTACAACACAAAACTCTAACAAATAAACCGATAATTCAGTTATCGGTATCTTTGTAGTGTAAAAATATACAGACAAACTCATATTGTGATTATGGGCTTCTATAAAAAAGAGCAACAACTTCTTAACAAAGTAAAAAAAAAACAAGACACTGCGTGAAGAAATGAGGAGAAACAACTTCTCAGGGGAATAGAGTTTCGATTGCAACTTCTGATTGGAACTTTCCCAGCTTGACACTCTTGGATTATAACCAAGACCTTGAATGGTCTTTAGCTCAAAAAAAAAAAAAACCTTGAGTTGTCTCATCTTCTTTGCTGGGTTCTATGGGTCCGGGGATGATCGTTATATAGGGATTACCTCTGACCCCTGGTTTGACCTCCATTATCCTGTCATTATCCATTATCCTCTCACTATCCATTATCCCCTCATTGTTACGTTTTCAACCTTGTAATTGGTTTTGCCTTCCTGCATTTGTAATGGAAGTTATTATCAATTGAATAAAAAAGCAAAACAATGTAGCCTTTAGTTCAAATTTGAGAATGGTCAGAGTTCATTTAAATATATATTTACAACATATTAAGATAATTGTCAACTAAATCTTCTCCTTCAATCATATACTATTACATATAAACATAAAAAAAAAAAGTCAAAACAAAAGCAATCACATATATGACATAAAAACTCATCCCAAGAGTCCAAGCGATTGCAAAAGTGATGTAAAAAAACAAAATTCCAGTTTGTTGGCCGTAGTAAATAACTTTGATTGCATACAATTATACTTTCCCTAAATCTAGGATAAGAAGAACCATGTAAACAAGTGATTCTGAGGAGAGTCACGCGGAATTGATCGGTGATAATTTCCTAAGATACATAGACTACAAATAAGAATTCAAAATAGCTAAATACTCGATACTCTTCGCGTTGACGAATGATATACCTTTACCTCATCTTACACTTACGCATTCACTTACACAAGAATAATGCCTTTTGATTGCTCATATAACAAAATTCTATACCAAATAAAAAAAAAGAGGAATTCAAATAATCAGCTCGACTAACCACGTGCATTTCTATAAATGATTATCTAAAGAACTCTGTATGATACAACACCATGGACAACAACTTCCACAAACATCAGCCAGGGAGACCCACTCCAACTACAACCATTCACGTGTGTACCCTAGTAAGACTTCCCATGGAAACGGCCGTAACTTCCTTTGAGCAACACGGACTGTCTGAGCATTGAATCAACAAGAATTCTACATCTAATTGCTTGGATGCGTCAAGACATGAGGTCAAAAATGGAGCAGATGATGGCCCAATACGAAGAAAAAAAAAAGATAAACACCCAATTACTCGCACGCCCAGACATATACGAACTCCACCAGAGGAGCCTCTTTCAGTTCAGCAATTAAGCCCATGTTTCAAAGAGAGCTTGTGCCTGACATAAGATACATGTAGTGTACAGTATAGGATAAAGGCGCTCCAGTCTTTTTTGCACAAGTGATCCAATCAGTATTCACCATTCACAGTCAGCTCCCAGCTAACTCTCGGATCACAACTGGTAAATTAAGAGCCCAATAAATATCCGTCCGCCCTTCATTTGATGAGTGGGCTTAGTCCGTCCCCTTCCCAACCAAGCTTAAGCATCTGATCAACCACTTTCAAGCTCAACTGCAAGCGGTAATCAAGATATAAGTAAGTAACATTGATGAAATAGTTGTAAGCGCCATTTGACGAGTTTCATGTCAGCATGAGATTATGGCCGAACATGATTACGACGTCCAAACACTACTGTTATTGAGAGAAGGGTCTGCTTAAGCGCTTGGTCTCACATGTAAAGTCGAAAGGCCAGAGTCAAAGAGAAGCTGGTTGATGGTCCCTTAGGGCATCCAGGATTCCACCCAAATATTTCAGTAACAAATTGAAAAAAACTCCACACCAGTGGAATCCACCAAGTTCCTCTTTCATCGTTTCTTATTTAAACAATGTACGGACATTCAATTTGATTGGTTATTTCACTGCCATCAATTTATTAATAATTTTTTTACGGGATGATAAAGTAAAAAGATGATAGTGGGAGAAAGGAGATGGGAAAATAATAGGAGTGAAAATGTTAAGAAACTTTCTTATTGCAAGGATGAATATATTGGTTGAGTTGCTTACACATTAAAAAAATATATTTTGTTGACATGACACCTAGAAATAGTTAAGAAACTCTCTACCAATGCCCTTAGTCAGAATCTTTTTTATTTGACAAAGATCTAGAATAATCCTTAAGGATAAGAATATAAATTGTGCAAAAGGCTGAAGATATATTTGTCAGAATTAGATATTTATCTCAACATATTAGGATAGATGCCAGCTGTTCTCAGCAGATGTTAGATAAGAAGCCTAGAATGTTCGAAGGTGCTCTTCACCTTCTTGTTAAGCGAGATTCTTTGTTCCATGTCATGAATCACTTATTAACCACGAAGCATGGCCAGCAAGAACGATCCACATAGCAAAATGTACCAAGAGCAATTAGCAAACAGGTCGCTAGATAGTATAGAAAGAAGTTCAACTTACAGCTGGGTCAGTGAAGACTATCAATTGCTTATTTAGTGTGGAGACCAGCAGGTTCGTGTTGTCCTTGTCCAATGCCAAAGCAGTGATCTTGCCCTTGTTGCAGGTCCAGGGTATGAACGACCTGTTAATAATTACCACATAAATTTAAACAAAATTCAGACGTATTTTCAGCATACAACCAAGAAAACTAAAGCAACGTCGTCAATAAAAATCACAAATACAAGAACACAGCAAATTTCAACTGCTAGGCAAAAACTAATGAAGTTTACTGTGATCGTATCTGAACTTTGAATACCTTCAGAGAGTACAGATCCAAAAAGCATATAGATGGTGTTGATACATCCAACCTATTACTTTCACTGCTCTCGTCCAATTTTTTTAGATTATCATCAGTTCTGTGGTTCTTCCAAGACCACTCTCTGTTAGTTGACAATCCATCATTCTCAGTGTGGGTATTAACTGCAATCAGAGCAGTCTGCCCGTCCAAAGAAACTTCCATGCAGTCAACACTTCCCGCAAAGGGTACTTGGGCTCTCACTATGGGAGTGCCATTTAGAGTAAATGTGCACAAAGTACGATGAGTTTGATTCCATGCCAATATAACCCCCTCACTGGAGACACAGACTGCATGGGCTTCAAAACCCTCTATCCTCCTGATCAGTCGGCCCTTTCTTATCGTATGCAACAATATATCAGAGGAATTGGAGCAAGAAACAACGACTCCTAGATCAGAGCTGACACAACAGCAAAGAATTTCCCCTTTATGGCCCCGAAGGACATTTACAGGTCCTTCAATACGATGCCTCCTGCTTTTATCAGCAATTATATTTGCTAGAGCATTGTTACTGGTTGGCGCTCCAGGAGAAGTTTCTAATGTATTGGCTGGATGAGTTGTGAAGGCCCCCTTATGTATCCTCCAAATGAGAACTGTAGCATCTTGAGATCCAGTGACAATGTACGTGCTATCGGAAGAGAGAGCCAAGCAAGTCACAGGCGCACAATGTCCAAAGGCTGTTTCAAGCGTTTTTGCACCATCTGCTGATAATAATTTTATACTGTTATCTGCGTGGCCACCTGGTAATCAAAACATAAGGATCAGCATCATAGTGAACAAGACTTCTATAGAAAAATTGACTACAAGTTTCAACTGTCACCAGAGGCGCATCACAACAGAGTTAAAGAGTTTCATAAGAAAAAAAACGGAGGTTAAGAGAATTATCAATAGAGCTCAAAAACCAGTCCACTTATGAGTTCAGGATAGGATATTTTCCATTCATAAAAGAGTACATATTTTTATTCTTAACACTAGAATTGGTCCCTTCACACGCAACACAAAACCTCCTAAACACCACGAAAAGGATAAGTGGATTTCCAGTATAGAATTTTCAGCTGGTGGAAACACAACTAGAGGAGGCTGAATCTGAGGGTATGATTGATTACTTTAGATGAGGTCGCCATGCAATTCCAAGAGTCGACATGTGCGTATAGTTGATGATTCATGGAAGACTACGCACACATACGGTATTGTTTGGGAGGGGAATGCTCACAATAAACCAACACAGATGTGAGCTGTGTGGGAGAAGTATGGAGACTATTCCATCTATTCTTTTCTTGTAGAGTATCAAGAAAAAACTGGGATGATATTCTCCTGAGGTGGGGTTGTCATGCCGGGAAGTGGTTATGCGGTCTATGAAGCAAGGAGAGGGGTACTTCATAGGAAAAGGAGAGAAAGAATGGAACAAAGTTTTTTCCTACATTGTGAGGAGCTTATGGAAAATGAAAAATGAGATGGCTTTTGAAGGCAAGACACCGGCCCTGGATCTAGGGGTGAGGATATTAAATCACAAGTTTGGAATTGAGCAAGAGTGTTGTGAAAGGATTTCCCAATCCTTTCAGAAGAATTCTATAGGAGATATCGAGGGATAGGACAGCAGGTATAAAGGAACTACATTTTAAATCATTATATGGGGGAGATCTAGTAATGGTCTATAGTTTCTTCGGTAAAGGGCTGTTTAAGGTGTTTTTTGATCTTTTTTTGTTCAATTTTTTAATGGCTTAGATGGTTTAATGTTTTCTCGGTGCAGTCTAAGTCTAAGTGTTTTGGAGGTTGAGCAAGGTTCATCAGACAAACATATGTAGGTCAGTTAGATGAAGTATTGATCATTCTATCGGGTTGAAAAATCTTATGTATGACCTAAGTTGGAATTACTATGTGGCTTTTTGCTGATATCTATCAAAAGAAATGAACAGACGTCAAGGATCGTGGAGAAAGCCTATGTATCCTGCTCATGTGAGTGTAGAAGAGTAGCCAACACTGTCATATTGTTAGGGGAAACTCAACTCTAACAACTTATTTGGTAGCTACGGGTAGAATTACATTTCTTGAGATTGGATCTATTATCCAATTTGGTAGGAGGTAACTCTACTCCAGAAATTTGTTCAATTCCTAGTAATGAGGAAAAACAATGATAATTCTAGTCCCAAGTGATAGGTGGAGAGTGCAATTCCAAGAAAATATCAGATATCAAACTACGAACTATAAATATAATGCTTTAAAAAAGATACTAACAAAATAACTAGAATGTAATTTAAATAATAAGAGATTTAAGAATATAAAAATATATATTTACTATTTACATATACTTGGCTAATTCTGAATGTTAGAAAATTAACTATCTAGGGGGCACTTGTTTCAGTCAAGTGAAACGGAGAGAAATAAAAAAAGGGCATGGGAAAGGAAAGGAATTCTCCTAGCTATTTGGTTCGTCTATGGGAATGAAACTAACAGTCGCTGAACTGCTCAATGGCTGCTGACCACCGGTCAACAATCACCGATCAATAGCTGGCAGTCAACGGTCAATGGCGGCCAGCCACAGGGTCAATGGACACATGCCACTAGTCGATGGGTTTTTTGAGAAAAGAAACTTCATTCATTAGGGGGAGATGGAGATAAGGAATCAAGTTAGAGAGATTTAAAGTACTCCAATTTCCGTTCTTTCAAACAGGGCAAAGTGGTTAAACAAATAGCAGAGTATGAGTCAGTACCTTTACTTTCCTAATTCCCCAAAAACAAACACCCCCTTAAAATACTATATGGGGGCACTTTGCAAGAGTTCATTCAAGAATTAGAATTCAAGCTACCAGACAAGCTGTAAATGATAATGGTCACAACTGCTGAATTTGCACAACCATGATGCCCTACTAAACAATAATATACCTGTAATAATTTCTTTGTCACTTGTAATGGCCACAACTGCTGAGCTACGGATACCCAAGGTGGAAAATGCTAATGCCTGGGGAAAACTCTGGTCATCATTCAGAGATGCAGTGGGACCCTTGAACATTCTCCTCAATTTCCCAACAGCAGCACTGGTCATAGGTTTTCCATGCTGAAAGAGGAAGGGGGCACCCTGTCCATCCGGAGTGTTAGGCTGCCACTTGTGTTGAGCTATGTGTGCAGATGGAGCATAGCTATCAACAATAACAACTGAATCTGAAGAAGCATAAATAGCTGAAGCAGGCAGGTTGCACCGCTCAGGTTCAGGGACAAAGTAGGGTTTCAGCTCTTTTGGATTCCGGAAGATGGTCTAAAGCCAGAAAGAGAGGAACCAAATGTTAATGACATATTTATATGCAGTAGAATCAATTGAAATTTCTGGAACTCTCCTCTGGGCTATCGAAAGATCTATAGCACATCAGCTAGTTCCCTCAAGCTCATACGTAAGTTACGCCGGTCTCAAAGATGTATAATTTACCTCTGGGCATAATAATTATGAAATTTGATAGATGACATAGTTACCCTTGGTTTATTTTAATTTATGCATTACCCTAGTGTGTGTGGCAATGACAGAAGAAATAGTTCAAAAGTTACATTGGAAATCTACAACATCAAGTACTCTGAAACAAAACAACAAAAGCTAAAACATCATTTATTTAGAAACGGAGGAGGGAGTAGAAGTTAAAAGATAATTGACAGTATTCCGGTCATTCACACAATTATTATGCTATCAATGCAAGTTTATGAAGATCTTCTTTTAAGATTCTCTAGTTATCCAGGAAGGCTCCGGTTAACTAAGTTTACTCTCCTCTCAATGCAAGTCTATAGGAAGAACATGTTTATTCATCTCAATGGGATAAGAACATCATTACTATCCGGAGAGCCTTTTGTGGGTTGATGTTCCAAACTCCAATAAAAAGAAAACTGCAATGAGGGAAGTCTGTCAACCACTGAGTTAGGAGGGCTCAACATTAGGAAATTTGAATTGAGAAATAAGGCTGACATATTTAAACATCTCTGGCAGGTGGAGATGAGAGTTGATACCTTGTCGATCAATAGTTAATGAATAATACCACAAAAGAATCTCTACCACTCTAATATACAGCTCGTAGGTACAGAGACATATTTAAATGGGGCTTTGTGTGCTCGAATTTATAAAACATAGGAATGTGAAATGGTCGTATGAAGGAATCAGATTCACTATTAAAAGTGTTATAACAAGATTCACCAGAGGGAACCAAAAGTGCAAAGACATCAGGTGAACTGTAGAAGGGAGAATTTTCCAAGCTGAGTCTTCATTTCATGGCTTTCTCCGAACAGAAGACTTGCTACCAGAGATAGAATTAAAAATTGAGAGACAACTGAACATGAGTGAGATTTGTGAAGTAAAAGGGGAGAGAGAGAGAGAGAGAGTCTATTGAGCATACCTTATTTAAGTTTATTTCGCTGAGAAGATGCAGAATAGAATTCGGATTTTTTGGTGGTTTTAGGGCCCCTATAGAGGATTACTGAAGTGGGTGAGTATTATGAGGAAATAAGTGTAGATGGAATAGATGTAATTCTATTGTCTTCACCTCACTTCTGTATCATGTTCGGAGAGAAGATTCAAAGAAACAACTTGATTTCAGAGATCTCTTTTATGAGTTTGGGATCAACCATTATCGCAGTTGTCAGGAAGAGGTTTTTCTAGATATTTCCATTGATGTTTCTGCACTTGCTTTTTGCAACTTTTTCTCAATTTCAAATAGTGTTTAAATTCTTAGTTGATAAAGTTAGATTTCTTGAGTGTTATTGATAATGAGCCCAGCTAGCTCAGCTAGCTGCTAGGTTTGGTTGACTAGGGTTGTTCGTAACCAATTAGCAAGAATTATGGTTATGAACTTAGAATCACTAATTTATTATATATCTGAAACCGAACAGTTAGCAGACTTGTCGTATCATTATGTGTATATATATCATAAATTAATATAGGACATGTCTTTTTGATGCGTGTATCCCTAGTTATATGAAGCAATTTTATATGTTACGATAATCTGTTTCAAGAGCAGTGCTTTTCAGATCGAATTGATGTTTTTGCGAAGGATGCTTGTCCTGTGATGGGGAATTTTACTTGTTAGTTTTTTGGGTATAGTGTAGTCAGTAGTGGTGGATGATGCTTGTGGTATATGTGGTGTTTTTCTAATGTTGTATAGCCAGTTTGTCCATTATCGATCAAAAATAATACTACAAAATGTTATGTATCTATAAACCATGGTTTAATAAAGTATGAGCATACATATGAACAAAATATGCATATGCCCGAACAGAAGTTTAAAAAAATATATTATACATGCACATGGTTTTTCCTAATATATAGTATTTTTTAACCCGTTTCTATTCTAATATTATAAATACATATGAAGATTATCATAAAAATATAAAGCCATATATCAAAACTATTATGGGTCAACCGGTGTGTAAAAAAAAGCTGATAACCACAGTTTTGTTAAGGGGCACTGTGCCAAGCCATAGTTGGGCAAAAGGGGTTGCTGGAAATTTGTGCCAACAATGCGGCAATTTCAAAGACGCGGGCTGTCCGCACCCAACTGCATGCGGCTCACACACATGGCAGTCCCAGTCAGCCTAATTATTACATTAATTTTAAATAATTGTAAGTTTTAAAATATAAGTCCAAAATAAAAAAAATTATATCATTATTTATCTAAATTTAAACTCTTCAAAACAATATTAGTCATGGATAGGTTTTAACAACTTTTTTATTTTTTATTTTTATATGTTTACGATGATACACTAGATCGATGATATGATTCATTAAAAGTAGTTTTATGATTCATTAATATTGATATTATGATTCATTGATATTAATATTATGATTCATTAACTAACAAGTGGTACAATAGATAGAAACTTCGGTCACGCCGCACTATCAGCCTGCTGATGATATGATTCATTAAAATTAATATTATGATTCATTAAAATTGATATTATGATTCATTAACCAACAAGTGATGAATTTGAAATTTCATAACTAATAATGAATTATTATTGTTTTGTGATGTATTATTATTGTTTGTATGATATATTTTAAGCCTAACATGGTGAATCATATATTTTCCTGACATTCCAAGATGATGATACACTAAATTCATTATTTGATTCATTAAAATTAGTATTATGATTCATCAAAATTGATAGTATTTGTAACTAACAAGTGGTGAATTAAATAACAAACTTTGAAACTAATAATAGATTATTATTGTTTTGTAATGTGTTATTATTTTTTTATGGTGTATTATTATTTATATGATGTATTTTAGTCTTATATGGTAAATCATATATTTTTTGGCATACCAATTTCAAAACAAATAATGAATCATTTGTAGTGTATTATTATTGTTGTATGGTGTATTTTAAACTGTATACGGTGAATCAAGTATGGTTGATATATACATATATACATGTAAATAATATAAAATTTTAAAGTTGTCAAAATATATCAATGTCTTATCTTGTTTTGAAGAGTTTGAATTTTAGATAGACAATGGTATAATTTTTTTATTTTAGACTTATATTTTAAAAGTTACTCTCTCCGTCCTGAATTGACCGTCCTGTTTACTTTATGACACGTTTTTCCACTTCAATATTAAGCATATAAGATAAAATAATTTTATAAAACTAAATTTTATATTATATAGTGTATCATGTAAAGAATCATATACAAAACTTAAATTTTTAAAATTAATTTATCTTATATGTTAAAAATTAAAGTCAAACAACATGTCCAAATAGTAAACAAGACGGTCAATTCAGGACGGAGGGAGTATAACCAATTAAAGTTAATATAATAAAAAACATTTCAGTCTGGACTACCAAGTGGACAAAACTGCACCAAGTATCACGCGGCTTGCAGCATCGATGCACTGCCCAGAATGCCTATAACACTCTCACTGCGCTTGGCTATTACGTGGTAAAAGTGACCCATATCCAAAAAACTAAGGGAAAATTCACGATATATCCCTGTTTTCTTTCGTAATTCACAATATACCCCTGTGATTTTCGTAATTTAACTTTAAACATGCTTAAATGTTATCAAAAATTGATGAAACTTTATATGGATGTTGCTAAAGTGTTATACTTTGGTCCAATATCAAATTTGAAGTTTTTTAAGCTCACATGTGACCTGTGGGATCCAATGAACAGTCACATATTCATTGGGTCCCACAGGTCACATGTGAGCTTAAAAAACTTCAAATTAGATTTGGACCAAACTATAACAATTTAACATCGTCCATGTAAAGTTTCATCAATTTTGGACAACATTTAAGCATCTTTAAAGTTGAATTACGAAAATCACAGGGGTATATTATGAATTACGAAAGAAAACAGGGATATATCGTGAATTTTCCCAAAAACTAAACTTAACTAATTCAGTTTGAACTTGAAATTTGATCTAGTAATATAATTTGAAAAAAGACCTGATACAATCAGAATTGAATTGAAAAAAAAAACCGAAACTGAAAAATAGGTCCAACTGAAAACAACCCTGATTTAAAATTACTTGAACTACGGTCACCTAAACTGAAATCACTCAAATCCTAATTGGCACCCATAAACCAAAAAACTTGATGTATTACTTCAATCATCCGACTGGAATTACTCAAACTGATCCAAACATGACCCAAATTTTCACAAACCCCGACATAACTAAAAAAAGAGTAAATTCACCCAGTCTAAACGAACAGAACCACCAGATATCAAACAATCTTAAATTAATCCAAACTGAATTGATCTGAACCCCATAACCCGAATTGCCCGATTTACTGACAATAGTCCCCACTAGCACACTGGGGATTAGGCTGGTTTTTCAGATTTGGCTATGCTTACTCAGATTAATAGACAATTTATCGAGTTCTATCTTTTCTTTTAAATTGCACATTGCTCCTCTTCTGCACTTACTTCATAATATTCCAGATTTAGTACTATAGGTCCCTAGACTGTTTTTATCAAAATATCAGCGGTGGGTGTGAAAAGTACTGAATTCTAGAATAATATTGGGTTTCATCGAGAACCCGGAACGGAAACCTGGGCAAAAAGGGTACATATACCAGCACTTGTTAGTAGCAGGGCCAGCTGTTTGAGAAGCTACATATCGTAGAACTCGTCAAAAGAAGCTGCTATAAAAGTTTTGCAACAAACACTGGGTAGCTTCTTCAATCAAAAGCGACCAAAAAAAGCTACGGTAAAAACTATGCCCAAGCAGAGCAGCATATTCTCAGCTAGGTTGTTAAGGGTTTTATGCAGTGATTACTGTGATCCTAATATATTTGTTTACTAAAACAAGTAATTATCCTCATCAGGTTTTCCTTAGTGTTGTAAAGAATGAAATTTTGAAAATACCACACATCGCCAGGTTCAACGTAATAGGTAGCAGTATATTCAAGGTAAATGCAGAGGTACATCTGCAATAATCATAAATTTAGAGTTCAAATGCAACAAGTAACAAATTAAGGATCTACCTGGAGTCGAAGAACTTCCGATATTGGCATTCTTTTAATATGAGGAACAGTCAGAAGCTGAGAAGGAGTCTGACCAAAATAAGCAATTTGATCTTGAGTGGCACGTTGTTGTACCTTTTGTCAAACAAAAACAGAGTTAGAATAAGGCACTGATCAACGATACTGCTATAGGAGAAAAAAGCACTTACCGGATCTAATATTTTGTCAACGTCAATGGTTCCTTCATACGTGATATAAAAGAAAAGATTATTAGCTGCTACAGCTTCCTTTCCCCTTTGCTTAAACCTGGTTGATATAGCATCATCAAAGTCATAATTCGAAGAAAAAAACCATCAACGTCCATGTGATGATAGTCTACAGGATAATATTAAATTGATAGCAAGCATATGCACAGTATTCAATATCACTCATGCTTGGGGAAATCATAATCCAGTAACCTAACATAGAACAAACGGTCCAGAAATATAACGCCACAATATATATGAAGAAAATTGGCGAACACACTTGTTAACTGCCCTTGGTAGTAATATCTGTCTGCTTCTAGGGTGGTGAGATATGAAATATTGGTATGGATAGAAAGCTTTTAGCAGCTGGAACGTAATTCACTGCTGTTTGAGCGGGAAGCGCCTGTAAATGTGGGGTGATTGACTGTAGGGGGATAACTTTGTTTGAAACTTCAGGATAAGAGGTAAGGTAAGGTAGGCTGAGCTGTAAGAGGCTATATATATAGCGTGTGGCAAGATGTACCTAGTGCAGCCACGGCCAAGACCATTATCAAAACAAAGAAAAGAAACATCTTCGGAGCTCACCCAAAGATCAGATCAATCCACTCATGCAAATGAGCAGACACGTATTCACTTTCAAGAGCCATCCTATGCTTATGAACGAAGTCAATAGGATTTCTCGCCCAGGGTGGAAGACTGACAGCATCTGAAAAAGAGAAACGTAAACCGTTCAATCAGAGCAATACTATGGTATTTATGTAACAAATGAAACCTGCTTCAATCCACTGACCAAGTTTTTCACCAAGTTGTGTTTTTCCAAAGTCGATGGAGTTATCATTTGTTAGCATTTCAGGGAGATAAAACAGTTCTGGGACCTGAACAAGTTTGCCCAAAAAAGGAAAGTGAAAAAATTGCCTACCAAACCCCAAATGATGCAGTGATCATTCTTATAATCACTATTTGTAAAATTTAATATACCAATTCCTTTACGTCACTCATGTCCTCGAGAACTCCATTCCATGTAGCAGGAATATCTAAAAACATCCTGTCCGCATGATCAAACTTTCCACCTTGTAACTGGATGGAAAGAGTGGTGAAAGGCTCCACTCGAACAAGATAATAAAGCACCTGCACAAGCAACTATGAGATGAACTTGTACAGCCCAAAGAGGTAAAACAGAAACTCGTGATAATTAAAATGTATGGAAATCAATTTCCAAGGTCAGAAAGTAATAGTTTTTTCTTTTTTAAAATCTTCCCTGAGACCAAAGTCAAAAGCATGAAATAACATATTTCTATCAATCAATCACGAAACAGCACAAGTACAGTAATGGTGGATTTAAATGGTACGAGAATGAAAATTCAGATTGCACATTAATCAAAAAAATAAAAGTTTAGATGGCATAGTATGTCATCACAAGTTCACAACCAATACTACTGGGCTCGCTGTTGAACTAATGAAGTTCAAAATTCTACAATTACTTTTCTAGCAGTATTAGAAATTGATACACACAATTTCCTTAGAGATACTATTCTTTAATGGGACGTTTGGTACAAGGGCATAGAATAACAATTCTTGGAATTGAAGATGTGCCCGCATTTGGTTGATGGAACTTAAATTCCAAGAATTACTAAAATTCCCAATATGTGGCAACTCGCTGAGAATTCTATTCCCTACAAATTAGCTAGGAATTGTTATTCCAAGTGAATTCCCCGTAACTTTCATTATCTACCAATTTAATTTTATCTTCTTCATAATTTTTGTAGTCTCTCTTTTTTGCTCGTTTACATCTCTCTTGTAGATATTTTTAATTATGGTATTTATTTATTATTTTTATTCATATATTATTAATTAATTTATACTAATAAATATATTAATTGGTAAATATATTTTATATATTTAAAAGGTAAATAAATAGATGATTTAGTTATAGGCACATATTTGATGTTATATATTGAAATAAAATATTATATTGTATACAATATATTAAAATATAAGGTAAAATATATATGAAATATTTTAATTAATACTCACACTAGATAAGGCTATAGATTTGTATTTGAAAAATGTTTCTAATAATGAAATTATTGACTATACTAATTAAAAGAACTAGTTATTTGTTTAATGTTTCTTTTTAGTTCCCTATAGTTACTATTTTGTATACATGACAAATTAAAATATTATCCACAAAATTTAAATAAAAATAAAAAGAAAATTTTCAAATAAATTTATTAACTTATTAATTGGGTTCTTATAACTATGAAAATAAACTCAAGTATATGTTTACAAATTTTAAAGTTAATCTATACAACTAAAATAATAATAATAATATTGTTAATTATCAATGATTCCTAAGTCTATTATCTTTATTATTCTCGCAACCAAATAGAAGAAACATTAAATTTCAAGTATTTCTATCATAACAACCAAATGAGGTCACATCCTATTCTTGGAATTTCATTCTCGAAATATTATGTCAGGAATTAAGATTCTAAAAACCAAACGACCCGTAACTAGCTATTGCTATTTTGTATAGGACCATCAGATGAATACAAATAAAATCAACAGCAAAAACGTAATCTAGATTAAAATAACATTCACATCCTACCGTTCCAGCACTTGAGTAATGTGACCCGTAGTGAAACTTTGGGATTACTGGATCCTCAAAGCTTGAATATCTCTCTTGGAACTTCTCAAGGCGCTCAGGATTTAATGCACCAACAGGCTGCAAGAGGCCTGGCGTTTAGCAAACATATTACACGTCTCAAGTAAGTTGAGAAGGCCCGCATTAATTTTCATATATACTACCTTTGAAAGATCACGATAAGACTCGGGATTAGAAAGATCAAGATTCTCCGAAGTGTAATCTGAAAGGATCCACGGAAATACTGGATACTGCACATATAAAAGTAATTTAGTGAATAAATCTCCATGAAAACAGATAAGAAAGCATAAGGGAAATAAGAAATTCACAGAGAGAAACCTGTGTGATATCATTATAACTACGACCAGCCAATGTATTCAATTGCATCAAATACTCAAAGTTACTGATCTGCAAAAAGTGTAAGCCAGGACTCATAGTAAACTTCTACAAATGAATGACTATGCAAGACCTAACATCATTCAGTTTTTGTCATAGCATATATACCTCCCTCCTAGCCCAACGTTCCATAAGCTGAGTTCTTTTCAAAAGTTGATCAGGTCTCTGCAAAAAGTTGATTCAAAGAAAAAACATAAAGCAATATCAATAAGTTGAAAAGAAGAAAAACGTAACACAATATGAGAAAGTTGAAACCAAGAAAAAACAAAAAGCAACATACAGAAGAAAACTTGATGCATGCTTCTAGCTCTGGCATAACTATCAGTTTCTGTTTTCAATAATAATCCATATTCTCTGGCTATATTTATAGCTCATTTCCTAGAGGTTCTTCAGAGCATGATCAAAGTAAAATCAGCATTCAATGCAAGCGTTGGTGGTGCCAATGGAGCAATTCAAAAGAGCGACTGTGTACTGCTTTGACCTATGAACTAATCCTTCTAGTGGAAAATCAAATTTTGTAGCATGAAAAGAAAAATGTAAGAATATGCAAATTAGAGTCGAATTACAAAGCACCCAATACTTTTTATTCATTTGATTGCAATTTAGTTGAGATAAGTATACTCACGTGGTTCTCATATTGTAATACCTCTATCCCATATCAGGCTATGAGTAGTAATGTAAGTGGTTTATAAGGATACACATATGGGTTCACTACAACAACAAGGTCTTCCACTTTTAGGCCTAGGTGAGGATATAGGGCTTAAGTTGGCTAGTTTTCAAGCCTGAATGGTTTGAGAGCTAGGTTGTTGAACAATTGTCCATATGGGGTGTTACCAATAGTGGACCCAGGAATTTTGTTTTGGGGGGGGGGGGATTTTTTTTTTTTTTTTTGCAGTATCATTCTTTAAAACATTATGTTATTTTGTATTTTTTCAAAATTATATAAGAGCATATAACTAATTTTCAAAAATTTTGAGAGGGCCAGTGCCCCCCGGACCCCCCTCTTGGTCCGCCCCTGGGGTTACACATATCCCACTGTCTCTCTTTTTTCACTTCAGAAAAAACATACTCAATTGCAGGACGTTATGTACGCTTTTGTAATATCATTAGCACAACTATTAACATAGAAAATTTATAAAAGAAAAGGAGAAAAAAAAAAAAAGAATTAGCACACCAACCTGAGTAGCTAGGTAAATGTTGTTCAGATGGGGAGGGCGTGCTTGAACAATGGCCCGATACGCATTTCTTCTGCTTTCACTACTCTTTAAAAGAAAAAAGAAACAAGAAATAACACCATTAATGACATACTAGAAATACCATCAACGATGCACAAGTCTTATCTATGGATGCGTACACGAAACCAGAAATATGAAGCTCAGCGAACATTGATTACCCCAAAATCAAAGAAGAAATTGGACCGGTCAAGCATAAACACCTCTAAAGCACTTCTCCTTAAAAGGTATCTGAAACATATCAGTAACATTTTTTAGAGATTAATAAGCCACAAAAGAAGTAAAAAACGATAGTTCAGTTATAACTAACTATAATCATACCTCCTGCTATAAATTTGGTGAAGAGAAGTTAACTGCCAGCAGTAATTCTTCCCTTCATCCTTCAGTACAAATTTCATATCCAGGTCCACAGCTGAATTGCCATCTACCTTTTCAGCAATGAAGTTTATTCTCTTTGATGTTACCTGGAAAGAAGCAGATTTACTTTGGCTTAAAAGCATTAACAACGTGCAAAACTGGAAGATTTGGTAAACAGCTACTACAGACTTTCAAACGGAATACTGAACAAGGTGAATATTCACAAAGTGCATTAGGGAATCATGCGTCATACTTCAATATGACAACTAATGTACAATATCCAAGTAGACATCCCACCATCATCAAAGTCAGGATGCAACATTTACATGAGATTTGCGTCAGCTTTCCAAGAAGATTTAATCATGCTTGTTTATGATCATAACCAGGTTACCTTGAAGATTTTTTTTTTTATTTATAAGGAATATATTTGGATCAAAGATCACCGAAAGAAAGGTCTTTGAAACCATGAAAGCAAGAACACTGCTTTTCTAATTACAAGGTTAGCACATAGGTTGTCCAATCATAAAAGGCCCTGGATATTCTATTGCTTTTCCTCCTCCCACGCTTGTATATAAGTGAAATGAACACAAAGAAGTTAAACAATACTTGCATTTTTTTTCTTTTTACTTACAATAAGCCCATCTCACTGACCTAGGCCAATCATGAAGGCCTCTAATACCCCAACAAAAACCTCCAAACTTAAATCCAAACCTCTTTAACAAAAAAACACCTTAAAATTCAGTGTTTTACAGACTCTTTCTCTATTACAAAGGGAGTAAATATCCTCCATTGTTGCCTTGAACTTTTGACCCATCGGCATAAACAGAAATACTTACAAATTCTAAAATAAAGAGTGTTAAACAGAATTCAGGCAATTAAGAGTTCCGGAGAAGGTAATCAGTGTTGGTGCTAGGGGTTTTGGTAGGTTTTGGATATTGTGTTCCTATATGATCTTATGAGCAGTACTTATCAGGATGAAAATGCCAATGCTTCAGCCCGATGAAGGAGCTCAGAATGAGAAGTTTACTTGGGACCACCTTCTGTTATTTAGGTAGTTTAGTGTGGATGCTGTTGTGAGGTGGTTTTTAATCTTTTAATAGTATATTTTGGTGTAGGTTGAAGAAATCTGTATATTGTAACCTTTCGGCTGTTTAGCCACTATCTATCAAAATAATTAAGAATTCCTGAGTGAAATACATTAAACATCTTAAGCAAAGCAGGAGGGTAAATGTGACACACAAGAGCTTGATAATTAACTCTAACCTGAAAGGTCCCTTCCACAACCTTGAGTGGCCGGACCATCGAAGAAGGAAGCTCAAGGATAATTCTTTCATCAAGTTCACTAGGCACATAACCAGGGGCCAGAGCTGATGGATCTTCAGCCATGTCTTGGCTACCGATAAATTGGCTATTTCTAGATTCAGACGACTCCTTTGCCAGTACATTTGTACTGTCATCTCCAGAATGACTTGCTTCACACTTCTTGTTCAAATACTTACCAACAAGATTACTGGTATCTGCGTGATCATCCTCTTCAGTTACTACATCCATTGATATAGCTTCTGCTACCAACATAGAAGTGTCCGATGGATTTATCACACCCTGTTGATTGTGCCCTCTTTCTTTCTGGTCTTCATGATCAGCAGCTGCACCAAAGTGATCAGACCCTTTATAGTTCCTTCTGAAGCACCTCCTCATCCTAGATGAACTTTCCATAAAGTCCAGCCTCCAGAAGATCTGGAGTTTTTTTTTTTTTGAGGGGGGAGGGGGAGCGAAAGTGATGAAGAGTTAATATCCTTGAGAAGTTTAGCAAGAAAAACAAATTATATCGAGGGCGCTGATAAAATCAGTGCATCAATGATTTAAACAAGACTTGCAACTGCAACGGAACTGCATACAAGGGAAAAAGTACAAGGAATATTAGTACTAACCCTTTCAACATTACAAAGATGATCCCTAGATGGACCAAAAAGGCATCTCATCTCTATCAAGTAATGAATGAGCTTCCTCCAGGCACGGTTTCCAGTTGAAATGCGATGTCTTGATATCAAGCCAACTTGACCCCTCCTGTCAATCTTAAAAAAAGAAAGAGTAGCTTCAGAAATTGCTTACAGAATAATTCATAGCTATTTTGAGTAAAAGAATGAAAAAGATCTATTCTTTCATGACATGAAGATCAGATCACAAACCAACAGGTCTATAAAATATCAGAAGCTATTACAGCGCCACAGCCTCTGTTTTTTTACATAAAAGACACATATATCAGATCACAAACCAACAGGTCTATAAAATATCAGAAGCTATTACAGCGCCACAGCCTCTGTTTTTTTTACATAAAAGACACATATATGACACAGAAAAAAGTTGCACTTCTATCTCAAAGAAGATGCAGATAATTTTTTACCTCAGATCGTTGCATATTTCTTGCCAGAGCAAAGCTGGCCACAAGCACAGCAATATACTTGTAAGACAATGCATTGAAATCCTTTCCGTAGACAGATTTTGTATCAACTGGCTCCAAGCACTCGGTCCAAGCAGTTCCCATGGCTTCAGAGGTATTCCATCTTTGAACACGCTCCATATCGCTTATATTTCTTCTCTGTGCTGAAGTGGCCATTGCCACAGCACTTAGACCTCTTCCTGAGCCAATTTGGCATTGCGTTCCAGATCTCGAGCTGCAGCCAAGGCAGCTGCCTTTGCTGCAGCTTTATCCTTTGGAGCGAGAGACTTATTGTGCACTTCTGGTGGTGGCTTCTTGAAACTGGAAAAAGCCTGAACCTTTACTGTTTTACGCTCAAGCATTGAAGCATCTCGCTTAAGATGTGTTGTGGAAGCCCGAGTTGGAACCTCTCCACCAGATGCACCAGCAGCAATCATTGCAAGAGCCATGGAAGCTGGTGGGGAGGCAAAAGCTGCTGCCCATCCTGGAGAGATCATGCCAAGTGCAGCCTGGACCCAGCAAAATAGAAACTATATGATTGGGCAACTTAAACAGCAGAAAATACAATAAGAAATGTGATAGCTTATCATTCTAGGAGTTTGAATGACCTCAACAGGTAGAGCATCTGCAGACAAAGACCGGTCATCAGCAACCAGAGGATTAGGTCCATCTGGAGTAGCAAGTTCATGAATTCCAGCCAAAAGTGGACGCCACCTCCTCAGAACAGATACAAATGGCGGTAAAATTGCCTCGAGATATATCTTTCTCAGGGGGCTCCTGTCCTTGCCAACTGCATGCCATATCTGGGTTATACATGTACCATAAGCATTCATGAGAACTATGGAAAATTCAAAACCAAAAAAGTTTGAGAATAATGAAAAAAAGCATCAATAGTCAGCGCTGGTTCCTAACATAACCAACAGAATGATATTAGTTTCTCTTTATAAGAGAATATTAAGTGTATCTGCACTGAAATGCTATCATGACAGAATGGCGGAACAAAACAATTGAGTAATTCAAATTATGCTAGGGTATCGGAATTCATGGAAACAAATGACTCAAGGAAGAATAGATATTACTATATCAGAAGAAAAAACAGTGAATTACTGATGGGATGGGAGAAGGCACCAACCTCAGAGTACAGGATACATGAAGTGACCAGAACCCTCTGTCTTTTGGACTCAGAAATTGGCATATTAAGGATTGGTGACAGCACACTGTAAATCATTGCCTATTGTAAGTAAGAGTTGAAACCCTTAACCAACCAGAAGTACCGAAAAGAAAGTACATAAACTACAGCATAAATGTGGCTCATTTCAATTGATAAAGATGAATAGTACCTCCACAACAATTCTGATCTTGGTTTCCTCATTGACAATCTGGAACTAGATCTGTAGGGGGTAGCTGACTCGTCGAGGTGAAGCTCTGATTTAGGATCATCGTAGATAAAAAGCTGCTCGAGAGCATTGATTGCCGTATCTTCTTCCTCATGGAGACAAGAAACCATACGAAGCATCTTGCATAGAAAAGGCTGATCACTGTCTAACAACTGATAAAGGGAAGCCATGCTCCCATTCCAGTACCAGATCCCCCTCCGATACCAAGACCCCCACCAAGCCCAGAACTCATCTAGCATAATGCTTGCAGCATTGTGACTGATTTCTTAACTAAAGGGATTCAACCCAATTCCCACTTGCATCTTTTTCTAAAGCGGATTCCAGGAACCCCAGCATTCCCCCCAACACCAAAGCTAACTGTTTTGAAGGAAGACCAAAAACATACCCAAGCTGCTCCTGAATTTCCAGCCTTCTTCCAAGTCAGCAGCACAGCTCCCATATGACACAAAAGCGCAAGAAACTGATTCATACGGCTCAGCTGCTTGCTGCACTAGACGCTCCTAGCAGAGCCGAAAATTTGCCCGTTTCATCAGCCATTGGTGTGAGAACCTATTAACAAGAAAAAGAAAAAAGACGATGACCCAGACGAGTTAAATCATTGAACTCCCACTGTTTCCCTTACACATGCACATATTAAAAGCTTTCATCATTGGGTATATGTCGTTCTAGAAGCATTAGGTCTTGCATTTAGGACTAACAAAAACAACTTTGTCAAGCATAGGGTAAGTTTCATTTCAAGGTGTTTTTTTCTTAAACATTTTTTGACAAGTAATGGTACAATTTATATTGCAATTTGTGACACACAAAGGGAGTGTCACCTAAGTACAACGCATACAAATAGGCAGGGGCGGACCGAGGCAGGGTCCGGTGGGGTCCCGGACCCCATAGCTTTTTTGATAATTAAAAAATATTTTTTTAAAGTATAATTTTAATAAAATAAAATTGAGTAAAATATGAAAGTTGATAATAATTAATAATTTAGTGGTAGACACATGTTCCTATATGTAAGATTGTAAGTTCAATTATTGTCGACGTATTTTTAGGTTTTTAATGTTATGAAACAAAATTATTCATTTGATCCCATGTTATATCGCCTACCCATGACGTTTGGCGAAATTACACAGCCCACCCACGAAGTTTCAAAAATTACACAGCCCACCCATGTGGTTTCCACAAATTTACATCCAGAAACTTTTTTAATATTTGATCAACTTAAAAGATGGTTAAATGATATCCAAATTTGATGAAACTTTACATGAACGATACTAAGGTGTTATATTTTTGTTCAATGCCAAATTCAAAGTTTTTTAAGGTCATATATGTACTGTGGGACCCAATGAAACATGAGACACGTTCATCGGGTCCCACGGATCATATATGAGCTTAAAAAACATTGGATTTCACGTTTTACCAAAATATAACACTTTAATATCGTCTATGTAAAGTTTCATCAAATTTGGATAATTTAACCATCTTTTAAGTGATCAAATTTAGAAAAGTTGCTGGATGTAAAATTATAGAAACCACATGGGTGGAAAGTAATTTTTGAAACTCGTGGGTGGGCTGTGTAATTCGCCAAACGTCAGGTGGTGGGCGATGTTAATTTTCCCTATATATATATATATATATATTAATGCGAAAAAAGTTTAGGACACCACTTTATATGTTATACCTTTAAATTTAATACATGTTATTGTCGAAAAAAAAAATTTGGACCCCATAAGATTTGTGTTTGAGTCCGCCACGCAAATAGGTCATTAACTCTTAAAAGATACTATATTGATACACCAGGGTACATGTCCAATTGAAGTGGCAGGCAATGACCAGGAAATGATTACAAATAATGGAGACACAGCTATTTAAAATTCTTGATCGATATTCACACCTTCCCGACCAGCAATACCAACTCTTGATGAGGAGAACATACCGAGCAAGAACAGGTAAAGTTCAACATTATCTAATAGAACCTAACTGATAAGATAAGAGAATGTCACGACAAGAGAGGAGTAGAAGGTATTCAAGTTAAATTTTCATCAGGAAAGGAAAGAATTTGAGTCAAAATGTCGAATATTTCCCAATTCCTCGAGTCCCGGAATGATATATGCATGACACATTTCAGTATATCGGCAAATAATACTCCCTTCAGTTCTTAAGGATGATTTTTTAGCTCTTCACATATCTTCAAAAAATAAAATGATTTGTCTTTTTTGTCCTTTACTTTCCAACTCTACCCCTCAACTTTTCACTCACAACTCTACTTTTCAATTTACTCCAATTTCCAATGCAAAAAGTAAGGGTAAAATTGTCTACTTTTTTCTCCTTAATTCTCATGCCCAAAGCTAGAAAGTCATCTATTTAGAATAGGAGGGAGTATAAGATTACTTGGACAGTAGAATACTCCCATCCGCAACAGAATAATGCATATTTAGTTATCAAAATCAGCAACTAAAATTAATGTTACAAAAAAAAAAATTGTAAACTATGAGACAAAATATTATGTCCCTTCATGCAGGACATGTAGACGTATTAACCAAGAGTGAGATACATACATTGATAGGTAGTCCACCAGGATAACGAGGCAAAGGTTGATGATTTCCAGAAGCTTCCTTGGTCTCTGTGCCAGAAGAGGTTAAATCAGAACTGGGAGCTCCAGGCTGAACCAATGGGACTGAGCTATTATTTCTTTTCAAAGCACTTGATTTGCTTTGTAAGCGTAAATGATCTTCCACTAGCATCAAAATGACAATGGCATTCTCCACCAAAGCTACAGAAAGCTGAGCCGCATTTTCAGCTTCTTCCTTGGCATTTCTTGGTGATGAACACTCAGCAGCTACACCAGCAGCTGCTGCAGCAATAACTTGAGTCTGCTCAAGAAAAGAAAGCTTGATATATATATCATAATTTGAACTGCAAGATAACAGCATCATCTGGGTAATAATACGAACCATTATAAAAGCCTTTCTTTGCATATTCAAGGAGAGAAAAGCCTCATGTGTAAGGTCGTCATGAGAAATTTTCTAGAGGGGCTTATTTTTGAAGTTAAGAATCACCTCTATTTCTTGATATTCGGAGTAAACTTAGTTTAGCAATCAATCATCTATTTTTCACTTCACGGATTAATCTGTAGCTCATAAGTATTAATCGCTATTGTGGGGATAGACACCAAGGTTATAGGTAGTCGAAGTTGGCTCAGAAGGGTACTATGCTTTCACGAATATACAATGTAATTAAGAGACAATTGAGTAGGGAGGATTGAGCAATTAATCTTATTTTAGCAATCAATCATCTCCTGCCATATATCCGTGTAACGCAATCACAAATTAATCATGAGTAACCCATTCCAGTATCATCTCTCTTCTCCAGACTCTCATCTCCAACATGTGAAGGGATAGCACTATCTTTCTCCAAAAGGATGCAATGATTATATGCAGCAACATATATTATCATAGGAAAGATCCCCGTAAACATTTTGAATAATAAAACAACCATCTGCCATAACTATTACCTGGACCTGAAGTTCCCTGGACGAAAAATCTAACAAACTGCCCAGAAGTCTTCTTTTAAATATAGGCAATGATTCCTCACGCCTGTATATTAAAAGTGGAAAGATAAAACATGTAAGCTGAGTAGATTACCCAACCAATGCATAAACTAAGCTATAGCATATGTAGTTATCTAAGCATTGAGCAATTTGATTCAAAGCACACTATCAGTAATTACCTATAACATAGTAAAAGAGTAAACAAAAATCTGAATAAATTCTATTACCAAAGAAAACTCTGATCAGTTTTTAAATATCACAACATATTAAGAAAAAGTGGTAGGAAACTAAATATGAATTTAATAGAATGCTTGGTACTAGGGTATAGCATCGTACTTCTTGGAATCGCAGCTATTCCCATGTTTGGTACAAAGAAAATCAATTCTAAGAATATGTATTCAATTTGGAGGCGAACAATATGCGCCATGTATAAGATGAGAGACAGCATGACATGTGGAGATTTTGAACAGGGAAACCGGCGATGACTGGGATGTGGACGTCTATCATCAACACCACTGAAAATAACCCAATCGGCAAGACAATAATCTCTGATAATCTTTCTATATGTGTGGGCGAAGGTATTGTTGAACAGTCATCATTAATATTGATGCATTCTGCCTAATCTGTTTGTATTCTGTCCATTGGTATTTCCTTGTAATTAGTCACTTATTAGGCAGATTATGTAATTATGATGTTTCCTAGGTAGTGGGGTATTCCAACAGTCAGGAAACCCAACCATTTCTTTCCTTTATCTTCCCTCTAGATTATTCTACCCCCTTGTATAAATATGTATTTGTTCTCTCAATAATAGACACAATTCCTCTCATTTCTCGTCAGGTATGAATATCAGATTCTGGTAGGATCACTGGACTGCAGAATTGTCCCTGAAAGAAAAGTTCCCGCAACTGTTCTCCATTAGCTTACAGAAGGAAGCAACTATTGATGAGATGGGCCTGTGGGATGGAGATAACAGGTCTTGGAATTTTCTATGGCGCAGGAGATTGTTCAGGTATGAACAAGACATGCTTAATGAACTGAACAATGTTATTCTTCATTGCCATTTATCTAGAGCTGAGAGGGATAGGTCAGTGGGGGGAATGTCTGGTGGAGTTTTCTCAGTCAAAGAAACGACGTTGGAGATGCTTAGGAGGTCGAACACAGCAGGTGAGGTGGAAAATTACAGAGCTTTGTGGTGTGGGTATGCTGACCCGCGAGTAAAAACCATGGTGTGGTTTCTAAAATATGGCAGATTGTGTACTAGGGACGCTCTGTTCGAACGTAACATGATCCCAATAGGCCAAAGTTTTTTTGTCCCTGCTGTAACTGTACTATGGAGACAGTGGATCATCTCATCTTTTTCTGCCAAGTCTCAGCTACAATGTGGAGTTTACAGCTGTCATGGTGGCAGATGAATTCCCCTTTACAGATAACACTCGAGGTATTTATAAGGCTTGGAAGGAGGTATCTATGGGAAGAAGAGCAAAGAAGATTTGAAAATCTACTTTCTATTATGGTGCTAGGAACCTGTGCTCTGCCTGTAATAATCTTGTCTTTCATGGGGAAGAGTAGGTGGCGGTTATAATTGCAAATCGCACCAAAGTTGGTATTTGGCGTTGAACTAAAAACTGGTGGCCTGAGCATCCGATCCCAGCTGAGCAGTTTATGGGCAGTAGTAACCTGCGAAATGATTTGCTCTATCTTTAGTTACGAAGATTGGTACTTTGGAGTCACACTATTTGGGCTGGGTTCACTACTTAGTTTGTAGATTGCTTTGACTTGTGTTTACATTACCTTGTATGAGTGGTTGTTCTTTGTTAGGTTGTTTCTTTATTTTGTTATGAACTTCTTGTACCAAGGTTGTAGGTTGGGTTTCCTTATTCCTTCCTGAGTTTTTTCCCACTGGATTTTGCTCAGAAAGGTTTTAATGAGGGTCAGTTATACCTCACCCGCCTGTCTATACTGTTTTTTTTATTTTAATAAAATTGGCAAAAGCCTTAATTATAAAAATAAATGACTTATTCCAAGTAACATATAACTCACTGCGATAGTATTGCCTGCTGAAACGCTAGAAATTACTATTCCAAGTGAGCGATTAGGTAATCTAAATAATAATAAAATAAAGGGAAAATTACATCGCCCACCCATGACGTTTGGCGAAATTACACTGCCCACCCACGAGGTTTCAAAAATTACATTGCCCACCCATGTGGTTTCCACAATTTTACATCCAGCAACTTTTCAAATATTTGATCAACTTAAAAGATGGTTAAATGATATCCAAATTTGATGAAACTTTACATGGACGATATTAAAGTGTTATATTTTGGTAAAATGTGAAATCCAACGTTTTTTAAGCTCATATATGATCCGTGGGACCCGATTAACGTGTCTCATGTTTCATTGGGTCCCACAGGTCATATATGAGTTTAAAAAATGTTGGATTTCACATTTTACCAAAATATAACACTTTAATATCGTCCATGTAAAGTTTCATCAAATTTGGATATCATTTAACCATATTTTAAGTTGATCAAATATTTGAAAAGTTGCTGGATGTAAAATTGTGGAAACTACATGGGTGGGCAAAGTAATTTTTGAAACCTCGTGGGTGGGCTGTGTAATTTCGCCAAACGTCATGGGTGGGCGATGTAAATATTCAATTTTACTCTTTATATATCATCGTTATTCATATTTCTATTACTACTAATTAGTAGTAAATATATTAAATTTTAATTTAAATAATTTTAATACATAATTAAATAAAATTTTGAAAACCATTTATTTAAGAGCAAATATATCTCCCTCATACTCAAATTATAAGTCGTTTTAGACTTTTTCACACTTTTTGAGAAAGAATTTAAAAAGACCAGTGTACCCTTACTTTTTGTATGGAAAGTATAAAAAGTAAGAACACTTTATAGGTAAGATAAAAATGTAAAGTGAAGTAACAATAATAATATAAAAAGTACAAAGGGTAAAAGTAGAAAGAGAAAAACAAAAAGTCTTAAACGACTTATAATTTGACCATAATTCTCAACCCTAAAACGACTTATAATTTAAACGGGAGGGAGTAGATGTTATATACATTAAAATATTTATAATTAGTCAAATTCCTCTATCAGTTGTATGGTATACATTAGTATTAACTATTACATCAAATATATTAACAGTCACATCTACAAATAAAATTAAATATATTGACTAATACATAAAGAATACACTTCAAAAAAGGTTTTTTATTTATAATTAAAAGTTCACAACATAAATATTTAAATACAGACTAATAATGAAATAGTTGATTATAAGCAAATATATATGTACTTAAAATTAACTATAGCCATTCTATACTATTTTTAATATATACAATTCAATTGTTGAAAAAAAAATCCTTTTATTTAAGAATATATGTTTTTATTTGTAGTTAAATTAAATATTAATTAATCAAATGCAAAAATGTAAATCTCAAATTTAATACTTGCAATATGCCAATATATAAAAATATGATTTAGCATATAAAATTATACTTAAAATATTCAAAACTATATAAATTCTATAAAAAACTAAGATATATAGTTAAAATCTAATAGTGTCTACAAATAATCTTACAATTGATCATTAAAAGTGCAGTATGTATAACAAAACATTAACCAATTTATGAACAGGATACTTATTTCGAAATACACTACAAAATTTTTTGAATTATAATATAATTTGATATAATTACTTATGAAATTGTTTTACTTTGATTATACTATTTCAATTTTTATTGAATATATTAATTAAGATTATGTTTTTAAATTTTATTTAATTGTTTAATATGCTTATCTGATGAATGAACTAAATGTGCTACCCTAGTGTAAATGTATTGTCAAAATTATTATATCATGTATACAAGTGAATAACTAATTCCAAAAGTTTTCCTAATAGTAACCAAAGGAATATCTTTTTCCAAGAATATAATTGCAGAAATGTTATTCCGGGAATTAGAATTTCAGTAACCAAACGTGTCATAAGGGTTTATTTTACTATAATATTAGAAAATAGTTTTTTTTTTTTTGTCTTAGTTAACTTAAGTTAGGGGTTAATGATTTTATTATTATAGTCAGGTTTCCCATTTCTAGTCTAACTACGTTGACATCTTAAAAACACATTGTTTCCCTTTTGTTTCCGTAATCATTTAAACAACTAACGTAGTTTACTTTCTCCTATAACTTTCTTATTTCTAGTCTAACAACGATTTCTTTAACAACTAGCTTATGACCTAACAAACATATTGTTTCATCATTCAGCAGCTCACGAGGTTTACTTTTTCCTACAAGCCTCTTCTCTATCAGCGCAAGGAAAAGAAGTCTGCAATTGAATCACAAGAAAAACTTCCTGCACATGCTATGAGATTCCAGAATGTAATGTATTACGAGAATGTGACATGATGTTTGCAGAATACAGGAACCTAAACAGGAATACAAGTAGGATACAGCTACACAACCTAATGAAAGAAGAAGGTCTGCAACTTCAAGGGAAAGCAACCCTAATGTGTTCACTAAATGATCCCAGCAGGAAGAGGCCCACGATCAACTCAGTTTTTGGAACTCATATTACGGGTACTATCTCAACTATCCAAAGAGATTTAGACCAAGACACGCTAATGAACATTCTTGATACTTGTCTCAAGATGATTTTAATGGCATTATCTGAATGGTGAAGTTAATATGCCCATCTTGATTATTTTGATATGAAACAATCTTACTTAAGAGTCAAAAATAAGTTGAAATGCAGCACTAAAAGGAAAATTGAACCCCAAAAAGAGAATTAATGAACTCTAGTACTGTGTTTGGATTAAGGTTATACAGTTGAGATTAAACATAGAAAGATTAGCCGGGGAGGGATTAAACAAGGTGACAATATAAAATGTTGTTTTGCCAGTTTCTGACGTTAATAGAGGTGAACAGGGCGAACCTTTCTAATCCTATTCAAATTTTTATTAACCCTGTTTACCCCCAAATAAGTGGTTGATAAAGAGAATTGAGGTGATCGGTTAACCCGTTAAAAATGGAGTGAATCATTGTGAGTTGTTCTTGTTCACTCATCTAACCTCCCTTTTTTGTTCGCAAACAAGGGAGAATCCAATAGGTACAAGTTTGGGAAAGTGTAAGTGGTTATGTTAAAAAAATAAAGGACATTTAAAAAGAAACCTAAAAAGGGGACTCGTAAACCTCAATTAACTATAGCTTTATGCATATCTATCCAAAATGTTGACATGCATGATTTATAGGGTTGATTTGGTTAGCTTATTACATTAGAATGCATAAGATTTTGATAAAGCAACCATAACTTAATATGTTATAAAGATAATTTGCTATAAAATTGTATATATCTTACGTTAAAAGAATAAAGAGCATGTTTTATATTTTATAAACTACTTCCATAACATATGATCATTTAAAAAATATATAATTTATAAGTAACCAAACCCCCCCCCCCCCCCCCCCCCCTCTCTCCCCCCCGCGTCTTCCTTTGCAAAACATTAGTAAAAGTATAAATAAATCTATCCCTCCACCCTTCTTTACCCAACACCAGAATAAAAATAACAAGGGTCAGTCCCTTTGGGTCCCTCTCTGTCCACACAGAAAAGAAAAGGTTAAAATATAGAAATAACCAAACTCAAAAGTCACTCAATCAGCAAAAGCGCCGAAAAGGAAAGTCTGTCCATGTGTCACTATATTAGAGTAGCCTTATGTAATGGCAAACTATGATGTCTTTATATGTGTGTAGGGTAGTCATAAGAACAAGAAGCTCTCAACAAGCCAACAAACACTAGATAACATCAGAGGCTACAATAAGCAGATCCCATCAAGGTATGAGGGGGAGTCAAATAGAAACGCTTACCTAATACGCTGTCCTCCAGTGCTGGAGCCACCCACAATAGAGAGCCACTCAGCACAGTGAATGGTTGCTTCGATGTCCTACTTACGAGAAAGTACAAAAGGATACTGACTAATTAGGAAAAAGAAGGAACTTAGCTTCAGTATAGTTGCTAACCTAATTTTGCAAATTTCATAGGCATTGCTTAGACAAGTAGTAAACACAATCAACTAATATGCACACTCTAGGATGTTTACCACCAATGTCAGATCTTTGCTCACTTTATAGTACAATGCAAATGAGAAAAGGAATTTTTCCTATCTTTATATTAAATGCAATCATCAATGACCACCTTGAATTAAAATCCACTGGCAAAGATTCAAAGTTCTAGGAACCACAAGCAAGCAAGTTCTGAAACTGAGAAGTCCAGCACTTCTTTATCGATAACCCAAAAAACAAATTGCTAAAGGGTGAGGCAGTTTAGTCCAGGTATTAATATGTCAAAGAAAAATGCCCTAGTCAACCTTAACCATATATCCTTTTCAATGAAACCTGGAAGAGCAGATGTCAACCTACTAACCAATTAGAACCACGACCAAACACAATTCAAAATAATGTATCATCTAAACCCCATCACAGAGCAGATAAACAAGCATCCTCGGTCTTTCCATGCAACACACCAAACAGCATTCAAAATCAGCTTCAAATTTCTCTTTTAATTCTTGAAAGTATTTTTCAAGAGCTCCTCTAGTTTTTGTAGTAGGATGGGAGGAAAAAAAAAAGATCAAAACCCAACGACTAGTAATGTAAATATGTTTCGATTGGACAAAAAAAACAATTCCAAATTGCATTTAACTGTGAGTTTAATCATTAGTAATGCAAGTCAAAGTAGTAATGGGTTCTAAAGATAGCATTATATTATTAGCCACCATCATAAATGCGGATAAAATGAGAAAAGAAGCTTGTGAAAAAGCTCATATTAATTTTCTGTTTCAAGTGATAAAAAATGAAAGGAAAGAAATTATTTTCTCAAACCATTGATTCGTATAAGCTTGATACTGAAATAAAAAGGAACCACAATGGTTCAAGAAAAAAATAAAAATTTTGAAAGTAAGAAAAGTTAAGCATTGAGAATTCAAGAAATTCATAGCAAAAGACATGCGAAGTTTAGTTAGTTAGAACTCGAATAACTATATAGCCGTGCAAGACAAGAGAATAGTTGAAGTCAACAGACCAAGACAAATTTTTGGTAGCAATCAATTCAATATAATTGAGGAGTTTCAATAGGAGAAAAAAGAAGGAAAAGACTTAAAATTTCAAATTTAATCATTTTATAACTTCAGAACCTTTTAAATTGTCAATCAAATCCAATGGGACCTCGAGATTAATATTGCAGCTTCAGCTCTAGTTAGTCCTTGTCCTGTAACCGTAACCGTTGGGGACTAGCATTAGATGTTAGAACACATAAATGTTAAAAAATAATTTTAGATTCTTCCCAAACATACAGTCTTCATTCAGCTCCATTGAACTCTCCTCAAAATCACTGATACAGTATCTCCATCCATATCCTAATACAAGTTTAGGTGTGAACTGCGACCCACTTTACTATTTCACTCCAAAAAAAACCATTAATCATGTTCGTTCACAAACTACCACTGCACCAATATATAGCATGACATTCACAATCAAAACTGTGTGCTCAACAGAGAGATTGAAATCTGGTTATGGTCAAATCATACAGAAGGTTAACAGCATAAATCTTTGACAACTCCTAAATAAGTTAGTAGGAGAGTTTTTTTTTTTTTTTTTGATAAGTATGTTAGTAGGAGAGTTGTTCCCACATCATAGAAGGAGTTCGTATACATGGTGAATGGCCAGACTAATACTAGTCAAATAAAGGATTCAAAAGTTGAAAGGGAAAAGTATTATAAAGTCTATCTAACCTTCCATCCATCCTTTTGTCGCATTGAATGCTCCAGCATGATGATTAGAAAATTGTGCACAAGATCCTCTACATCTCCCAAAGTTGTAGATTTTGAGCCTTTAACAGCATGATCTCTCTGTAAAAAACAACATCAAAATATGGCTTCAGATCCAGAGTTAGGTGTTGAAACTTTCATCACAGTGAAGTACATCAAAGAACAGCTCCTAATATCTGAGCAGTCACTTTAAACAGCAAGCCTTGCTGAAGTCTACCACCGATAACCAACCTCATAATTTGATATCAATACTTCCAAGAGCCACTCAGGCCACTCCTCCATCTGGGTCAGATAGCTTCTGTTCTCAGAATGACTGCAAGCCAAAAACAGAAGATCCTGAAATATAGTAAAGGGACATTTCAGAAACACTTATAACAAGATGATGTAGGGCAGTCACATAATCTTAGATACAGATGGCACAATTACAGATTAACAATTTGTTCACATGCAAGGAAAAAGAATAGTGCAGAACGTTGGAGATATAATTGAGTATGTTGAACTCAATGGTTCAAGTGCCAGGTTCTTAGTGTGCGGCCACTTTTAGGCTGATTCTGGTCATGCTGGTTTGAGTGAGATGGCACTTTCATCAGGTTTGAGGCATGTGACCCGGAATAGGCAAACACAGATGGCTCTAAATGTGGGTTTAGACATAAGCAGGTCTGTGGGCAACACACTATCAGAGCCTGGTTCGTGGCCCCAGTGATGTTAGGTTTGTGACAGGTTGGATAGGGAGAGCAGTGTGGCTACACTTGCACATCCTTAGGCGACCAAGAAGCAGATAGACTCAGAGGATAGTCATGTCATCAGCAGATGGAAGCTCTGTGCTAGATGTGTGCTGGAGTTTAGGGACACAACGGCATGTGGCAGGGCAGCGGCCAGGTTCAGGCAGACGCCTATCTGTGCGAGTGTACACTAGTTCATGCACAGCGCTGGATATCTCAGGTCACGCAATTTTAGGCTTTCTATGCTGTGAATATCACAGCACGCATATAAGGGAGGGTTATGTAGGGTTTTCTGCATAAGGAAGGGGGTGGGGTGCGAGTCTGGGTAAACCTTGTGGAGGTATTCAAGTTAGTTAGAGTTCGTCACAGGGCAGTTAAAATTTCACTCATAACTTTGCACAACTTGTTTGAGCCTTGAGTAATTACTTCCGAGAATTTTGGCATAATAGTTGGCTGTGGCGATGTGGACCTAGACCTATCAAACGGGGTTATCCGTTCGGGTTTAAGTCATATCTGTTCGGGTCAAAATCTGTTTGGGTCATTAAGGGTTCGAGTTATTTGGGTTCGAGTCATTCGGGTTTGGGTCAGATCAGGTTCAGGTTGTAATAGTGTTGGGTAGAATCGGATTTTGGTTATTTTGGGTCATGGTTAAATAAACATATACCTAATTTCTATTAGATTATACATCTAGATTAGAAAAAAGTCAATAAAATGTCTATTCTGAATTCCATTCGGATATAATCAAGTTAAATCAAGTTTTTTTTTTGTCATATATATTCAAGTCATTCGGGTTAGGGACAATTTACTCTCACTATTATTTCAGGTTATTCGAGTTTGGCTAATTTTTAGTTACTATTATTTCGGGTCATTCAGGTTCGGGTCAGCTTCGGGTTACTAGTATTTCGGGTCATTCAGGTATGAGTCAATTTCGGGTTCGGGTGAATTGGGTTGTGAGTTTAATATATTTTAATATTTCGGGTTCAAGTGTAACGGGCAGGTTTCAGGTTCGGGTCAATTTGGACGAGGCTGCTATGTATTGTGACTTAACTCCTCCCATTGGATGAGGGGCCAATTGTAGGGGGCACACCTAATGAATGTTATCACTTTTTACTTAAGGCAAAGTAATGAAACCATAAACCATTCTGGTCCGAGCAAAGAGTAGTTTGGAACAAGGGGCAGTTTAGGCTAGAGGTGGTTTAGGTGTTTTGGGCCAAAGGGCCCATTATGGGCCATCTTCAGCTATGTAGGCAGCAGCAGCAACATACCCTCTCCCTAAGCTACCTCACCCTATTTACGGAGATTGGTAGTCAGGGTTGTAGACATGGATAGAACATTACCCTTGTAGGCCACTGTTGTGGAAGTGGGGTAATTCCTAATTAGGCAGGGCAAGCCCTGCTTACCTTTGTTATATTCAGTTATAGTCCCTTTCTATCTTATTTTCATCAAATAGCTTATTTATCAGAAAAAAGTAGCTGCCAGAGGTTTATTGGGCTCTTAACTATCTGAGTCTTTTCCAGGCAAGGTTAAAATCTCACCTGAATCTGACATGACATAACATAATTAACCAACCTGAACCCTACTGATGTCACAGATCTTCTAATTTCAAATCTAGCACACATGGCATGACACAAAACAAAACCCAAACAAAACTCAAACCCAATCTTTTGACTTAGGAATGAAAAAGAATCCTCCTTTTCATGTACAAAACACAACATGGGACCAACCCAATCATGATCCAAAATCATATGTTCTAGTCTCTCGTGTTTACATTCAGAATCTTAACCGCCTAGCACGCATGCCACGCCAAACCCAATCGTAAAATCTATTCATTTCTATAACTCAGATATTGTTATTTTTGTGTCAGTTTCCACTAGTGCAACTAGATCCTCGTTGTGTTAGAGGCTCATTGCCAACATTGAAAGTAATTCGTGTTCTGGAAAATTCTACAAATCCTAAAAAATTAAGAAAGAATGTTCTCGCTATGGGGATCATCCATATCCATGAGATTCTAAAGGGATATGCTTTGACCTAATTGTCTCAAGGAAAGCATGACTTGACCTACTTTGCTGATGGGGTCGTACTTTTGTTATGCCCGGAGTGGGTTTGCTGTTATGAGGCATGGATAGAGGCTGTCCATGGAAAGAAGAGGAAGCCGGAGCACTACAAATGGAAGATGAGCAATGAGATGGCATTTGAAGGCACCAGTTCTAGATTTGATAGTGAGAATCTTAAAATTGCAAATTTCAAAATGGATAGGATTGTGGAGGAGGGACATCTCCATTCACTCTGGTGGTTTACGAGGACCTTGAGGGAATAGCCAGCTTCTTTGAGATGATAAGATGTTGGTGCCTACTGCAGATTTGAAGTGATGGCCTTTCTGTACCTTTTTAGATTGGGGAGTGTAACGTATTCTGTATGAGACTGTTTATGGGCTGAATATAGGGCACTCTGCCCTTCTGCTTAGGTGTTTTTGCTGCTTCGGCTGTTTGGAAGTGGAAGTCTTTTTTGGTCATGTAGAGCCTCAGCACTCTGTTTTGAGCAGTGCACATCAGACTGAGGTCTTTGGTCAAATTTAATGACGAATGCTCACCCTCCAGTGGTTGATATCAGGCGCTGCTTCCTTGTTTTCACCGCTCTGCAGTTGGAGGGGTTGTGTGTCAGGTGCTTGTCCTTTTGCTTTTGCTTTTGCTTTTGTGGATGAGTATCTTTTATGGGCCATTTTTGGAGTCTGTTTTTTCAGTCTTTTTCTATGTTTGTATGTTTTTCTTATAGCTTATTTTTATTAGTAGTATATTAAACTAAAGGAGAAGCTCCAAAACTACAATCTAATGGCTGCTAAGCGCAACCTTTACAATATAATGTTTTTCTTATAGCTGATTTGCCAATATCTATCAAAAAAATGCTTTTCATTTATCGTTTACTACAAGATGATTGGTCCAGTTTTATGCTCAACAAATAGGTTTCTTTCCCTTTGTATCCACGTGTCATGTCCCAAAGAAGAATGTAGCTCGAAGAAAGGGAGAATTACCTGCAGTACTCGTTTCTGAAGTGCATGAGATGCAAATGGAAGTGACCTTAGAAGAACCAGCAAAAGCTCCTTGTACTCAAAACGATGACCAGAATCATACAAGTTTAGCCCCTCGTCAGTTGAAGTGGCATTAATCTAAGATAAATGACAAATCACCCAGGTCAGAACAATAATGGAAGGAGTACACAGCCAGGTTCTCTAAAGAACGCTATATATGACTTGACAATCCTCCAAGTAACTGAATATTTTTCCTTATCCAAGATCCACGTCATTCGACAGCAAGAAAATGATAGGATTAGCATGCCCGGATTCTCAATTCATTACATCAAAGCTAATAAGAATCTCATACCGAGGCTCCCAATAAAGCAGTGTACACTCTTCCAGTCAAAAGTCTCTTGGGAGCAGCCTGGAAAGCCTTTTGCAAAGCAAAAAGGAGAAGAGAAACTTTATCATCGAACATAGAACTGCCTGAATCAGGCAATCCAGTACCCAAGAGACTGCTCGCTACATCTGGTGCAGTCTGAGATCCAAACTTCAGATGCTCAGACACAACAAGAGTGCCAAGAAGCTTTACTATTCCAACCATGATTCCATCACTTTTGTCCACATTGTAGACATTATTCCTTGCATTGTCAGCACTAATTGAAAAGTTAATACCACCAACATTTTTTACAAGTGATTCATCAGAAGCAGAGACTGTTCTTTCTACAGGAGCACCTTCCATTGCAGCAGTAAAGTCATCATTGACATTCAGTGGCTCAGCTTCCTTAGTATTCTCCCTTGCCCTGGACTCAAACTTAGAATCTTGTTCCACTATACACACTTCTTTCCTATCTGAGAACTCATCATCAACATCAAGGCTTCCTTTTCTTTCAATATTACTGTCAATTCCATGCCTGAGCTCAGATGAACTTTCATCATTTTCAAGCATATAGTCAGAAGCACTATTATCATGAACCTTTGCTTCACGTTGCAGTAGGACAAGAAGTGTTTCTATCCCACCACAAGATAGAAATGCCTCCGCAAATGTCTTTGCCCTTGATGCGTTAGGTTGCACCACTAACCTATAGATTAGATGCAAAACCCTGGAAACCTGGAGAAAGAGAGCAACAACCAATATAAAAATGTGATCACAGAAATACCACTCAGTTTGTCTCACTTGAGTAGCAAAACTTGGCGAAAACATACATGTGTACATATATCACTGGTTATCCCAAAATGATCACATCAAATTTATTTTTGCAAATTTTATCAACATCTGTACTAGCCTGAGCAAGAGGTCAACGATATCAGGTACTTAAGAGACACTATACAATATATCTAGAATGTGTGTCCTTCGCTACTAGGGGAGTCATCAAGTTGTTCAGGAAACAAACAAAAGAATCCAGTTATATTCTAAATTTTAATAAAACCCATAATTGCAAAACAGAGAAGATTAACACCAGGTCCCATAGGTGCTTCATGCTGTAGAAGTTTGTCCAGCCTTCAAAGTGTTTCAGTCTAGAACACTTATTTCTCTTCTAGTGGGTTTTTTCCAAACTATTGCCACCCATGCCTTAGTAACAATGTAGATTCAGATTACTAATGAAAAAGATGCTTAGACCTATGGACAATTTTACAAGCTGAACTAACAGAAGGACGTCCTTTCATCGTACTAAGTACATGAATGTGCAATACATTAGTTGAGTCAGAAAGATAAAAGGCTCCAGGAGTCATATTTCCCAAGAAAATCACATCCACGAATATAACTTATATGCCATTAAGTTCTCATTTGGCATATAAGTTGGGATTGGCTTTAGAAGAATGAGGAAATAGGCATGAGATTAAAGGTAGAAATGATACGTACTTTTTCTCTAGCAGTTCATGGTGAATTAGTGATTATTTTATCAGAAAATGTTGCATAAGCGACCTATTCCCACAAAAAAAAACTGCAAATAAACAATTTGTAGTCACAAATCTACACTGTGCAATGTAACCAATTACCAGTTAACTACTCCACTCATATTCTGTACCATTTAGATTATCATTGATGTTTCAAAATAGTTGTCTAAAATTTCAAAGGGAAAAAAATTCCATCCAAAACTGCCCCTGGTTAACACTAGTGATTTAAAAGCAGATTCCCCACGCCATTAGCATGTTTAAAATATAAATGAGGGTGAGTTAGACAATTTGCCTATTTTCTTAATAACTGTGCCATGCTCTGAATGACTTGCAAAAGAAATGGGGGGAGTAATTAATACTACCTAACCCTGCTACAAAATGTGTCTTCCTAAACAAAGGGGAGACACTACTACAATAGCAATATTTATGGATTATTCCGAAGCCATTGATCCATTTGCAATGGGAAATAGCTTCCATAGCACAACCCCCATGAGAACCCGTGTACAAGAAGAGAGGGGGTTCAATTCTACTACTCTTACTTCGGCTTCTACACTTCTCAACCTAAGATAGTGACCAGCAGACTTCAGTTGACATTATAGGTACAAATTCTTGTACATATTTCACAAGCCAGTCCTGCAGTAGTCCCTAATATCCAAACACAAAAAATGTAAGTTGTAGGGAACACCAGTGTATCAGTAAATCAATTCATATGGTATGTTAATCAAAAAGTGCGAAAGATGATGATGAAGAACCCAGACGTCAAGTAATAATCCAAAATATAGCACCAAGGTCAGTCAATATATGTTCAGTCTCTATGACTGAATCCATGAAAAAAGGATCAAGTTAACTAAAATCAACAAGGTGTTGAATTCCACAGCTTCCTCAAGGAAATTATCTGATTTTACCCTCCATTCAGTAGGTACCTGATAGCTGGGTTAGGTTATATACTGTGAATGCAAGCACACTTGAACAATAACTATAGCACAGCTAGTATGCTAGAGAGCAGAATTAGACGAGAAGCTAATCAAATGAACTGTTCACCATTCAAATCAAAATCCTCTCTGCCAAAACAAGTTTGAAATAAAGAAGAAGTCATAAAATACAGCTTTATTTGTATAGAAAACATACTGCATTTTGTTCCACATTAACTACCTGATTTGGTTGAGGGCAGTCTACCATGAAACCGAGCAAGCATCGCATATCATCTGCAGCTAGTGAAGGTGGTGCTGCGACAACAAGGAGTTCAATTACTACTAGCAGTTCTTCAACTAAAGCATTAACTTCACCCACGGGGCGGTTTTCCCCTTGAGGTAATGTATTGGCTGAGTCCTTTTCAGGAATTGTCCAATAACATCGTCGGCAGCCATCAAGAAGCACTTGAATAGCATTTGCATCTCGCATTACAGATGACTCGGTGAAGACCATATCAGCCAAAGAAGACAGAAGCTTCTTCTGCAATCCATAGCTGCACCAGCTCCAAATTTTTAGATCCAGCAGCAACGTACTAAAAAGCTGCACTTTAAGTGAATGGTTATGCAGTTGTGCTTGGCATAGAGAAACAACAGCTGCAACCAGTTCTTCATCACCAACCCCATCCAGATTTGTTGAATCAAGTGAAGATAGTGTTTGTAGAAGATAATTCAGTATCCTGGACAAGATCTCTGGGCCTCTCCCACGAGATAGCTCCTCATTGTTCCCAGGGTGTTCAATAGCCATAGCAATAATTCTAAATATTGGAGCAGCTAGGGCAGCTGTGCACAGAGACAATGACGGACTCCCCTGCTCTGGCTCAAAACTATCTTTATCAATGCCACTAACTGCCAAGGGAAGTAAGGACATGGGGCCACCATAAGCCAAGGCCCATAAAGCCTCCACAGGCCGCCTTCTTGTTGCAACATTTACCTGACCAAGAACTTCTGCTGGTTTCCTGTGCACCCCTGAGATACAAAAATACAAGTTCATTAAGAGCAGCAACTTTGTTCTCTAATAAGTGCAGACCAAGCAGTAGAGCATCCAAATGAATTTAACACTGAAAGGAAGAAGAGTTTGGTCAAAAATCATAATTTCAGCAATAGGTCGAAGGTTCCACTACAAAGAGCTCCAGAGCATCCAAAAGCATTCAAACTAACCTGGATAAAAAAAAAAAAAAAAAAGCATGAATTTCTCAACCGGTAAAGAATGTCATAGGGGGTAAACAACTGCATATCAATGCACGGACACCAATGGGCAGAGACAGCCATCTGCTATTTTGCCTATTCAAGGGACCGAAAAAACCAAAAGATAGGCTCACACATTTGCATCACACGAAAGCTTAAATGCCAGTCCCAAAGAAGGTGCTGAAACTAAGAACCTAGGTAGGAAAAAGAGGAGTTCAAACAAAAGGCTCAGCATGTAAATAATTTTGCTTTTATAAACCAACCATGTTCATATGGGTATATAAAGTATATTACACACCTGCAGCACCATTTGGAGATGCGTCAGGGCAGAAACGACCACTTAGTAATCTTGGGTGATAAGCAGGTGTAATGATCCGGCAATCTCTGCGTCAAAAGTGAACTCTCTTCTGCCATGTTTCTTAAACACTGGCTAGTGGCCAGCCATGGAAGTCCTGCACCACCTCCAAAAGAAGGTAAGGCATCCCCTCCCCTAGCAGCCAACCGAGCCATTTTCTCAGGACCAATGGCTTCCTTGAAGATATAAATAGGACCCACCTCTGCAAAAAGAGGACACTGACGACGCCTACGTTGTAAGCCAGCCATGGTAGGTGGAGGATTTGTTCCTATGCAACAAAATGCAAGTGGCTTGGAGATCCGTGCAAACTCAAATGGCCTACTCTCATACAATGATCCATCAATATAGAGCCTCAACTCGCTTTCAGCCTTTCCAAGCAAACCTTGCTTACATGTATGCTCTAGACCAATAAAATACCAACGTTGTGCCTTAAATGCATGGGTGAAATGAAGAGAAGCCTTCTTGCCCTTACCACTCCCACTCTCGACAACTAAGAATTGGGCATGAAAATAAGCCTCCACCCCCTGATTATCAGCTGATAAGAAGCTGAAAAGACGTGGCATATGAGCTGTTCCTTCCCCAGCAAGAGCACTAGCAGCAGCTGCAGCTGACATTGGGGAGGTCTTTCCTGAAGTGGCTGCCGCAGCAGCAGCAATAGCAGCAGCAGCAGTTGCAGTGTTCAGTGTATCAGCAAACGACTCTATATATATCCAAGTGGCAAAAGCGTATCCATTAGAGAATGGCCAGCGGCTTTCTCCAGGGCCAAGCAAACCTGAGCTTTCACCATCAAACTCAAAGGTACAAGATGGTCCTCTTGACTCTTTCCCACCAACAGCCCTCTCCAATGAAAGCATGAGATGGGGCGCCCATGTAGTAGTAAGAGTTCTTGTGATGACTTCAAACCACCTATGCAAATCAATGACACTCAGAGAGTGCCCGGCTAAGTATTGAATGCAGTAGCATAGTGGAACTCCATCCCACTTCGTTTGCTCTTTAGAGTTCACATCCTGAAAAAAAATCAACTCTGCTGTTCGGATTAAGACGCTGAGTAAACCAGCAGAGGAGCACATTGCTCTGTTTCTAGTGCAGGCCTTTAGTATGGCAAGTAAGCCCCTCACCATCCTTGTCCTTGGAGACATGATGCCATAAGTGTCACCATCGCAAGAAAGTGCGGGAATAAGCTCTCCTGCAACAATGGCAGCCCTGGAATTGAGCATCACACTCGGAGGATTGTTATCCTCGTCATCCTCAAAACTCTCAACTCCTCCCATAGTTGCTATAAGTGAATCGACAACTAAGAAAGCCATACCATTAGTGTCCTCTACATCAGCAAATCTTTCAACTCCATTCACAATATTTTTAAGCTTATCCAAGCTTTCAGGTTTCCCCATGATGGCTGAATCAATCAAATGCAGAAGCTCCGGGGACACACAGGGCATTGAAGCTTTTGCCTTAAGTTTCTGTGGTGAATTAACTGGAGAATATCCAGAATCCATATAAAAATCAAGTCCAGCTGACGAAGATGACTGCCTGGCTAGATCAACCTGTCTCATGGCCTCAGGACTGAAACTAAAACGGTCATGCTGTGTCTCAGAAACAGGAGATCCGCCAAAACCAGTCATAACTCCTCCTGTTGGTGCTCCTGGAGTGTCCCCCGGTCCACCTGAATCTCGTCTCAAATCATCCAGATTTAACTGGCCTGACCCCTGATTTTGCGGCAGTACATTCTCACTCTTTTCCTGATCATTTAATGATACCTGCTCAAACTGATCATCTACCAAAACGACAGTCTTAGGAGTTTCAGAAGCGTCCACATTGAAGCTGGTATTTTGATGAAGCAATGAAGGAATACCAGTTTGTTCACCAACACCTCCCCCGCTATCAGAGAGCAGCATCTCCCCTGACAAATCTACATGTCTGTCCTTCTCTCCCTCCATCTTTGCTGCTGAAGGGCTAATATACGCTGATGTACATCATTTACAGCGGGAAAACAAAAGCCTGACAAAAAATGAATAACCATAGTAAGCAACAAAAATGTCATACAAATTGAGGTCAGTAATATCTTATCATCACACTTTCAGTATGGCAACTACTTCAGTGAAAAACTCTTCGTGAATCGATCCCCCTCGACTCAATTCCGGTACTACAACTATGGAGGGATCTTTACTTCTTTCTTGAAGATTAAAACTAGTTGAATTTGAGAGGGCGTCATTCCCATATCCGAGCTAATTGCCACACTTAACTTCCTAGTAAAGCAAAGAGAATATGACAAAACACTCCAGGAGCATGGCAGCGATGCTAACAGAACGAAACCTGTTCTGGATCTGACTATCAAGAACAAGGAAATGAGGATATAAAGTATCAGTCAAAAGAAAGGGCAGACACCAAAAAAGCCAGCTCATCAAATTTATACTCGGTCCAATCGATCTAGGATGAGACAGAGTTGACATTTCACCGAATTGAAGGAAGGTCTAATCGGATCCGGTAATACTGCCAGTCGAACAAAAAAATAATACATACGAAGAACAGATCAGAAAGACCAGTGACAGACTGATGACCAGCGAAAGCAGTTACATGTTAATTCGATCGAGCAATGCCAATCCCGTTGAATAGCGATCCAGAATCAACAGCAATGGCGACCAATCGGAGAAAGAGGAAGAAGCAAGGTCGACGTCAAATGTATGGACGGGTAAGAGACAGAGTTGATGAGAGAGAAATAGAGCGCGGGGAAGACGAAGGGCGGAACAAACCGAAGCCGACGGGTTTATGATGGGCTTCTTGCTCGTCGTGAAATAAGAAGCAGCAGTCAACGGCCAAACCCAAGGTTTCTCGTTCCGCTGCTGAGCTTACACACACTGCTTAATTAGGTGGCGTTTATTTTGAGGGTGTTTGTTTTGGGATGAAGGAAGCGGAATTTAAAAACAAAAAGAAATTTTATTAGATGTTATTTCATAAAATATTGAGTTTTATAACCGTGATTTCATTTACATTATATATTTATATTTTTCTTATTCTCATTTAATCTCTCTCGCACCATATGTCTTTATAATACTTCTAAGTTGTAATTTACACTACATATTTTACTAATCATTATAGTATAAAATTATTTTAAATCACATTAATATTATAAACATGTGATGATATACCCGTATAACTTTTTTCCTAAGAAAATGATATTCGATAATCAGCATAATAAAGAAGTTTATAATTGATTAATAGTGAATTTTCTATTTGTTATACAATTTTTTTTATTTCACTAAACTATATGTAAGACATTGAAATGTGATTGGACGACATTTTTCTTGAAAAAATGATAATTGGCATCCCAAATAACCTTGCCACTCATTTTGGGAACATTTTTTGCTCACAACTATGTTACATAACATATTGCAAGACCATAATTGAGTCAAATTAAATTCTTACCGCATCTCTAAGGTCCACCTTGCTAATCGTGATTGTAATGGGTAAATCCAAATTGCAATAGTGTTTAGATTTCTGTAATGTTGAATAAACATGAGGAAATGAAAAAAAATTTGATCCATACAAAACCTAATAAAATGGTCATGGTGACAAGCTCCAATGTGGTTCTCGACCATAGTTATTATGATCTTCTTTTGGGAGGGACGTACTACTTCTGACATTCCCATATATAGCAGCATAAAATACTACTATAGAGGTGAATCGTGTCGCGATTACCAATCCCATTTCAGTACTCATCCACTTATTCGGAGGTGTTGGCCCATCTCCAGTGAACTTTATCTCCCTTAGCATCTCGTTGTATCTTGTCTGGTTGAGCATGGCCTGGTAAGAATATTTCACTGATTTTGTATGCTTCATATTAGTGTATGTCGCATTACGTACTCGTCTCCACCGATTCTAGTTCATATAAAGATAAGCAGCTACTACTTTGAACTCACAGTTACCATCTCTAAGGACATCAATATATCCGGTGATAGAATAAGTTGGGCTAGAACTTTCCCATATATGGAAAGTTATCGATAAACATGAAGCGTCCAGGAGCTGATGATCATGTGTTAAAGGATCTTCCACTAGATGGTGCTTCTGTGAATTAGCTCACTCGTGATAGGTTACACTCCCAAGCTGAAGGTTTCCGTCGGTTTGGTCTAGAGGTCTACCAATCCTTTGTTGCTCTAGAGGTTCTTTAAAGTCGCATGACAGATCCTGATGAATGAAAGTGAGGATGTAACCATAACATCTCGTTATCATTGTCGAATTGTATGATTGTGTCACCTCATCAGAAATAGTGTGTCACCTCATTCGCTTCGTTTCTTTGTACTCTAGCATTTGCTTTATCGAACATGTCTTTTATCCTACACGTATATGGTATTCCATGGGAGGTCACTTTATCACACCCATATAGTGAGCTATTTGTTCCAATGTATTCCTCCTACCAAGCTCATTGACTAGTTTATCCAAGCATAAGATGCTAGCCTCCCCGAATAGATCATCGATCAGAACCCTTTTATGCTCCTTTTCATTTTTTGTCTGTGCACACTCAAAGTCCTTCTTCAGCTCCCTCACGTAAGTGTTGACATGGTCGTTAATTTTTGGGAAGTTCACATCCAAACTGTGTCTAGCACTCTTCAGTCTAGCCCTTAGAGCAGAATGAGCGCTCTCAACCCTATCACATGTTTAAGTAAACATGTTAGATCTATAACAAGGGTTATACATTATTAGACTATTAATCATACTTGTTTGTCATTGTGTTCCCGAAGTGCATCACATTCTTGACTCATGTCTCTACAAACCTTTTCTTGTGCCTCTCCCAAACTATTGCCACATATTTTTTTTATAGTTATAGTAGTGGGTAGGTTTCGAACTCATGACCTTTGGTTCTAGGATACCACTCCTCTACCGACCAAGCCACGGGGGCTTGACAACTATTGCCACATATGTAATAAGGCGTGGATAGTTTTGGTATGTATCATTGAATAGTTGTAGTTGGTCGTTGTACTCCTCCTCTGTGTTTGAGTACACAACTAAACTTCATATTCTGACTTCAACTATTGTTAAAGAAAATGCTAACATAGGCAGTAACTCCTAGCTACAATGGCAAGTGCACCCAATTCGTTGCAATATAACAAGTGTCGTACCCACAAGGAAATTGGTTTCTAAATCCCGAGCTTCGGTATCTTAGTAAAGTGCAATTAAAAACTGTAAATGGGGTTTAGCCGGAGGCAAGCTTAGTTGGTTATGAACAAGAAAAACAATAAAAACAGTAAATTAAGTGGTTGATTGGAATTTATGGAAGAGTACCCTAGGATAGTGGGGAATCACCTAAATCACCCAATGAAACCCATAACCATAACTCATTCTCACAATGTCTATTAGAGCTAAAATCAATAATCCCCAAATCATGGAACAATCAATTCTTACCTAGTTAATCAAACCTCTTAATTAAAGAAGGTCAAAGTCACTAGGTAGCATTAAACATAAGCTCTTAAATAATAGCCCTAAGATTTTACCCCTAAATTCAAGAGTGTAAAAGTTAGGGTTTTCTCCCTCCTTGGTTAAGTCCCAAACTCAAAATCAAATATTGAAGGGAACCACCATAAATGTCATAGTTGATCAAAATAAAGCATTAATTGAATATGGAAGGAGATAAAACAAGTGTATTTAGTGAGTTAGGTTAAGAGCATTTAGTGAGAAATATTAAGGTCAAACTCCATCCTATGATACAAGATGAGACTACTCAACCATTAAAAAGAGAAAGACAAGAGATAGGAGAGATTTAGCCATTGGAGGAGCTCTAGAGCTTCAATGGAGGTGGAGTCTTCAAACCCTTCTTCCTCCCCTTCTTCTCTTCTTTATCCTCTTCTATTCTCCCTTATTTTTGCCTCTCTCTCTCTCTCCTCTTTCTGGTTGGAATCATGTGTTGAGAAGAGATGCCCCAAAGATCAGCTTTTTAAAACTCAAATCTGGACAGAATTTTCATCCGAACGACCCACCTGAGTCGGTCGCATGGGCCGGTCGGCCCTCTGAGGAAGATGGTCATTCGGCTCCAGTGAGCTTCTATTTGCACCAGAATCATCTCTACGCTTCCAGTTGGCTTGACATCCCTTCCAAAGTGTATAATCATTGATGTGACCTCTCATTAAGCCTTCCAAATGCACTCAAATGAGTATTTTCCTATCCAAGTATGTCCAAAAGTATAAGTTCACTAATAATCATAAAAAGTACTTCATAAAGTGGTGAAATAGATTATGCACCAAGTAAAATAAAGGTGAATAAAGACCCTAATATAGCGTTATTTCACCACTTATCAACTGCCGCCCTGCCTTTGTGTCTCATGCACTTCTCCACCTTCCCCTAGATGTTTGTGCAAATGTGCCATTGACATAGAAGATGGTGAGATTATGGAAATACCTCTTGCAAGGAATTCATTAGCGCAAAACATCTATCAGTGATAAATGTGAAGGTTTTACTAGGACCAAGAAGCAATATTAAGTTTTGAAGAGCCCACACGTATGTGTCAGTCGATTCAGTTACAAGAAAGGCAAAGGTGATGCTGAACTTCTTCCAAACATTTGTCATGTCGAAGAAAAGAACTAAAGGCATTTTGGCGATGTTTGTCTTGTAAGTCGCATATATGCCATGACAAATGAAAATGCAGGCAGCAGTTCTCTCGAGATAAGTTATGTAAAGAAGATGGAACCAAGCCCTGTAGTATAACCTAACATGTGAAAGATAACCAAAATCATATTATATCAAGTTAACATTACACAAAAAATATTTAATATCTAATATATGTATATGAAACAACAGAAGTTATCTTACTTGGTTTTGTCGTGTAATCATAGTAATACTTGATTCTGACTAAATCAGCCAACAGAGTTTGCACCATAGAACGACAATTTCTCTTGTCAAACTTTGTTTTTGTCTCTTGTTGTATAATTTTTCTAGTTGTGGATGCGTCAAGGTTAATTATTGTAAGCTCAGAATAAATAATAGAAGGTGGCACACCAACTCGGTTTCTCTGATCAATGATGATCATCTCCTTCTCGGTCAGACACATACCTACAAAATGCTCTTTTGCCCACTTAGCAAGGTCGTGATTATGCCATCCATTGTGCACAACTATCATACACCTGTCAAATGTGTAATATCCCTTGATTCTAAAAGGGCAACCACATCTCTTTGATCCAGATGCCCTGCATCGAACTATGTTACCAGCTTGGTCTTGCTTATGTGGTTTCCTATACCTCTCACACACAATATGGAAATCTACACATGTTCTTGAACTTTTTATTATGGTGTGCACGTGGTTGGGTTGACCAACACTGTCTACCCAAAGTTTGACAGCTTTTTTATCAACAAATGTTTGCACTGTGTAAATTAAATCACTTGTATCCACCACAAGTGGTTGGTTAAACATCTGCTGGATGAAGTCGTTCATCTTAGCATGTTGACCATGAACTTCTTCGTCAAAATCATCCTAACTTTTATCTGTAGTTTCATCACTTTTCTACAACAAATGTTAAGAAAATGTAACAACATCAGTACACTGCTAGTATGATAGTGATTAGTAACAAAACAAAACATACTATACTAGACGTTGAACTATACACATAATTAGGATCTAAATCACAATCCATGTCGTACTAGTTGTTGTTGTCTTCAAAGTTAACAAGTGAGAGAGTTTGGAGATAGTGAAATAATTCAAAGGAGAAGAAAAGTGAGTGTATGAAGGATAGTGAAGAAGACACTTCTGAAATAGAGATCTACCACTGTATGACATCTTATTTGTAATAGTATAGTAACACGATAGAGTCCCATCACCAATGATGAACATGTTAATGATTACTTGCAAAATAACGCAAGGCTTGGACATCCATCAACAACAATGGAGTGGTTAATAATGCTATGCTCATCCCAAATAACGAATAAGTTGATTATGTCATAAGAATAATAACGTAAGGCGTGGGCATAAGTCATGTCAGTGAAAGTAAATAGGTTAAAAATTTCTAGTAACTTTTTATATTTTTACTATGTGATTGATACTAGGGCTGTGATTATGAATCTAGTGTTTGTTTTTCCAAAACAACTTCATTTGGGTTAGATCTACAAAAGAAAAATAAAAAAACTCATAAATCTTCAGTAATGTTTTTAAAATAGTGCCAAATTTCTTTCTGAACCCACAAAATTTGCGACTATTATTTTCACGAACAAAAAAAAATCATGTTTACCATTATCCCAAGTTGAGAAAAAACTTGACTAAAATATTCCTGAATCTACAAAAACCGGGACAAATGTTGCACGACTTTAGTCCCCTCGTAAATTTTTCAAGCATAATCTGATTTTTGGTATTTCATTAAATTTAGTACTTTGTTTATGAAAGAAAGCCTAACAACATGTAGTCCGACAAATCATAGAAGAGCCTATGGTGCAAACACAAAACTAGTATAATTCTTATCCAACACCAGTAGAGTACGCAAAAAACCAATAATTCAATGGTACTATTTACTCTCAGTAAATTATTCATACACTATTAAAGGACAAGATAATGCATGTAATATTTTCCTAGTAAAGGCTTTGAGGTGACAATATAGTTAATTGAGACACAGGGCATTAATTGTGGTTGGTCATGCCTTTCAATAATTACGTGTTGTCACATCGATCAACCTATTCATCAAGACCTAATTGTGATTCCAAATCTTGTGTTTATTTTTCCAAAGAAAACCTCATTTAAGCTAGATCTACAAAAGAACAATCTGAAGAAAAAAAACTTACAAAACTTCAGTATGTTTTCATAAATCGTGTGATTTTTCCCTAAACCACAAAATTCGTGACTTCTTTTGTCCTTAATTTACGACATCTGTGATACATTTTTCTTGAGTTGACATTGTGAATATTTTTTCCCGAATTAACACAAATTGTGACAAAATGTTGCATGATTTTCGTGCTCTGCTAAGCTTCATTTGCATAATCAGGATCCTCGTTTATTTCGCCAAATTTAGTACATTGTTAATGGAAGAAACCCTAATAAAGCGTAGTCTGATAAATATTTTGATAATACAAATAGTACTAAAGATCCATTACACCTAACAAATAGTTTGATCATACGACAACATAATCCAACATGTCTATTACATCCAGTTACACAAATCGACATAAAGTCTATTACATCCAACTACACTAAAAAACTACGGTCCACCATACTGGTGCGGGTATGAATCCCATATAGACAGAGTGTTGAACACCTCATCGATCCCTTGCTTAGTGATTTCACTCCTCCTTTGGCATTCCCTGATGGAAATAATGCTAGTCCCAACTACAATTCCCAGGAAAGTAATCCCGACCATTGTTTGCTGCCTCAGTCATGAGCTACAAAAAGATTGATCAATTAAGTACACATCATAATCCAAATAAGAATATTTGCTAAAGAAATAAAAGATGACTCACAAGAGCGGGGTCAGGACAAGTAACAAACATGTTGTTATACTTTTCAGGGTTTAAAATTTTGGATGAGTGTGTTTCGTGTACCAATCCAAGTAATATGGGTCACATGCGTACATCAGATCCCTTGTAGCAATGTAGTGTGGGCTTGGCGACCCTCTAGGTGTGTTGTCCCACACACTATACATCGGGGGGTATACACATGTGTATGGTGCTGATTTTCCTCTTCGCTCTGACCTTAGATTAGGTTTAATAGGGTGTGATGGGCTACATTGAACGTATCCAAACTGACGTAGACAATGCTCTGGTATCTCCCATAAATTGTAAAGTATCCCTGTACCACGTACGTCCTCCATGAACGTTCACCATTTCTAGACCATACAACAACCAATCAATCTACATTATATCATAGTGTAATGTCAGCAACAGTGAGAGACAATATTATTAATAACTAATGTTGTAATGTTTTTAAAACATCTAATAGTTACATTTCATGCGCTCAAAGCATCTAAATGCTTTTGGTAGTTCTCGAATGAGTCATAATCATGATGCTGAGATGTAAAACTTATCCACCTTATAGCCCAAGTTCTGTCATCATCGTCACACCAGTTTGAACTCAATGTTGGCCTTAGAGTCAGGAAGTATGCATATATCCAACACTACACAAATAAAACTAATAAAGATATCTCTTCCAAAAAGTATTGATTATGAGTCATCAAATACTTGTTCAACATTAAAACACATACCTCAAACAACATCATACAACCAGTCATCCCAATCGAGTTTGTATGAGATGTTATTCCAAGTTGGTGATACATCCGTGCAAGAGTACCTACTCCTCATGCATATGTGTTTATCCTCGAAGTGCACCTCGTGGGAGTGACTAACCAAAAAGGCGTGGACTAAGACGTCCATGCCCCTTTCCAGAAAACAAGGTGATACCAATGACATAGTAAATCCAACCACACGTTAGCTTTATACTATCATTAGCTCCACTCGTACAGTGTTCAATCAAATTCCTTAGCACCACTATGTCATAATGTGTTTGTCATCCTTTCAACATCTTTCCCAAAATCGAGACACTCAATCATTACTTTCTTCAGCTCAATAGTGGTAGGGTTCCCCTGAACCGCAAGACCAACGATGAGCTTTTGAAGTATCATCCACACATCATGCAGGATAATTGTCATCTCACCAAATGACATATGAAAAAATTCGTATCAGGCTGTCACATCTCTATAAAAGCATAAATCAATGACATATTGTTATGTGGCCATATGATATTTGGTAGATTTTGTAAACCAAAATGGTTAATCATGTTCCTTGCCCTTCTGAATGGAATATCCTCCTTCGTCATCCCCTACTTATTAATTAGATTCTTGCGAGATTTGAGACTCAAAACCCCATGGTCCTAAATATTGACCAACGTTTTTACAGTTGTACATAGTAATGAAATTTAAATGATAAAGTACAAGAGGTGAAAGAGAGCAAACCTCAGTCACAGACCATAAGTCAACTGCAACATGTCCCCCAAAGCTAGTGACAACACTAGTCTGTAGTGCGCCACCAGGAACTGCTACCTGTAACACTCCAACTTGTAATCCACAATTAGTGGTAATTAACAATGCCAGACTTAACATAATCACAAAAAAATTAAACGAACCCGTGTTACCGACGTCAGTCACCCACGTGACTAACTAGGCCTTTCTAATTCCACTGCAACAGTCTGATCGACTGAAAATGTAACCAACTTAAATCCATACCATAACATACCAAGTTCTATTAATCTGAGTCCAAAATACAAGTTCGTTACCGACTTAATTACAATGCATAAAAGTGTAATAAGTCCTAACCTAGGTATAAACAAAATCAAAAGTATACCCGGTCCAAAATCTACCCTGTCTACTCTCGGTCGGGTCACATCTCCATCATGTACCTGAAAAATGTTAGGCCCAAACAGGCTCAGTACAACCGCTGAGTACGATAACGTGCAACCCGCAAGCTACCGGGTCACACATGACTAGTTGGTCGATAACATGCAGTTGATTTATTATAATAATATATATAAATGATGTAAACACACAACATACAACATGTATTACAAGCATCCAATCAAACATAATAATCCGACCCAACAGAAACAAGAAATCAATATAATTAGTCAGTATACTATTCGTTCCTAGGTCTTGAGATTAATTTGGAATCTCGAGTTAGACCTGGATTACTTATCATTGGACAATCCGCACAATGGGATCACCACTTCTTTTAGTTAATATTTTAACTTATCTCGGGTATATTTAGGCCCTGTTAGAAGAGTAGTGAACTCTCTAACAACCACTGTCGTAGTGACATATATTGAGTCGAGTATGTATAAAATTTGTTAAACGAGATTAAGACATTAGTATGTATATATAACTGGGTACCTTTAAACCTGTAGGTGAGTATAAAACTTTCTTAACCACTTAAGAATGACGTATATTAAATCGAGTACTTTTTAACCCTGTGGGTGAGTATAAAACTTCCCCCACAACCACTTTCATGAATAACGTATATTTAATATGAAAGTCGATCTGATACAAATGTCAACCTCCTAACTCAACATGCACGACCAAACTGAAATACCCCTAAAATTTTAGAATACATATATTATAAAGTTTACAAATATAATATAGAGATTGCAAGTATATTATGTAGCTTGAGTATATTATAATATTTACAAGCATATTGTATAGTATTTAATAAAAATGATTTGTTTTAATAAATATCCAGTTTTGAAAATAAGTCAGTTGTGATTTTTAATGTAGTAATAATGATCATTTTATCTAGTTAGTTTGGTATAATTATGTATTAAAATGAAGTTATAATAATAATCTTATGATTTAAATACTACTTTTGATTTAACTATACTAAATAAGTCAATTTTAATCCATCAGTTTCATCCTTAGAGTTTTCTTGATTTTATTAGTGAACTAGTTTTAACTATTCATATTTTCTACTTTAATCAATAAACCACTTTTCCCTTATTTCCTAACCTTACTTAATGAATCAATTTTAACTTTTTACATTCCCAACCCCTAGTTTTCTATTTAATTAAGGAGAGTTTAATTTGCTTTACTGAATAACGTGTTTATACTCCCTCTCTTCAATTTCCCTTCTAGACTTTTTTATATACCCTCATCTGCTTTTTTAGATAATTTGGGCATATAGCCATTATATTGATTGATAATTCCTGAAAAAACAGGCGGATCGGTACAACGGGCGTCATTAAAACCTCCACAAGTAAAACCCGGTGGGAAAAAACCTGAGGAGGAAAAAGAGTACCCACCATGTCCAAATACAGTCATAAGCAACCAGGAAGAGAAGATCACAAAACCTAAATAACCTTGACTCAACGAAATAAAACCAATCCATAAAACCTTAGAAATCTATACATAATCCTTCAAGGACACCGTGCCTACAAAATCATTACAGGATAAGGGGAAGTCCTTCCACTAAATCTTCGTCCAACTCCAGACATTCAATTTGATTCTTGTACCTAACCGGTTGATATTCAGAGGTTCATCCCTAAAAATCACATCATTACGATGCATCCAGACGTTATACACCCCATAGCAAAATGTAGACCGCTACATTCTTATTGCCTTAGCTGACAACGGAAGGGTAAACCAATCTTGAAAAATATCTATCACCGTAGCTTTAAAAACAAACCTCACATTCCACCACATTCTTCTTGCCCATCCTCTCTCTCGAATACCTCTCTTCTCTAGCTGGACTAAACAATAAAACTCCTCCATGCTGCATCTCTTTCTTTCTCTGTACTAGACAACAAACAGGTATTACTCACCACTTTTACTACTCTTTGTCTCGGTTTTGCTAGTTTTAGACAAAAAATGAATGACTTTCCTCTCACCTCTCTACTCTGTCGAACTCACTGCACACAAAAGTGAAATACTACACTTATCACTCATCTTATCCCTTGTTTCTGACATAACCAGAGAAAAAAAAACTTCTCCCCACACTCATGTACAAACAACAGGAAAAAGCCTATACCCTCGTTATCTCTCTCTCTCTCTTTTCTATATTAAAAAAACGAAGAAAAACTAAACTCGTACACTCGATCAGTCGTCTTTTCACTTCACGCAGTCGGAATCTAAAAAAACTTTACGATTTTGCCCTTCCCTCAAATACTTCTATATATACACCCTTTCCCTCTGCTATCTCTCCACACAATTCATTTCTCAAAACTTTATATCTCTCTAGAATTCTCTCTCATATTTCACTAGAAGTTGTTACCGGAGAGGGAGGGTAGCCGGTGCGTGAGTCCAAGATTTAGGTCCACATTCGCTAAACTATGTTCTTTTCTGTCATAATTTACAGTTTTGTAGCACAACATAGGATCTAAATTAGTAATATCAATCAAAAAAATCAAAATTGGAAATGGGCCGAGGGTAGAAATCACCGGTGTAGGCGCCGGTCATTCTTTCTGCGCGAGGGCGCGGTTAAAGATGGAGGCGCGCTGGAGCGCGGACAAGGCGGGGCGAGCGGGCGCCATCAGAACGGGGAGCACGTAGGTGCCAGCGAGGAGCAAGGCGCGAGGGCTCTTTGGGAACTGGGACGGCGCAGGCACGGTAGGAACTAGGACGGTGCGGGCGCGGCTGCAGCTGGTGGGACACATTTTTTGGACTGTTTTTCCGACTTTATTACCTGTTTTAGACGTTTTATAGGTCTATTGGTATGTTATTTTACCTATTCTACATGGTTTGATCAGTTTATGAATGTTTAAATGTTATTGACATTGAACTACAGTAATAAGTATTCGTATGACCGGTATTGATAAACCTCGACCAGTCTTGACTAACTTTAAACGTAGTATAACTAACTTTTATGGTAAATAGCAGATGGAGGGAAAGGGCAAAAGGTTCCTGGGTATGTTTGGTGGGGGTAAGGGTAGGAGCTCTTCTGAGCGAGGCGAGAGTTCATCACTGGCCCCTATGGGCCATCTTGACCCGGTTGCTGCAGAGAGGAGGCGTACGCAGTATGCCAATGCTTCGGCCAAGAGGCGTAGGGAGGACAAGCTTTTGCGCCAGCGGGAGGAAAGGAGGCGTGCAGAGTTGAAGGAGGAGGAGGAACAGGAGCAGCAACAGATGGGACGCTGGTCGTGCGTAGGGGTGTTCACGGTAAGGTTAACCGTATATGCGGTTAACCGTATACTGGTTAACCAGGTAATACGGTTTTTTAAAAATGTGACACCATTACCATTCCATTTACACCGGTTAACCGCATTCAGGTTAACTTTAGAGCGGTACGGTAATTCAGGTTAACCGAAACCAGGTGCAGATTTTTTTTTAATGTAAATAACCTTGTGTAATGATAACAAACTAGATAAAAGTGAGCAAATAAAAAGTAATAAAAAAACTAGATAGCACCAAGCATTTCATATCATGTGCATGCATTAGTTTATATATGTAACATATAATACTAATATTGAATCCACCGTTATACAATGCTCAATCATCTAATAAATTTATTATATAATATATAACCTGCAAATTTATAATCGCAATGACATGAAATAAATCCAAGAATATAAGGCAAAATTAATTCACGTAGATTTGAACAACATAATTTACAAGCTGCTTTATCAACTAAGTGATAGTATAATACATCTCAAAAGATTTAACAAAACATAATTACAATATACACTATCTGTAATGCTTACCATGCCCTTCAATGCACTTAATATATTACGTCATATGTCATTTTTCTAGATTCTAGATTATCTTTGTTCAAGTTATCAAAATATAAGTTAAAGGATATACAAAAGACTAGCACATAGCAAATAATATTAAAATATCAAAAACCAAAATTGAAGACTATATGTATATATAAATATATAGTTATATATATAACCGGTTAACCACGGTATAAAAGATACATACCATTACCTAAACCGCATATGTCTAATTATAACGGTACGGTTAACCATCATAGACGGTACGGTTAACCGGTTAGATGGTACGGTATAAATAGGTTTCAGTACGGTACCGCGGTAACGGGTTTTTTTGGGCACCCCTAGTCGTGCGGGCTGATAGTCCTGCTTGGCCTGCACCCGCACAGAGCGGGATGGCTGACTCCTATCGCCAGCCTGACCATGATGACAAGGACCCAGATGAGCCAGGTTCTGAGAATGAGGGTAGACATATGCCCTTTCGACGCAGGTCCCCTTGAGTGGGTTTGGTAGAGGATTCGGCGTAGATGCCAGCGCTAGATGTTTGGTTGCTAGGGCAGACTCCTGTGCCCAGAGGCCCCCAGGTTACGAATTTGATCCCTTGCTTCGGTGGTCACGTTGCGCTCGACGTGTGGCGGAGAGTAGTATGTTTCCCATTTTTAATAGAATTTATAAATTTTTAGTTCGTTTAGGAAATGTCACATATGACATTAATTTTAATTATTCAACAGGATAATGGATGCCTTAGCTTCAAGCCTAAGGTGAAGTTGTTGGATCGGTAGACTCTGTCTACGCTGAGGCACGACGAGTCTTAAGTGGCGGTTGAGGTGAGTAGACTTGGGCATCTGGCCCACATAGCGCATGGTTGCTTTGACCTCGTGCTCCTTTCTGCGTTCGTGGAGAGATGACAGCCTGACACGAACTCCTTTCACATGCCATTTAGAGAGATGACTATTACTCTCCACGACGTTTACCAAATCTTGAAGATCCCCATTACTGACATGGCGATTTCTTACATTCTGGAGGAGGCCGACGCTCGGGTAGGTGATGCGGCCCCACCACTGCATGTTCTACTGCCCCACTTTATACAGCTCTTCAGCATGACGATCAGGCATGAGTTACTGGATTGTAGGTTCCTGGACAAGAATCAGGTACCTTATAGAGCCCTCCGCGACACTTGTGGAGGTCTGTACGGTATCGATCCGTAGGAGATGAAGACCTACTGTGGTACTTGGTGGGCAACACGCTGATGATCGACAAGGGCAGGGATCGTGTTATGCCCTGCTCCTAGTGGTCCATCTGTAACCCGAGTACGTATGTATGCATGAGGGGCTGTGACTAGGGGTGTCAAAATCAGGTTTCAGGTCGGGTTGAGCTCAACTCGAACCTGACCCGAAAATAGTTTAGGTCAACCCGAACCCGACCAGAACCTAGAGTGGGTTATATTTCTTCAACCCGAACCCGGAGCGGGTTGACCCGAACCCGACCCATTTTTTCAAAATTTTGTTTTATTTTTTTAATTTTGGATTTTTTAATAAATAAATATAATACTTTACTATTAATTAATTATTATGTACTATATTTAATCATAAATCACTGATTAAATATTTATTTTAGTCATAAATTAATCATTAAACACTAATTTAAGTCATTAAATATAACATATTTTATATTTTTAATTAAAATTTTTTTAGGTTACAGGTTAGCGGGTTCAACCCGAACCCGAAGAGAGTTTCAATGATTCAACCCGAACCCAACCTGAAAATCTTTTCAGGTAAAAAATCTCAACCTGAACCTGGCTTTTTACGGGTCGCTTCCGGGTCGGGTTTCAGGTTCGGGTCAAGATTGACATCCCTAGCTGCGACGCTGGCATACCTCTACCGACAGCTCGGCATTGCTTCCCAAATAGATACATCAGCTGGCTGGTTGGCTGTCGTTGTTTCAAGTAGGAACATTATAACGAGCGTACGAGTTCAGTATTTTAAAGTAATTGTCTGGGGGTCTTGTTTAATGGTTACATATGATTGCCACAGTGCTAGATATACAATTACTTCCCCATGTTCTGGAGCAGCTTGAAGAGTGGGATGACACCTCCCCGACGGTGGTGAAGTGGCCCCGTAACACAAAGAATGTGATGGATGATGAGAGGTTGCGTTACGTGAGGGGACGGCTAGACACAATGTCCTCCACTGAGGTACTAGTTGGTTAGCTGTTGTGGTTGTAAGAAGTTGTTTTGTGTCGTATCATCAAACATTGCTTACAATTTTAATTTGTTGATTGCTTTTTACTTAAACGAAATGTAGGTTGATTGGTTGCCTTTCGGCTTTGATGGTACTACCATATCAGACGGACGCTCCCGGTGGTATGACACCTTGCAGTTCATGGACGTTATCGAGCAGTATATGCCTGAGCGGTGTCTATGGCAGTTTGGATTCGTCTAGACCATCCCTCCTGAGCCTATCAGACCGGCCACCCATTATCGACCCCGACATGACAAGACGTACTGGGCCACATACGACTACAGGACATTCGTGTGGAACAATCCAACCAGGCCCACCAGGTGGAGGTTTCCTCTAACGCGTGCACGTCTGCCATAGGACATGGATCGGGGCTACATTCACTGGTTTCAGCGTCGTTCCCACCCTTGGGTGCGTCCCTTTGGTGCGGATGGTGGCTCTAGTACGCGGCGGGAGGATCAGCTCCAGGTATTTAATTTTTCTAATTGAATTATTTTGTTGTTTCAAATTGTTTTTAATTACTAACGTGAAATTTCTATTTTACTACAATATTGAGATGATTGAGCTCCGATAATCATGAGCCTTGCACCGGAGAACAATCAGAGCTGGCCCGACAGTGTGGCCCCCTAGATTGCTGATAGGATGAAAATGGCCTTCGACTTAACCCAGCTTCATGTCAGTACCAACCCAGCATCGCCTACCCATTATAGAAACGAGAACCAGGCTCGTACTTGCATGGAGGGTACATCGTGGGGCATCACACTAGAGGGCTTATGCCTAGATGGGTGGGTATGCACCATATGCACATGGATGTTACACATTGCTATTGGGGTGATGGGGGACGTGGTGATGAGATGTGGGGATGTGGTTATGGGAGGGGAGGTCGTGGTGATGGGAAGGGGGTCGTGGGGGTGGGTATGGGTATTAGACTGTCTAGTTTTTGTTGTTATTTGAACCTTGTTTTTTTGTATGGATGATTAAACTTTATGGTGAGTGTATGTATAATATTTGTTTATCTAATTTTCAAGTAATTCATTCTTGTTTATGTCATTCAGATGTCGATTCCTGTTACAATTCATGTAAACCATTATTCCACAGTCACACAGTAAGGGGGACGGTTCCAACGAGGTCCGGGTTGGGCATTGATCGATACAGACATTCAATATCCAAGAAGCGTTAACCATCTTACATCATCATTAAATCTCGGCGTGCAATGACATTTTGATAACCTTCAGCTGCATGTCTATTTGATCGTTTACCTTAGGATGGAATAAGATGTATACAACTACTCGGTTTCCAACATAGAAACCAATGCAGATGTACGCCTAATGATCCGGAACTATTTAGACCTTGAAGAAATCATGGAAAGGATTAAAATTCTCGTCAAGTACGAGAATGATTCAGACTTCAAAGACCTCACCGTGATACGATGGTGGAAATGATAGACAATTTCGATAATTTCAAATAGATTCTTCTTCAATGGAGTGAAATTGGTAGAAATGGACAATTTCGATAATTTCAAATAGATTCTTCTTCAATGGACGTGAAATTGGTGGAAATGATAGACAATTTCGATAATTTCAAATAGATTCTTCTTCAACATACGTGAAATTGGTAGAAATGATAAACAATTTTGATAATTTCAAATAGATTCAATAGACGTGAAATTGGTGGAAATGATAGACAATTTTGATAAATTCAAATAGTCTCTTCTTTAATGGACGTGAAATTGGTGGAAATGATAGACAATTTCGATAATTTCAAATAGATTAATGTGAAATTAGTGGAAATGATAGAAAATTTCAATAATTTCACATAGATTCTTCTTCAATGGATGAAATTGATATGATGGACAATTTTGATAATTTCAAATAGATTCTTCTTCAACGACATGAAATTGGTGGAAATGACAGACAATTTTGATAATTTCAAATAGATTCTTTTTCAACGGACATGAAATTGGTATAAATGATAAACAATTTCGATAATTTCGAATAGGTTCTTCTTTAATGGATGAAATTGGTGGAAATGATAGACAATTTTGATAATTTCAAATAGATTCTTTTTCAATGGACGTGAAATTGTAGAAATGATAGACAATTTTGATAATTTCAAATAGATTCTTTTTCATGGACGTGAAATTGGTAGAAATGATAGACAATTTCGATAATTTCAAATAGATTCTATCTGTTTTCCGATTATGTTCCATTGATGAAGCAACATTTTTCTTTCTGTAGTTAGGTATAGAGGATGGGATGTGATTCATTAATGTGAAAGTGTTTGCCTTCAATGAATCTGTGTATGCTGTTGAAAGTAGTGTCCAGAGATCTAGTGGATGCGTGTAGCCAATAGGGTTGTCAATCTTGACACGAACCCAAATCTGAAACCGACACGCTAAAACGCGGTTTCGGTTACAATTTTCAACCCGAAAACATTTTTGGGTCGGGTTTGGGTTGGGTTGCTAAAAACCTGGGTCAGTTTTGGGTTTGATCTGTCAACCCAATTTCAACCCGCAACCCAAAACATTATAAAAAAGGAAATATATATATATATATATATATATATATTATGTGCACATAACCCTAAACATATCAATCATGTAATAATTTATTTTTGATGGTTTTATATGTTATGTTATATTATCTTGGTGATTTTGTGTAAAATTTATATTGATAGTACAATATTTTTAATTTTGGGTTGATTTCGGGTTAATTTCGGGTCGATTTCGTGTCAATTATGGGTTGATTTCATATTGATTTCGGGTCATCGAATCAGTTTCGGGTTGGCAGGTCGGGTTCAGGTTGACAAATCACAACCCGTTTTAGGTTCGGGTTGGTTTTGGGTTGGGGTAAACGCATGAGCAGGTCGGGTTCGGGTTGAAGTCAACCCGACCCAAAACCCGAAATTGACAACCCTAGTAGCCAACAATTTAAAGCGGAGTGCACGCTCTCCACCCTACACATGAGTACATCATTAGTTACAAAGAAATGGGACAACCGTAGAAATAAACGAAAAAACATATTGATAATTTAACTTGAACAAACTTGTTGGTGGATGTGTTGCCGAAATGCATGACATACTTGACCAACGCCTCACAAAACTTCTCGCGTTGACTTAGCCATGTGGTATTCAAATACACCACAAAGTGATGTTTTGCTCCGTACGATTGTACCATTTCCGTATAATTCTTCAAACACTTGGATGATAGGGGCGTAAACAAGCCTCTTCTAGCGATACACTACTGAGTCAGCTGCAGCTGTGTCAATCTTCAAGATCTTCATCGCTTTCACAACCACGTTCCTGAAGATGTGCCACCAACATAGAAGATGCGGGACAGAAGGAAATACCACTGAAAGGGATTTCACTATTGCCTTCTCATTGTCCGTGACAAAAACATAGGGGAGGCAGGTCAACAATTTCATCAGCAGCTGAAGCATCCAAGTGTATGCGGACTCGTCCTCTCTGACTGCAAAATAAAACGCTATACTGAAGTTCTTTCTGCACAATGTCACTCCGACGAACTCCACTAGCGGCATCTTGTACAAGTTCATCTTGTAAGTGCTATCAATCAGCACCACATACTAGAACATCTTAGTAAGCGTGAGCGAATAAGGGTGCGTGAACAAGATAAGGCCCAACCTGGAGTTATCCCCTGTAAAAATTACGTTAGTCAATACAAATCATCCATGGCATGAACATCCAGATAAACAAGCACCAAATGCAAATGTGCGAACACTTATTCGTGTCTTTCTCCGACCACCAACTATAATTACGTTCATCCAACGAGTGCATGAAGGATGCTACATCAGTATGCCAGCCACGGTCTTCCCTTTTGAATTATGCAACCAGATTATGATTCGATGTTTTATCGGCCGTTCTTTTAGGGTTCTTGTCATACAGGGCCCACAACTGCCTTGGCATAACTCCGCTCCTATGCTGACTTCTCAAACTTTCTCTTTCATCCATGCTAAATCGAGGGCGCACGAAGTGTGATTGCAGATTACTAGCCAACTTATGGTCATGCATCGACTGAATTACCAAGATAGACCACCCTACAGTCCCCGCACTACAGATGATTAAGTAGAACGGGCAGTTGCATTTCTTTGTGGGGCGCTGCCATGTTTGACTAGATGAGGACGATTCACCTTTACGTGACCTACTCTTACCGTACTTCTCACACATCAATATTAACTCATCGTCGTCTCTAACAGTCTATCTGATTAAAAATGTTATTTCTGGCGATGCGAATTGCATGGGTGACAGCCTCCTCTCATCCGCAAATATTTAGCTCGTACTAACCAGATGACTTCGTGTCTATATTAACTAATTCGTCATCCAATCCACCATCATTCTCTTCCTAAGCAGAAACAATCAATACTTTCGTTCAGTCACGTGATACTACTCATAAACGGAAAACTACGTACTTAAGAAAATAACTCATATATCAAACTAATTATCAAAAAAAAGTAGATGATAACAAAGTAGACAAAAAGGCGAACACGTTGACGCAAACGGATCGACAAACGGACAAATAACAAAGAAGATAGTAGCAATTTTAAGACCGGAATTCGGCTCCGGTGCCGGTAAGGAAGCACTGACACCGGCGCCGGTAAACAACGATTGACGCGGGCACCGATAATAAACAAGGCACACGTGCGCCGGTAGTAAACGGGGCGCGCGGGTGCCATCTGTGACAAGCCGGCGGCGGCGCTGGTGTCGTCTGCTACTCTGGAATCCTTTTTGGCTTTTTTTCGAATAGTTTTTAACAAATTTTGCCTACATTAGCACCTAAATGTAACAAAAAAACAGGAACAAATACCTCATAATGGGCCTCTTGTGAGTTTTTCTTGGGGTTAACATCATCTGCGTACACTTCGTTGATCTCCGGATCGTCACCTTCATTTTTTCCTCCATCTTTTGTTACTCTTCTTACTAAAAAATATCTTCAAGCCTTTCAAAACCATTTCCTCTTTTCCCCTCTTTAACTATAAGATTTCTGAATTTGAATATGATTTCATAACGTATTCAACCTCCTTATATAATGAAATTTGGGTGCTTCTCATAATATGTCACAAGTTGTGGGTGAATAAGGTAATTTTAAGAAAGTATTGAAGCATTGGTCATTTTTCGACTGAGCAAATTGGAATTCCGACTGTGTGAAGTGACCCTCCTTTTTTGAAAGGAAAACAAATTTGAAAACAAGGGGCATGTCGTTCCGTACTTCTTTCAGCCCACTTGATGACATCATCACTGATGTCAGCCGCTGATGTCAGCACTAACATGAGCAAATTCGGCCTTATTATCATTTTTTTATTATTTTCTTTCTCCTTTTCATATTTAACAAATTATTAATTTAATTACTTGTTTTAACTAGTGTCTAATTCATAGCGGTATTATAATATGTTACTATTATATGTTTTTATAAATAAATTTTATAATTATGATTTATGGTAATTTAATTATAATTAAGTTTAGAGTATCTGGGTATCTGACAAATACCCGTTATTATTATTTTAGGCTCTGAATTTGTGGATGAACAGTAGTCGATTAGTCAATAGTGGGGTGAGTTGTCACCCAGATACCAGGTAAGTTACTACGTTCGCTAATTTTTATTAAAGTTATAATAATGAATTTTCACGTGGATGTGAATTTTGTGTGACCATTGTTTGAAATTGAACTGTTGAGTGTTAATGATAATGCATGTTCTTATATGAGTGAATTATTTTGTGATAGATATCGGTGATTATTTGAATATTCTTTCTGAAAGAGATTGATGGAAAATTGTTATGAGATTATTTATGGGATCATATATAAAAAGGAATTATGTAATGTCATGATTGATGACCCAGTTATTTTATGGTTGTATAAGTGGGTTTTGATTGATTAAATGGTGAATAATGATAATTGTAATATTAAAGAGGAGGAAACCATGGTGCATGTGGGCCGTATTAGGACACATGAATGAGACGCTAAATACGGGTCACATTAGGATGCATAAGTTTGAGATATTGTGGGCTGCACTAGGACACAGTTAGCCCTAGAGCTTCTCCTTAGTCTTTTGAACTATTGGGGGTGTGCACACTTATGGATTTAGTGGCGAGGTTGGATTCCCGGCTGTGTGCTGAGGTCCGGGTTACAGCTGCGCGTTGTACCCGAAAGTGAGAAAGATTGTTTTGTCCTGGCTGCGTGTTGGGACAAGGAAGATAATTAAAATAATTTGGCTGACTACGAACCAAACATGAAATATTATATAATGATTATTTTACTATTGTGTGATGATATTGCTGAAATGTCTTGTATGCTGGTGCGTTGTTATAATGTTAAAATTGTTTTCAAAGAGAAAATGTTTTTACGAAGTGAAAGTGGTAACTTACTCGATTTCCTGACTTTCTAGTGGCTTTTTCTGTGTTTGTTTGGATTTCTACCATAGGTTCTCGTGGAATTTACGGGGTGGGACAACGTCTTCACTAGCTTCAGTAATACATATAGTTTTATTTAAAACTTTCGACTCTTGTGTTATTTGAGAGACTCATAATGTTATCGGATTTTTTTCTTATCAATAATAATAATTTGGATGATTTAAGTAATAGTATGAGCCTTAGCACTAGTTGTGTTGTGGGTGTGGCAGTAATACCCCGGATTTAGGTTTTGATTCCGCTGTTTTACTAATATTAAACCTGAATTCTTAAGTGATTGACATAATAAAATGGTAGAAAATCTGAGGTGTTACAAAGTGGCATCAGAGCTTAACCGACTAGAAAATCGGTTAAGAAAGATTAAAAATGACATATATGGTCTTAGGATTAAAAATTGGACAAGCCGTCTTCTGGGGGAATATATATATATATTATGTGTATATATATATATTGTGGATTGAATCTTTTATACTTGAGATGTTGAAGTATTGATTGAGGTATATCTTGCCTTAAAGGCACAAGTAATGATTATTGTAACACCCCTATTCTAATCGGCTCCTAACCACCTTACTTAACATTGTAATTGCAGCGGTAATCTAACCAAATGAACTATTGGTGTCACCGTTCTCACTCGCCCATACGAGTGATAACGTGCTTACTGATATATATATTTAAATACGAAACAATTTCCCACAGTGACAACAAGAGATAGATCTAACCTTCCCAAACCAATATAAAATACATTCACAGTGAGCATTCTAAGTATCCCAATCCTATACACGTTTCTAAGTTCGTATCAAAATGCAACAGTGCATATTTAAACAACTGTAGCTAAACTACCCAGCGCGTCCCGCTCTTTGTCGACACCGGAAGCTGCATACCTGCAAAAATGTTTGTTTGTAGTATGGAATCAGCCCCTGCTGAGTATGTTACTACATGACTGTCATGCCCCCTCGGACCCTCAGTTAATTGGTCGAGAGCATGCAATTCATTTTCATGCAAGTAGTTTAATATAAAAAAACTGTAAAGCAACAACATATATTGCAGTAACTCAAATAGCAAACAAGCCCCCGGCTTCACACATCGCATCGAGTAAACCACTGAAAGCGTTACAACGCTTATATGAGTACAGAGACTCCATTCCAACAAACACTTAATAGTTCATAATTGAGTACGGCGACTCACTCGACCAAACAATCCACAATAATCCACACACGAGCACAACGACTCGACTCAACAGTTCACAATACAAACAAAAATATAATTACTCAATCAAACCAATTTACAACACACAATATGAGCATAATGACTCGTTTCAACAAATCCACCAACATACCACACATAACCACGAAGCATAACCACTGAGCAACATGGCGAAACAACGAGAATTATAAACAAGTATAATTTCCCATCTTTGGCATACAAGCCCAAATAATGTTCGCCTAATGTACGAGCTAATATAGCCATTCGTAATTGTTCAGTCATGCCTAATGACAACATCTCGTTAGAACGACGCGTCTCAAAGTTACCCATCTCCTATGGTGGGTCACCCACGGCAGTAGCCACTCCAGCGGTAGAGTCTCCGACCGACGAACCATCTGTAGTCCGTTGGAAATTTATCCTGATACTTACGGATACCCACACGGTATCCTAGTATTGTTAATTGATCACAGTTCACAGCAAGAGCCACATCCTCTTGATAAACTTATCTATACCATCGCATCGTTCTACTATTTTTCCTAACACAGCAGACTAAGGTCGTTAGCCCAATCCTGAGTATGTCGGCTCGGGATCCAGTGTTAGATACGAGAGCGGCGTTAAAGAGGCCAATGCTCCGTATATAAGTCTCAATAATATATAATATATATATATCTTATTATCCTAATGCTACAACGTTTTACTTACGTTCCTTATATTACACATATAAGATAGCATCATTGCCGCTAGTTCGTTTTATAATATGTTCATATACGAACGGTACTGTTATCGTACAACAGTAATAATAATAAAGCAGCATTAATACACAACTCAAGCATATTAATTCACACAAGCAGACATTCATTCTTAACACAGATTTTCACGCAATGTCTGAACTGAGGAAATCCTCAGAGACAATCAAGCCACATACATAACATACCGTTCACCCTGATTTAAAACGGTGAAGTATAAACCAGCTAGATCCGATGCTCCTCGCGTCGTCTCTAATAGTCTAATAATAAGTATAATACCACAGATTGGTATCCCGTATAACAACATTACTCTACGGTACCCCGTACCGTCGTTATCCCTCCCGGTTCATTCCCCGTCATTTACTAACAACGTTTGTCGGGTTTTCGGTTTAGCTCGGGATTAGTTAACGCTATATTACATGCACGTTTACGTCGTGGTATATTAATATACTTAACTCAACATTCATCATCGCATGTAATTTAATATACATTGTATATGATATAGTTTGCCACTATATTGCATGTATAATCTTGATCATATATTATACATCTCACCTTAGTATTTATTTTCCTAAGGTTAGTCTTCCCAAATGTAATGTTGTATAATCCATATTTAAAATACTTGAACTATTTAACTCCTTGTTATTCCATAAACAACATAACATTAGAATTTCCTTAACTAATGTTTATGATTCTTTTCTCCTTATCTTATATCATTTTAATTATGATATTATATGGTTATTGAACCATATTGCATTTCTCACTCCATAACATATATCTATTTATATATATGTATTATGGGACCACATATTATATGGTAATCCTTTATAATATGTTCATTCTTCCTTAATGAATATTTCTTATATTATAAATGTTACAACCCTTATATCATTATAAACCATATTATAAATCCTCATTCAAAAATACTCATAAATACCGGACAACATTTATATTCTTTAATATTTACCAAACCACCACATTAATTATATAATGTTACATTATAGTTATATAACATATCTTATGATATTTAAATCATTAAAACATTTATAACCTATAGTTATAAAATGTTACAAAATACCAAACAGCCCATATGGTTGTCGGTTTTTATTTGATTCCTCAAGGTTTCAGAAAATACATAATCACCACAAATATTATTTCTTTGTTACACTTATGATATATACCTTATATTATAACCTTTAAACCTTAATATGATTATAACCTATGGTTGTATTTTCTTAAAATTGCCGAACAGACCCCATGGTCTATTCTAATTTAATTTCCACCACTTAACTTTCTATATTCTCCAAAACACCCCATTTTATAACATATAGTTCCTAATATCATTAAAACTATATATTATACATATATCTTAATAAAACCTCATATATAATTCCAAAAATTACCAAACTATACCAAGAGGTTATAAATATCATTCCTAACCTTATACTTTCAGTATTTACGGTTTCCACCCCATATGTTACCCAAATGTAACAATGATATAAAATACCTTATATTATACTTATATAATTCATACTAACTCCAAATTCAACCAAATAAATTCCTAAAAATTCCTAATAACCCAATGTTTGTTCTAATCTCCATTTGGTACCCATTATTTTTGGAAATCGCTACTTCACCCCAATATTTGTAAATCTTTTACAATTTCATACTTAACTTATTATAAGTTAGTATTTAATTCCATAAATTCCTAAACTTGATCAAAGCCTCCTATATAGTCAACTTTGACTTCTAAATTCTGTTTGAAACCCAAACTTTCGGTAATTACTATATTTACCCCAAGCTTTCCTATTTTTACAAATTTGTAATAAAACTATATAAGGTGTTATAATTTTTATTTAAATTCATTTTAAACACCAAACTTCCACCTAATACAGCCCACGACCTATATTTTTTTGTAATTACCTTTTAACCCCAAACTTAATGCTAAATGCATAAATTAAATTAAATAAGCTCTTAAACTTAAATAAAATGGCCTAATGACATGGCCTTATTACAACCTTGAACTTGCAAAATAAATTACACTTGTAAATGTCTCAAAAATACTTTAAATACACGGCCTCACCACCAATTTTTCCATATTTACCAATTTTCCACATAATGTCTTAATTTCACCATTATGTTAATTAAATCATTTAAATGACTAGCTTATATTAACTAAGTCATTTCTGGTCACACTTAGGTGTAAATTAACCAGCCCACTCTCGAAAATATATATACCATAAGCTTTAAAGCATATAATATATAGTTAAGAGTGTTATACCTTGTTTAATAAGCTTTTTAAAGCTTGTATGGTCACGCCTGCTTGGGATCTGGGTTTAGACAGCTTCTAATTGATTTCTAACAGTAAGAACAAGATATAGTTAGGTTCCAAAAACAGAACCAACTATAAGAGTAATTTTAAGCCATGAAAAACTAGATTTCTCACCTTAAAAATGACTTTAAGCAACCTATACCTCCATGTACTGTCACGGCTGTTGGGAGGTGGGTTTATACACCTCTTGAAATGAATTAAACAGAGAGTAAAGGGTATGGCTCAGCTTAGAACCGAAATTAACCAAAAGAGTCATTAAAGGTCTTAAAACATGGATTTTTACCTTAAGATTTGAAGCTGTTCCCAAGTGTTCCACAACCCTATTTTCCAGAGGAATGAAGGGTGTCAATCCCTTAATAAAAGCATGCCAAAGGGGTGGAACAACTCACTTGTACAGAAGCTAGAACACTTACTATTTAAACCCCCTTTTTAAGGTGTTTTTGGGTGGTTTGGGCCAACTTCAAGTGGATGAAGGTGCACCAATGGTTCTAGCATGTAAATATGAAGATTATAGAAGGTTTAGTTGGTAGGAATTCATTGGAACAACAATAGAGAAGAAGGTAGGTGCTCAGAGCACATTTTTACCTTAAGGAATGACTTTGCTTTGTTTTCTTCTCCAACCTTGGTTCCAGTAGAATTTAACCCTTCCTTGCAACTTAGATCCAGCCTAGATACGTGGGTGGAAGTAGATAAATGTTAGACCATTGGATAGCTAGTGAAGAAAGGAAGAGAATGAACTATCACACGAATTAAGAGCTTACCTTATGCCTTAGGAATGGAATTCTTTCCAAGCTTGTTCTTGGATGTTTAGTAGCAGACTTAGAGAGGATTTGGAGGGTTCAAAATCGGCAGCCAAGGAAGAATGAGGAGGAAAGAGAAGAAAAGTGACTTTTAAGGCATTATTGGTAAAATAAGTGTATTATTTAGCATTTGTTGACTTAAGCTCCCTTATTAAGACTTTTTGAATCACTTTTTTTGCAAGTTAACAGCCATTTGAATGGGAATTGTCGGCCTCATGTCCCTCCAAGGGTAAAATGGTCTCTTTTGCTTCATTTTTAATGTTATGACTTATAACTTGTACATATGGACTTATATCATGTGTTAGTTTGTTACCAACATGTTTTATTCATCCTTAAGTGTATAAAAACATTTTCTTAAGGAATTGGTATACTTTACTATTCATTAAAACTAGTAAAAATGTAACTTTGATTCACCTTTGATATTGATGTTCTTTTTGCACATCTTGTGTATCTTGGACTTGTTTAATGTGTTAACATGTATAACATGTGTTACTTAGTGTCCAAAGGTTTATACACTTGTGTTACAAGTGATATTTTACTCACAAGTCATTATAACTTCTTAAGGTATATTTTCCTTAAGTGTTTGTGTTCTTTGTTCATGAAGATGTGTATATCATGATAAATCAATTGTAGATTGATTTTCCTCCTTTACTCGGCTCCACTTATGTCCATGTGTTTATATAAGGTTTAGTAACCTTCATGGAGTACATATTTATTTATATAAGTGTGCTTAGGAGTTTTCATGATTAATGGTTCATCAAGCCTTACTAGCCTTCTTAACCATTAATTGTCTTTTAATTTATTTTATGAACCTTAGGGGTATTTCAATTATGAATATAAGTAAGAGTTGACTGATGATTGTGTTAAGAGCCTACTGCTCAAGTGAGCTTGTTCTGAATTTTGTGATTTGGTGAAAATTCCATGTTCTTAAATACTTATGATGAAATGTATATGATTGGCACTCCTTAGTGAGTTATATTTACTTGGGGAATTATAGGAAATTATACTTGAATAAATTATAGTCCTATGGTTGGGAATTGCGGCGCGAGTTCTAGTAATTCAAAACCTTACAGAGTAGCCCCTCACCTTTACTACACCAGAAGGAGAGTTAGACAAATCAGAATGGCCGCCAGTCAAACTCCCGAGCAGCAGATAGCTGAGATGAGTCAGATGATGATGACTTTAGGGAATCTTGTTCAAGCCCAGGCTCGGGCCCAAGTGCAAGCTCAAGCCCAAGCGCAGAATGAAGCACAATGCCTTGAGATGAGCTACGCAAAGTAGATGGCTAATTGAAATACCCCTAAATTAATTTAAATTAATTTAGGAGATTTCTTTTTTAAACCTTTCATAATACTATTAAGTATTAAATTATTATATGTAATTATGATTGTTAAATTAGTATAAGGAATTATGAATATTAAATTATTGTATGGAATTATGAGTATTAATATTATATGGAATTATGGAAATTATTTTAGGGGATTCCTCCTATTTAACTCTAATGAATAAAATTAAATATTTAATTATTATATGTTATTATATAGTATTATGAATTTAATAACAAGGTTTATAAGTTAATAAATCTTGGAAAAAGTCATAGACACTCCAATTATATTATAAAGATTTTAGAAATATTGGGAGCATTGATTTGGAACATAAAAGTCAAAATAAAATCCTAGAAACCTTAAAGCTTATTAAGCCTTGCTAGGGTTGACTTTTTGATAATGGTCAAACCAGCCCATGAAACCTATACCAATAAATAGGTTATGGAAAACCATGAAGATTGATCAAAAGAACGTCTAAAACGGATCATCCTAGCCAAAGTTATGCTAGATTGAAGTTTAGAGTCAAAAATTTGAAATATGCCACGTGTCACACTGTCACGGGTCACCAACACTTAGCCGTTTTATCTCCTATATTTCCGGTAACAGAAATCAAATTTTGCCCTATCTTGTGACCTTCATAACTTTCTCATCTTATGGAATTTTTGAGTGCCGTCTTCTTTGTTGTCTTCTCCTACACTTCCTCTAAACAACCACAACTCACACAAACCCTAACTCGTTCTAAATCAACCAGAAATTTGAGCCAAAGTAGCCACCCTGCAAAAACCGAAACTGCAGTTCCAGTTTTCCTTCAAATCAGGTAACTTCATCTAGCCATAACTTCTTTGTTTCTCATCCAAATTTCATGTTCTTTAGCTCGTTTTGAAGAGCTCTAATTCCTCTAAAACTTTTATGTTGATGGCCTAAGCCAATTCTCAACCGTTTGGAAGAACAAGGTGTCTAAAGTTTCGGTTTCGTCACAGCATAAAATCATAGTTTTCTTTCCAGAAAACGCAAGGTAAACTCGCAACTTCCAACTTCGATTTCTTTCTGTGTAGTGCAACTTAGGGTGAGTTCTTGCTATCATTGTGTAGAGCTAAGTTTCTTCTTTAGATTAAGCCCTTACACATAGCCTAACTAGATCTGTACTGCAAGTTATAGATCCTCAAAGTCGGCCTCGTGAATTGCTCGAAAGTTCGAAACTTTCCAGAATTCCGAATTCAAATTGCTCGTTATTGCAATTCCGGTAAGTTTTCTTCAAATTCCTTCAACCTTGCTAAACTATGTTACATTATCGGTCAAAACCATGATTCAATTGCATCAATTACGCTTTAGATTGAGTGAATTTGACAGATTTGGTTTTGGAAGCCCGTATGAACCCTAACCTTGAAATCGAATTCAAAAACCATTGAATACTGCATTATAATTGGGGAAATCGGTGTCATTAGAACCGTAATTTAATTTTGAAACCATAGAAACAAGAATCACTCAATTTGGTTATGTAGATTGTGAGAAATTGGCGAATTGGTACTCGAATCGGGTTTGGGGATAGCTGAAGAACTCGACGATTCTTGGCCGTCCGATCGTAGTTAAAAGAAACGGACGGCCGAGATTAAAACGTTTCAGATTAGGTTTTTATAAATTCCAGTAAATAACCCTAACTTGTTGAATTAATTTAAATACCTTCCCGAATGTATTTTGACTTGAAATTTTAACCATAGATTCCTTATTAAATCTAGTTTATTTTGATGTAAATTATTATGGTTTTGGAGTTTAAACATAAGTTATGATTTTTGCAAGTTACGGGTTTTCTAGAATTATTTGGCTAATTTAAAAAGAACATTTTATGAAATAAAAATTTTATAATATGTCTAGAATGTTATAGTTACTGTATATTAAATTTGGGAATTTTTGGGCAATGGTAAATGGTGTTAAAAGTTGTGTTTGTGAGTTTTTCATAAGAATAACTTATAATATATGGTTTTTAATGTAACCAAAAATTAAAGTATGGTTTGTTAATAAACTTCTTAAGCTGGGAAAAATAAGGGAAAATTAAATTAACATTTTATAACAGTAAGTTTATAAAAGTTTGGGTATTATCTTTTAAGAGAGGTGAAATTATTTACATATATATATATATACACTTATTTAAGTAGAAACTTATGTTAAATCAAGGAATTTAATTATTTTACGTTTTATTTATTATGTTATATGGGTGTAACACCCCTACCATTAATACTGTCATTACCGTCCAATCTCCTCGTTCTTTCAGATTCACGCAGCGGATCCATACTTACATACAGTGGGTGATACAAATCCCGTTAGCCACCCACGTGACTAACAAGGCTACTACTACTACATACAGCATCGGTCTGATGGACCGGAATATCCGAGTACTACACAATGCGAGTCTTACTACAATTACGAATCAAATACTACAATTCCCATTCCATACAATCCACAAGTTCAATACAGTACAATATTATTCACCGAGTTTACTAGAATCCTTATACAAGAATAATACCTCTTCCAAACTCATACATACTCACTAGGAGTCTGCCCACTACCCATTCCTCACAACTACTTGCTTCCTAAATACAAGGGTGTGCCACCGGTCTCTTGCCTTGACCAAAACCGCTTCGGGTACCTGCACACTAAAAACGTTCCCCCGAGGGGGTCAGCTTTCGCTGAGCATGATAACCGCATACCCCGCGTACTAGTGAGGGTACGCCGACCACTTGGTCGAATACATGCAGTTCATTTTACATTACATACATACATACATGCTTTCGTTCATACCAATACAATACTTTACAAGGATACATTCATACAGTTCAATACATACATGGAAGACAATACAAGTCAACCATCCATACTTACCTTCACCAGAATACACATACACAATACATACACAATACTTACATAATGCACCATACTCGTTAGCTCCATTTGTCCACCCGGGTTAATCAGGTGGAGATTACTCTTTTACTCGTTCCACAATACTTGCGCATACATACTCATACTCATACATACTTACTTACTCTTTCTCATGTTAAGCCGGTATGGCCTCTGGGCAGGGACTACACCGTCCCACCACCAGGCTTTACATGGTTCACCAATCCAGGATGCTACCCATTTAAGGGGTTTGGGCCGTGGACCAGTTTAAGAACCAGGAATCGGATCCAACCTCTTGTGTCTCCTCATCCTCACGCGTGGCTGAAACTATATCGGACTTCTACTCATTCCAATTTACTCACTTTCAAGTGAGGGGTTAGGTAGTTAGGAATTAGTAGAAGTCAACATCCAAGCCACATACACATACATTGTTCATATACACATCCATACACAATACAATACAATATACAAGTACACTACGATATACAAATACACTTCATCATCATTCATATATTTCATGAATTATACAAACTAGTGTTCAAGACAATAAATATCAAGAACAGCATAAGTCAAGCACAGGTAAGTGCAATGTAGTCTGATTCATGCATTTATCTTGTTAGGTGATCAAATAAGCACACAAATCGGGGTAACCAGATTAGGATACAGGGCATGAAGAAATCATACCGTTCACCGTTGTACTTGTGTCCAACTTTCCTCCGGTGTTCACAATCCAAGTCCTATAACATACATGTGATCGAGTGGTTAATTCTCTATGGGTACCCAACACGTTTCATCCTTTATGTTTTCCCAATGTACCATTACTAGTTCCTTAGATTTCTTACTTAATCCTAATATCATTTACTTCACATCATTTTCTAAGCTCATTTTCTTAGGTTCTTATGTGTATATTATTTTCTCCTTACCATCATTATTCTTCCCATGGTTTACTGCTTAAGCCCATAAATTTTTTTTTGACCGGACCTCCCCTGTGGGGCGGTCCCTAGGGGCGGTCCGAGACAGAAGCCATCCGGCCTGGGATTTCGACTGGACCTCCCCACAGGGGTGGTCCCTTGGGGCGGTCCGAGACAGAAACCAATTTTTTTATTTTTTTTCTTTCTCTGCATTGGACCTCCCCTGTGGGGCGGTCCCTAGGGGCGGTCCGAGACAGAAACGAATCCGTCCAGCTGAATTCGACTATGGACCTCCCCACAGGGGCGGTCCACAACAGACCCTATTTTTAAAAGTGTTTTTCTACTCATTTTGGACTCCAAATTCACCCCGATCTTTTCCCACTCATTCCACAATCTTTCCACATGTCTCCTACATGTTTAAACACCTTAAAACACTCCTTAATCATGATCTAAACTCCTTACTCATTTCCACATTCACTTACACAATTTTTCCTCACTTCCCTTCAACACTTGTACTAGTTTCCATTTCACTAATGCTACAGATTTTGTTTACCCTCTTATGCTACAGATTTTCACCTTAACTTCTATCCTCCAACATTCCTTCAACTAATGCTACTCCTAGTATTCAAAATGCATTACTTTACATCCTAATTCTTCTCCTTACTTAAATCCTTTTCAAATCTGTTACAAAGTGGTTAACTACACACTTTAAGCTCTCCAAGCACACCTTGTTACTACCTAGGTTGTTTCCTCTTCTTACACAACTAAGTCCCCAAATTCCTAGACCGATTTTGACATGGTCTCCCCTATATTTTTGACATTGCCCACTCACCATTTCAGCTCACAATTCCCATATCATGTCACACGCATTCATACACCCTACAACATAATGTTTTTTTCCTGCACATACACATACATTACCCATGGCTTTTTCCCAAGCTTTTAAACAACATTTACAAGCTTCAAAACAGCTACATTACCTTACTCATCATACTTAAGCATACCTACTACTCATAACCTCATTCATTACTCATTTCAAGTACTTAAAATCTGTTACAATACCATACACAAAACTAGTTCAAGGAATGCACAATTACCTTGTTTTGCTAGTTTTCTTTCTTTCTTGCCTTCTCCTTTCTCCTTTCCTTCTACCTTGTTCTTCCTCACACAATACACAATGCTACAGCCACCATACCAATGCACAACAATTACTTAGCATCCATTTTAACTAACCCTAGAATTTAGATGTTTTTAGGGTTTAGAAAGAGTATTACTTTCCAACCAATGAATGGGGTCCTTGGTTAGCAAGAGAGTGAGATTTCTAGCCCAATAGAGAAGCCAAAATCGGCTGGAGTACAAGGCACAAAGCATTCAAAATCTGGAAAATTTTATAATGCAAATGAGAGCTAGAAATGAGGGATTTTCGGATTTCTTTTTACCTCAAGATAACAAGGTGAAGGAGGAGCTTCTAATGGTGGTCTCAAACCTTCAAATGGAGAATACCCATGGAAACGAAAATGCTTGTTTTCGAGTTTTGAAAAGAGGATAGTGCTCTCCTTGATGAGAGGAACATAATGGTATACTTTTTGTGATTTTTGGTGAAGGTTTGATGGGTTAACAAGAGGAGAGATGTAATGACCCCAAAACCGGCCTAGGAGTTAGGGCCGTTACACGCCGCGAGTCTACTACCTAACGTCGCAAGGCTCTAAGCAAAACAATCCCCAAAACTAAATAACGAACTTGTATAAATACCAAAAGAGTTTACAAGATCCAAATACTTATAGGTCAAATACAAAGAAGGGCCCGAAGGCTACACAAAAGCTCAAAAGCGTCCAGCGCGCAAAGCAAACAAAGTCTAAAGAAACATAAAGAAACGGAACTCCAGAAGGGGACGAGAAGAGAAGAAAACGAGCAAACACCACACCAAAATCAGACATGAAAACATAAATCAAACAGTCCCCGAGGGTGAGCAAACAACCCCGATTCCATCCCCCACTTACATCGAATTCACAGTGCAGAAACGATCCCAACGACGCCAACAATCACCCAGCGGCTACGCAGGCAGAAAGGAAGCAGAAGCACCACTGAATTCGCAGAGAAGAGACCCCAAAATCAGAAAACTGCCCTCTCAAAACAGAAGCGGAAACCATCGGAATCGAAAGGAAAACCAAACCTGATTTGCAGAGGAGAAGAATCTGAACAGAAGCAGCGGGAATTCGACGCAGAAATCTGACAGCAGCAGCAACAATTCTCACAGATTTCACCAAGCACACAAGGGGAAGCAGAGAAGAAGGTCGTGAAAACTGTCAAGAGGGAGAACACGCTATTGTAAACTGATCGTGAATTGGAAATGTAGAATAAATGACTTATCTGCCTTAATAAGTCTCACCAAAAATAAAAGAGGGGGAAACGACCTCCTTGCCCCCGTCTTTTAATTCAATGCCTCCGACGTCCCCTCTACTAAACAAAGCACACATAACATAACTTAAATTAATAACATTGTTATGTCATGAAATCTGAAAAACGAAAATACGGAGTATTACATCACTCCCCCCTTAAAAGGAATTTCGTCCTTGAAATTCAACATACCTCACTGCTCGAAGAGGGAAGGGAACTTGGCACGCAACTCCTCCTCGAGTTCCCACGTCGCCCTCACGCTCGGACTGATCAGACCACTGCACTTAACCATAGGCAGTGTCTTCTACGAAGCTGACGAACATCCCGTGCTAAAATACGAACCGGAGCTGCCTCATAAGTGAAATCATCTCTGAGTCGAAGCTGACCATAGTCAATCACATGCGAAGGATCGTGTAGATACTTCCTGAGCATCGACACATGGAACACGTCATGCACTCCTGCTAGAGCTGGTGGCAAAGCCAATCTGTAAGCCACCGGCCCAACCTTCTCAAGCACCTCAAAAGGCCCTACGAACCGAGGACTCAGCTTGCCCGCTTCCCAAAACGAACCACACCCCGAACTGGAGAAATCTTCAGATACACGTGGTCCTCAACCTGAAACTCAAGCGGACGGCGCCTCACGCCGCGAGTCTACTACCTAATGTCGCAAGGCTCTAAGCAAAACAATCCCCAAAACTAAATAACGAACTTGTATAAATACCAAAAGAGTTTACAAGATCCAAATACTTATAGGTCAAATACAAAGAAGGGCCCGAAGGCTACACAAAGCTCAAAAGCGTCCAGCGCGCAAGCAAACAAAGTCTAAAGAAACATAAAGAAACGGAACTCCAGAAGGGGACGAGAAGAGAAGAAAACGAGCAAACGCCACACCAAAATCAGACATGAAAACAGAAATCAAACAGTCCCCGAGGGTGAGCAAACAACCCCGATTCTATCCCCCACTTACATCGAATTCACAGTGCAGAAACGATCCCAACGACGCCAACAATCACCCAGCGGCTACGCAGGCAGAAATGAAGCAAAAGCACCACTGAATTCGCAGAGAAGAGACCCCAAAATCAGAAAACTGCCCTCTCAAAACAGAAGCGGAAACCATCGAATCGAAAGGAAAACCAAACCTGATTTGCAGAGGAGAAGAATCTGAACAGAAGCAGCGGGAATTCGACGCAGAAATCTGACAGCAGCAGCAACAATTCTCATAGAGTTCACCAAGCACACAAGGGGAAGCAGAGAAGAAGGTCGTGAAAACTGTCAAGAGGGAGAACGCGCTATTGTAAACTGATCGTGAATTGGAAATGTAGAATAAATGACTTATCTGCCTTAATAAGTCTCACCAAAAATAAAAGAGGGGGAAACGACCTCCTTGCCCCCGTCTTTTAATTCAATGCCTCCGACGTCCCCTCTACTAAACAAAGCACACATAACATAACCTAAATTAATAACATTGTTATGTCATGAAATCCGAAAAACGAAAATACGGATTATTACATCACTCCCCCCTTAAAAGGAATTTCGTCCTCGTAATCTATCATATGTTATTATTTTTAAACATTGGTTTACTCAATTTGGGCAATCTGAAGTGTTTTAGCTTCTTTACGGTTTATTACATAATATACCCTTGTCAAATGATCATAATCATAACAATGGTTTAGTCTTTGCACCAAGGATTCCTATATGAGTTTATTTAACTCATAATTAATTCGGTTCCAGCCTATTAGGCTTCAAGGCATTAATAGCCATTCTACTCTGCTTACTAGGTATATTATCTCCTAGCTAGGGCCCACTAGCTTCTGCTGCGCGACCCTGATAACTTGGGTTACTTACCCTTCTTGTTATCCTTAATGTGCTACACATTTCCTTTTTATTCGTCTATTATGGGGATGAGGTTTACTAAACAAATGCGGTATTCTTTTACCGTGGTTGAACGCAATGAGTTGTAGGTTTATAACCAGCTCTCTGGCAATCTATTATGTATACTATTCATATTCCCGTGATTATTGACTAAACTCCTCCGACTTATTGTGGGCGAGGTTAAGTCACTACTTAGTTGTAGTGCTTCCTCTGTTGTCACTTCTGAATTATACCAGTTCTTCTGGTTCAGTATAAGTGTTCTGTACTTGTATGACCTTGCATTTTCTATGTGTTGGTCCTGGTGACTTTCTTAAGTCTCTTTTCACTCTTTATTCCTTTGGAATTCACATTTGTGATTGTTAGTGTGTTGTATACTCTTCGTGCTTCTTTGGCCTTAGGCCGCATGGTCTGTTGCTAAGCTTGCTTAACTGGCTTATGCCATGTTCGTTGGTGAAAAGAAAGGTTTACTACGATTTACATTTCCATATCCCTTGCTATCCCACTAGATTATTAGCTGCAAGAGCAATACCAAGACACTCAGTCATACAGAGTGCAGAGGCGTAAACGCTTGACAGTAAGTCACTTATGTGGTAGGAAAGAATATTTCTGCCTGTCATCTCATACTTACTCTTGTTGTGTCTTATTACTTCTCCTCATAGCGGTCGCTTGTTGCGCACCGTATTCTTACTCATTGTACAAAATTGTTTTTACTGTTTCTGATACTGTGGTAGTTCCTCTTTACTTATTGCCATTGTCAATGGCACCATTTCCTTATGGTGTAAATACACTAGGAGTTTCCTGTGTTCGTGTGTATGACGGTTGTCATAACATACCGCAATCTTATTATCTTCCCAATGTGGAGATGTCTTATTCAACTTACGTTTTATGTGTGGGTTAGCTTACCTCACATTCTATCATCATTTATGATATAATTTACCAAGTATCTTGGTTGATAATGGATGAAGTAATTTATCGGGTTACAAGCTCTCTTGAGCGCTGGTCATTCATGGTGTGCAATGTGCATTCCCGTTGATTGTTTTGACAATTATTGTCTTTCAGTGCCGAGCATTGGGTATAGGCTCTAGCTGTGTAGTTCCACTTGTATGTACATCACCGGGACATCCCAAGAAACTTCAAGGGTTTTATGGTCCCGTTCTATCATTGATAAATGAAAGTTCTTGTTGAGGGGCTTGTTTCCATTCATAGGTCTCATGGCAAGGTTTACCTTGTTGGTGTTTACACAATGGTTCACCACATGCTTGGGCGCATATGAAGTATACTTACTCCCCTAAGCCGTAATGGTTTGGAAATCTCATTTCCTTACTTCATTGCCCCTTGGCAATATCTTTATGCGTAGGCTTTACTGTTATAGTAGATGGAAGCCTTTTTCTAAGGGTTCACATCTTCACCCCATTGGTGATCTTTGGTTAACAAGAGGTGTCTTCCCTCGGGTTTCCCGTAGTGTCCAAGTGTGGACTAGGCCAATGTTGGCATTATCACAATTCCTATGCCTCTGTGTTACCATTTCTATAGAAGGCATGAAGGGTAATTAAAAGCTTGTCAATTGTATACTAGACTGATGCTCTAGTGACAGTGACATTGAGGTAGTCATTACTCCAAGCCACTCATTAGGTGGAGTTCCAATTAGGTGGTTCAATTGTCGATCTATTGTCGTATGAAGTAACATCTTTTGTAAGTCTTGTTATTAAATGGTGTGGTTTTACAACCGTTAAAGTCTAAATGACATATTTGGTTTATGGCTTTTAAGCCTTATTGCTGTAAGCTATGCTCTTTGCAGGCTTCTTATACATGTTTCCACTCCTTGTGTACCCCATAGGTTGGAGGTATTACTGGGCTCCATGGTAAGTCGTGACATCATGCTTCCGTTCATAGGAGGTCCTTTAGGCATTCTGATGTTAATCAGTGCCTCTTAGTAATTTAGGACATTTCCTATTAAGTGAAATCCCTTCGGTGTCTTAACCGAGTGCTCGTTCTATCTTCTGTGCTTTTATCATGTCGATATTGTTCGACTGTTGCAATTCAGACATCCTTCAAGGATTGCTCCTGGGTGTTGTTAGGTTATGCCGTTACATCCGGCTAATATTTATGATATGTTGTGTCTACTATACCACCTTGTGGTACTATATTTTGAGTTATCCCTTTGTGGGTTATAGCGTCTCCCGTTATTGGGTAGACTGTTTACATTTCCTCCTAGTATTAAGGCTAGGTTTAATATCCTCTCCAATGATGGATTATACTTCATGGTAATCTTGTGATCGCTCTAGGGAACTCCTTCCCGTTTGTTGAGCTCGTGGTGTTCACGTTAGGCCTTTGCCTTACTGTGTCGGGCTGGATGTTTGTTCCAGCCACCATGTATTGGTTTGAAGTTTTTTAGACATATCCGATGTCTATACTTGCTAGTCTGTGCTCTTTGCACCTTCTAGTTCTTATTCCTTATCTTCAGATGGATTCTCTGAGTTCTTTTATACTTGATCGTCTGAGGTGTCCAGCTTTTCTGGTTTGCACTTACTGATGGTCCGTAGAGCGGAGTAGACTACTTCCCGTGTTTCGTGCACTACATGTATACATACGTGGGGTACCATGTTGATACGTTACCACTTACCCGACTACTTGTCAGGCCCGCAGGCTCCTTCGGAGTGCGGTTGTCCCACATCCCGTAATTGGGTACACTCGTAGTGTTCGTCACACCCCTAGGTGAAGTATTCTATTGTCAACTCCTCTTGTATCACTGTATGATACTCACCATAATGCTGTTGGTTTGGTTTTTAAAATCCAAGGTTTTAAAAGAAGGTTTGTGGTTTTGAAAGAAAACTTGGTTTGAAAATAATGGTTCGGTGTTAAAAGAAGTTCTTCATGGCATAGCCATGTTTGAGGTATTGACCAAGCCCAGCTTGTTGCTGTCTGGTATGTCCTTAATACAATGGTCAGGCCACTAGGCCTTTTCAGGGTTTCATTCTTCCAGTTTTCAGGATTCGTGATCCTGTGGTCGTTTCATTACTATCCCGGTACATTACTATGTACCTATGGTGTGTTAGAGTTCCTTTATATATCCCTGCTCTTACTGCACTTGCCGTGGCAAGTGCGCGGTACTGTTGGTTTTTGGGTAATCCTATACCGATCTTGGTATGGTTTCCACTTATATTTAATGGTCTTGTTGACTCTTCCCTTGATCTTATTGATCTAGGTTTGGGAATACTTGCTCCTCCGGGTAATTTCTCATTGGTCTTGACATGATTGTCCTTGACCGGGGTACTTCTCCAATCCTTGGAGATCCCCATTTATTCGTCTTATGTTTTTCCTTGTTGCTCGTTCCCACTAGTTTAATGTGGTTATTGGGCCTTAGCTTGTTTAGGCACTACTCTGGTAGTCCTATCGGATTGTATCCCGTGAACGTCCTCGTAGCTGCCTGAGCTATGTTAGCCAGGTTTTATAACCCTTTTGGCGTTACAGTTTTGAAATTAATCAATACCGACTATGTCCTTAGTCAGCTAGCATACCATTGGTGGTGCTATTTAGCTATTACTGTCCCGTAGACTTGTGTCTCGGGTTTTGTTGCTGTTCCTTTTTCCGCTCCGTTGCGCTTAGTGCTTCTTTTCCTGCTGTTGGTTGTCTAGGCAGGTTTCGCGACTGCTAAGCATGTCGCCCCATGTTGTTGTAAGTTGTAGCCTCCTTGTAGTTGGAGTGCTCACTCCACCGCTATGAAGTGCGGGTATTGTTGTTCAACCGGGATCCATCTCCGGGTCTTCCAATCCTTGGAATTTACTATATGTCAGTTCTTGTTTACCGTACGGTGGTTTCACAACTGCCAGATCGGGTTTTCCCGAGTATGAGAGGACTTCCTTCTCTTTGGCGTTCCTTCCCAAGATATACAATGGGGTTTGCGGAGGGCGGGTCTGGTATTGTAGGTATCCAGTACTCACCGGGAGTTGCTAACTAGCATATCTTTAATGCTAACACTCAAGACTCAACCCTTAGCCCTAAGCTTCTAATTCCTAAGCTCGGTATTTCCAGTCATCAGAGCGATACTTCGCTCTGATACCACTTTTTGTAACACCCCTACCATTAATACTGTCATTGTCGTCCAATCTCCTCGTTCTTTCAGATTCACGTAGCGGATCCATACTTACCTACAGTGGGTGATACAAATCCCGTTAGCCACCCACGTGACTAACAAGGCTACTACTACTACATACAACATCGGTCTGATGGACCGGAATATCCGAGTACTACACAATGCGAGTCTTACTACAATTACGAATCAAATACTACAATTCCCATTCCATACAATCCACAAGTTCAATACAGTACAATATCATTCACCGAGTTTACTAGAATCCTTATACAAGAATAATACCTCTTCCAAACTCATACATACTCACTAGGAGTCTGCCCACTACCCATTCCTCACAACTACTTGCTTCCTAAATACAAGGGTGTGCCACCGGTCTCTTGCCTTGACCAAAACCGCTTCGGGTACCTGCACACTAAAAACGTTCCCCCGAGGGGGTCAGCTTTCGCTGAGCATGATAACCGCATACCCCGCGTACTAGTGAGGGTACGCCGACCACTTGGTCGAATACATGCAGTTCATTTTACAATACATACATACACACATACATGCTTTCATTCATACCAATACAATACTTTACAAGGATACATTCATACAGTTCAATACATACACGGAAGACAATACAAGTCAACCATCCATACTTACCTTCACCGGAATACACATACACAATACATACACAATACTTACACAATGCACCATACTCGTTAGCTCCATTTGTCCACCCGGGTTAATCGGGTGGAGATTACTCTTTTGCTCGTTCCACAATACTTGCGCATACATACTCATACTCATACATACTTACTTACTCTTTCTCATGTTAAGCCGGTATGGCCTCTGGGCAGGGACTACACCGTCCCACCACCAGGCTTTACATGGTTCACCAATCCAGGATGCTACCCATTTAAGGGGTTTGGGCCGTGGACCAGTTTAAGAACCAGGAATCGGATCCAACCTCTTGTGTCTCCTCATCCTCACGCGTGGCCGAAACTATATCGGACTTCTACTCATTCCAATTTACTCACTTTCAAGTTAGGAGTTAGGTAGTTAGGAATTAGTAGAAGTCAACATCCAAGCCACATACACATACATTGTTCATATACACATCCATACACAATACAATACAATATACAAGTACACTACGATATACAAATACACTTCATCATCATTCATATATTTCATGAATTATACAAACTAGTGTTCAAGACAATAAATATCAAGAACAGCATAAGTCAAGCACAGGTAAGTGCAATGTAGTCCGATTCATGCATTTATCTTGTTAGGTGATCAAATAAGCACACAAATCGGGGTAACCAGATTAGGATACAGGGCATGAAGAAATCATACCGTTCACCGTTGTACTTGTATCCAACTTTCCTCCGGTGTTCACAATCCAAGTCCTATAACATACATGTGATCGAGTGGTTAATTCTCTATGGGTACCCAACACGTTTCATCCTTTATGTTTTCCCAATGTACCATTACTAGTTCCTTAGATTTCTTACTTAATCCTAAAATCATTTACTTCACATCATTTTCTAAGCTCATTTTCTTAGGTTCTTATGTGTATATTATTTTCTCCTTACCATCATTATTCTTCCCATGGTTTACTGCTTAAGCCCATAATTTTTTTTTGACCGGACCTCCCCTGTGGGGCGGTCCCTAGGGGCGGTCCGAGACAAAAGCCATCCGGCCTGGGATTTCGACTAGACCTCCCCACAGGGGCGGTCCGAGACAGAAACCAATTTATTTATTTTTTTTATTTTTTTTCTTTCTCTGCATTGGACCTCCCCTGTGGGGTGGTCCCTAGGGGCGGTCCGAGACAGAAACGAATCCGTCCAGCTGAATTCGACTATGGACCTCCCCACAGGGGCGGTCCATAGGGGCGGTCCACAACAGACCCTGTTTTTAAAAGTGTTTTTCTACTCTTCACCCCGATCTTTTTCCACTCATTCCACAATCTTTCCACATGTCTCCTACATGTTTAAACACCTTAAAACACTCCTTAATCATGATCTAAACTCCTTACTCATTTCCACATTCACTTACACAATTTTTCCTCACTTCCCTTCAACACTTGTACTAGTTTCCATTTCACTAATGCTACAGATTTTGTTTACCCTCTTATGCTACAGATTTTCACCTTAACTTCTATCCTCCAACATTCCTTCAACTAATGCTACTCCTAGCATTCAAAATGCATTACTTTACATCCTAGTTCTTCTCCTTACTTAAATCCTTTTCAAATCTGTTACAAAGTGGTTAACTACACACTTTAAGCTCTCCAAGCACACCTTGTTACTACCTAGGTTGTTTCCTCTTCTTACACAACTAAGTCCCCAAATTCCTAGACCGATTTTGACATGGTCTCCCCTATATTTTTGACATTGCCCACTCACTATTTCAGCTCACAATTCCCACATCAATTCACACGCATTCATACACCCTACAACACAATGTTTTTTTCCTGCACATACACATACATTACCCATGGCTTTTTCCCAAGCTTTTAAACAACATTTACAAGCTTCAAAACAGCTACATTACCTTACTCATCATACTTAAGCATACCTACTACTCATAACCTCATTCATTACTCATTTCAAGTACTTAAAATCTGTTACAATACCATACATAAAACTAGTTCAAGGAATGCACAATTACCTTGTTTTGCTAGTTTTCTTTCTTTCTTGCCTTCTACTTTCTCCTTTCCTTCTACCTTGTTCTTCCTCACACAATACACAATGCTACAGCCACCATACCAATACACAACAACTACTTAGCATCCATTTTAACTAACCCTAGAATTTAGATGTTTTTAAGGTTTAGAAAGAGTATTACCTTCCAACCAATGAATGGGGTCCTTGGTTAGCAAGAGAGTGAGATTTCTAGCCCAATGGAGAAGCCAAAATCGGCTGGAGTACAAGGCACAAAGCATTCAAAATCTGGAAAATTTTATAATGCAAATGAGAGCTAGAAATGAGGGATTTTCGGATTTCTTTTTACCTCAAGATAACAAGGTGAAGGAGGAGCTTCTAATGGTGGTCTCAAACCTTCAAATGGAGAATACCCATGGAAACGAAAATGCTTGTTTTCAAATTTTGAAAAGAGGATAGTGCTCTCCTTGATGAGAGGAACACAATGGTATACTTTTTGTGATTTTTGGTGAAGGTTTGATGGGTTAACAAGAGGAGAGAAGTGGGTGTTGGTGTGGGAAATGGCAAATCGCCATTGCTGCTGCTTGCTTGGGGAAGAAGAATAAAATAGAGAGGAAGAGGGGGCTGCTGTACGTGAGTGAAGATAGGAAATGAGAGAGTAGGAGAGAGAATGAGGTAAAGTAACTTTACTTTTTGTTTTTTTTAATTCTTTTTTTTTGCAAATAAGAAGAGAATTAAGAGTGTGAGTGGGGGGGGGGGGGGCATAAATCGGCTGCACCCATCACCCATTATGGGTTTCAAAATTCTATTTACAATAGTGGACACACTAGTTTGGTTTATTTATGCTTTTACCCCACAACTTCCCGTTTTTGACAGTTTTTACTATTTTCTAGTTTTATTGATTTTATTGGTTCTAAACCTTCACTAATGTTTATTAATGACTATTTAGTTGACCAAAATTGATACGAGTCTATTTGACCCGCTTAAAGTCACGTTTTCCCGGTTTCCTCGAAAAACGCGCTTTAAGGTTCGTTTGTGTTTTTAATCTATTTTAAGGATCCGTTTTCTTTGGGAGTTGTTCCCATATATTAGTTAGGCCTTATTAAGCCTTTAGAATCCATATAATACACTAACCGAGGTCTCATACCTCCTATGGTCATTTAACTCCTATTTAGCGTTTTTCGCTTTTTAAGCATTTCTTCATTTCTTTTGGATTTATTTTCCCCTACCAATATTACTTAGGCGTCATTAGGCCCTTAAATACGTATTAGATTAATTTTAATCCCTATATTTAAGTTTGGGGTATTTCAATGGGAGTTAATATTTTTAATTAAAACTAAGGAAAATGTATATATATTTACCCATATATAGAAAGGAAATAAAATAGTAACTTAGGGTAAAACAGGAAGCTAATAAATTAACACTTGTATTAACTAAATAGTATAAGAGCTAGTATCCTAAGACATAGTAAAGAAATACTTTGTGAAACATACATGGATGCAAATAAATGTTGAGGTAATAAGATAATTTAAATACAATAAGCTACATAGGGGGTGTATTAATTAAATTCTAATACAGGTATATGTATATATGTATTAAATAAATAAGGGAAACACTTTATTTTATAAACCGTATATCGGTTGTAGTTATGCCTAAAAGTTATTAAACATAATTAAATACAATAAAACTACATAAATAATGTTTTGAACAAATCCTAGTATATATAAATATATACACATTAAACATAATAAAATTAAATACCTTATAGGAAATATAATACGAAGGAATAAATAAGTTAAACTAAACCTCTACATAATACTAAAAGGAGAATATTATATGAGGTGGTATTAAATTATAGTTATGTATTAGGCTTAAAGAGTTACCTTTGAATTTCTAAGATTTATATAAACCATATTAAACTACATGTGTAATATTATTTGTCAAAGACCAGAATGTAAATCTATAATTTGGTTAGGTAATTAATAAGTTGGGATTTGGCAATATTTGTAATTAGATTTTACACAAATAGAACTTATTATATAATTAATAAATAAATACAATACTTTTACATCTAAATGTTCTTAATATATAAACAATAATAAAATAAATAAAATACTTTTACATCTAAATGTGAGGTGGGTTAGTAAGTCTAGATTTAATCGTTTCTTAACATTTATGGTATTGAAATATAACTTAAAGTTTTAAGATAAAATCATTAAAAGGATTATGATGTTAAACTATATTAAACTATGATTTGGAAATTTATCTAAATAATAATCCTTAAGTTTCTTGGCATTAGATAAGCCATATGAAATACATTTATTACCAATACTTAGGATGTGAGTTTACAATTAAGTGAGGTATTTAGTAGTTAGACTTTATAGAAGGTTTATAAATAGGAATTTGATACTTAAAACCTTTGAACCTTTTATTAGATAAAACTAAGTTACATAAGATATTATATTGATATACTACGGTAATGGGAAAATAATGATGGGTTATTTGAATATAAAATATGAGAATTTTCATAATAGATTATCTTATTAAATAAGTAACAATTTCACTTATGAACCAGAATTTAATTCTTTGATAAATTCTACTCTATGTAGATATATTGTTCATCCTAAATACAATAAAGGAAATTAATTTATTAGGTTATTCCTTTGAAACCTTAGGTTTTGTAAAACAATTTAAAACGTATTTAAGGCTTAAGTTTAATGAAGTTTAGTGCAAAGAATTATACATAGTCTATAGAGAGAATGTGTGTAAAAATAAAACATTTAGGAAATTAAATGTAAGTAAGGATATATAAAAGGTTATACTAAACACCTTATTGTATAGGTAATAATAAAACATATAATATACCTTGTGAATACTAAATGTAAGATTAACTCATTAAATCTAAGTTAACTATAGTATAGTTATTCAGGATGAGAAGCAATTTAACATCTTATGACAAGTTTATTAGATGGTTGTAATTAAAAGTCATTCTGAACTAATGATGAGATAATTGAGTTTAGCAGTTCAATTAAGTTATAATAAAACACGTCTACAACACTACGATTCCAATATACAAGATGTAGATCTTAATTAAGTTAAGGGAAAGACTTAATCATAATGGGTTATCTAGTTGATATTGTTTAAATACATAATCTTTACATTGTGAGATAATAGTATAGTATTATGAGATGAGTCCATCATAGGTCATAATACAATGTTTATTCTAAATTAAGAATAAAGGTGTTGAGCTTAAGATTATTATTGAAATTCTTAGATTTAATTATATAATATAAACACATTTATGTTATTAAGGTCTCAAAAGTCTTGAAAGTGAGGATTGTGGTTAAATATGAATAAAGTGGATAGGAGTGACAATTAGCAGGTGTTAATAAATACATTCTTGATCCCTACAACATTGGGCATACAAAACCTTCTAAAATAAGTCAAAGGTTATACATAACCTTTAAGCGAGGGCTTATAAGATAATTGAGATTGGGAAATAAGAGAGAGGAATTTATGTAAGTTTAACTTAGGGTACAGGTTATTGATAGTAAATTATCTTCCGTGTTCCTCAGAGAATTGTTGAATGTTTGCACGAGTTTACTAGAACTGCTACAGCGTTATCCAGGTATGATTTCTCGTACTCCGTTACTTTTGCTGATTGTCTTATGAGACGTTTTCGAAAAACACTAACTGACTTTAAGAGGAATTTCCAAAAGGAAATGGTTGTGTGACTAACTCAGCTTGTGTGACTAACTGAGCCTTGAATGTGAAACTCACTTGGGTTTTGGTTCCTTATTTTTGATTGTTCCATTAGACATTGACTACTTAGGGTTTACGCTTCTACACTCTGTAGGACTGAGTGTTTTGGTATTGCTCTGGGTAGTTAGTGATCTAGTGGGAATTTGTTAAAGGTCAACTTTGGTAAATTCTTCTTTTGACTCTGGGTATCGTTTCATCCATGAGCTGGTTCTTGAGGTTTCGACGTGCGCACGTCTTCAATGGTAACAGCAGGGGGCTGTATATCCCTCGCCCATAGGGGCATTTATATTTAACAGCAGGGGGCTGTATATCCCTCGTCCACCAGGACATTTTTAATCTGACAGCAGGGGGCTGTATATCCCTCGTCCACCAGGACATTTTTAATCTGACAGCAGGGGGCTGTAAATCCCTCGTTCATACGGACATTAGTATCTGGCGGTGGGGGCCATCTCTCCAAATTGGTATTATTCCACTCTTGAGTTATTGGTTATTGGTTCTATCTTTTCATTCCTAGTCCTTTGTGACTATCTGAGTCTTTCTACTCCTAACGGGAATTGGGTTTAACTAAGGTATTGGATGTTCACTAACACATGGTGTGGTTTTGTTTCACTAACTTTACCTTTCTGTTATTTATCTTTATTTTTAATTTGTTATCTTGGTATGATGATTTGTGAAATGCTTTGTTCCCCTATGTGGTTTAAGTGATTGCTTTCAAGCTAATATTTATTTAAGAGTTGTTTTATAAGTTTGTTTTTGGAGAATTGTACCAGTTCCATTCCAGGGAACTGACTCACCCCTCCCGGGGTGGGCTGCTTGGTTTCATCTTGCAGGTATAAATTGTTTATACAGGTGGCCACGAAGAGCATGAGTGATTGGGATGGGAATTAGGAATTGTGGAGAGTTATTCTATTTTACTAGTAGTTATGTTTATGTTGTTTTTCTCGAGTTCAGACCGTTGCTTTTGTAATTTTATAAGTTGTAATTGGTAAGGTTTGGTGCCGGGTGTTTGGAACCCGATGGTCTGTAAACGCCAGTAGAGATTTTATATTCCGCTGTGTTTATTGTAAGTAGGGGCGTTACACTAATATAAATCCCATTCATTACAAAGGTGAAGAAGACCCAGTGATCTTCGAGGAATGGCTTGATGAGATGGACCGAGTTTTGGACACGATGCATTAACCCTACGGACTGAAGGGTGACTTGTGTTGTATTTTACCTGAAGAGTGAAGCAGCTAGATGGTGGAACACCGAGAAAAATGATCTGCTTGCCACTCCTAAATTCAATTAGGAGGCACTGAGGAATGCTCTACAGAGGCACTTTTACCCTGCTCATGTGAAGAGTGAGAAGAAGAAGAAGTTCCTCAATTGAAATACCCTAAACTTAATTAGGGTGATTAAATTACTGTAATATGATATTTGAGGGCCTATTAGTGCCTAAAGAATTTTGGTAAAGAAAATAAATCCAAAAGAAAAGAGAAAACGCTTAAAAAGTGAACAACGTAAAAATGAGCGTTATGTGACCATAGGAGGAATACGACCTCGACAAGGGCTTTAGATGGATTTCCAAGGCTTAATAATGCCTAAATAAAGTACGGGAACAATTCCCGATGAAAACAGATCCATAAAATGAATTAAAAACGCTAATAAAGCTTTAGCGCACGTTTTTCAAGAAAACCCAAAAACATGACTTTAAGTGGTCAAAAGGACCCGTAAAAATTATAGTCAACTAAATAACTATAATTAAACATTAATGTAAGCTTAAGAACCATTACAATTAAATAAACGAGAAAATTCTGGAAAACGGGCTCCGGTAAGTGAATAGTACAAAAACGAGAACTTGTGGGGTGTTAACGTACTAAAACTGAAATGACTTCCCCCACTTGCAAATAAAAATCAGAAAACCCATGTGTGGGGATGTGGATCACGATTCCCTCCCTCTTTTTATTTGCTACTAGTCACTAGAAGACAAAAAGAACAAGTAAAAAAGTAACAAAAAGCAAAAAGCAAATATACTCCTCACTTCCCCCTCTATCTCCTATTTTTCTGATTTTTCCCATTCCTTCCCCTCTTCCAGCGTGAGCCACCCTCCCTCTCTTCTCCCTCTAATTTTCTTCTTCTTCCTCACGCCAAATGAGAGCTTCCATGGCTACTCTACCATTCCTTTGTTTGCCCAAGCTCCATCCAAGCTCCAAATGCAAAATAAATTACATATTTGAACTCCTCTCACCAAGCTCTACATTTCTCTCTTTTCAAAACCCAAAAATGATGAACTTCATCTCCATGGGTTTAGCCCATTTGAAGAGAAAATGGCACCATCTAAAGCTTAGAGGCTTCTCTTTCCATTAAGGTAAAAGTTTCGAAGAAAAACCTCATTTTTCTCCACTCACTTGTGCTGGCTGATTTTGCCCTCTTTGATACCTTGTTTTATTCTTGTTTTGGATCTTTGTTTCAACCTTCCAATGGTGGTGGAACTCCCCTCTTGATTCAAGGGTTAAAACCCCTCATAAAACTCTAAAGGTAAAAACCTAGTTTTTGTGCTTTAATCCCTTTCATTGAATTAGAATTTTTCTTAAGGGTTTAGAAGTTTAACTGTATCCATTTTGTGTTCTTTGGATGTTGGGATGGAGTTTGGAAACTCCATTTCCCACTAGACCGAAATGGGGAGAAGGAAGAGGAAGAGGAGAATTAAAAAGAAACTTGGAAGATTAAGGTAAAAAGCTTACCTTAATACTTGTTTTGATTGTTTTAGAATTTGGGATGGGTTAAATTAATTAATGAACCCAAAGTATGTAAGAGAAATGTGTTTGGTTGAAGTTAGAGAGAATTTGTGAACTTGTTGATTGAATTATTATTTGAGGGCCTTGGAGCCAAGAGATTTGAGATCTATGTTCATATTGATGTTTGGTGAATTTTTGATTGAACTAATGTGCTGGTAGGACCCTTTGAAGGGTGTGGTTAGTTTTTGATGAATTTAGGTGATAAATGATGAATTGGGAGATGTTAGAATTGTAGGTAAGTTATGGCAAAATTTTGATTGGAATTATGGTGTTTTAAGAGATGTCATGAGTGAGGAGTGACCTAGGGTTAACTAGGTGTATGTAGGGATTGATTTGGTTGAAGTAAACACCCATAGAGGGTGAGTGACGGCTTGGAAATGATAGAAGAAAAAACTGTAGCAAAACAGTGTTTTAGTGCCTTGAATTTTAGAAAAGAGTTAGTGTGCATAACCTTGGAAATGAATAATGAACTTGGGTATATTTGATTGCAAATGCTTGAGAAGGTTTTGGATTGGTAAAATTGAGTTGAGAATATGGTAAACCATATAGAGGAAGGTTGGGAAATGCACATGAGTGCAAGTGTAAAAATATGAGGGAGGAAACTTGTAGAAATTAAGCAAGGATTGGGTAAAGGATTCGAGTATGATTTGAGAAGGTTTAGAGCACCATTAAGGAGTGTTTTAGGGTGTTTAAACATGTAGAAAACATATGGAAATGATTACGAAAAGATTGGGTGAGAATGAAGTTGAAACGAAGTCAAAATGAGTAGTTAAACACATTGAAAAATTGGGTTCTGTCTCGGACCGCCCCTGTGGGGAGGTCTAGTTGAAATTTTTGGACAGGGTGGTTTCTGTCTCGGACCACCCCAGGGGACCGCCCCACTGGGGAGGTCCGGTAAAAAAATATGGGTTTAAGCAGTAAACCATAGGGAGAATAATGATGGTAAGGAAAAAAAAATAATATGCACATAAGAACCTACGATTAACGGGGTTAAATTACGGGAGTATTAATTGTTACATACCGTAGTACTTGTTATTAATAGAAACACTTGAAATGTCATCAGTGAATCAAGTGTGAATCGAGGAACATAGAGTGACGTGGTAAAGTAACCCATGGTGAAAGGTATAATTTTTTCATGCCCCGTATGCTAACGGTGTTACTCTGATTTGTGTGCTTGTATGTTTGTGTGATCACCTAAACAAGATAAATGCACGAATCGGATTGTTTGCACTATCTTGTGCTTGAATTGTATTGTTCCTTGTTGAACTGTTCATTGAATTTGAAGTTTGTATAATTCATGAAATGTGTGAATGTGGATGAAGTGCTTGGATGCGAATGTATACTTTAGTTCGACTCATAGTTAAGTCTTGTTTGACTAGAGACTCGAAGAAAGAGTCAAGTTGCGAATTAACGAAAACGTGGTAATGCACTAAAACTATCAAACCAAGAAACACTAACGCAAACCTATGAACTCACTAGAATGTGAGAGAGCGTACGGGATTAGTAAACTCCCAATAACGGTTAGAGAACCGAATTGATGTAATCCACAAAACAATTAATGGTGGAAGTATATAAGGAACTTCTATTTAGAGGATCAATGATTGTCAAGACATGAACCTTGAGAGAAGTAAAGAATAGTAAGGGATCCCCAAACCCCTTAGAATAATAGTCGACCCACAATGAGAGGATTTGGCTAAAATGAACAATGTCACGAACATAAGAGTATTCGATAAGTTAGGTAAAACCTTAAATCTGAGAATACTAGATATTGAGAATTCCCTAAGCTAATGGAGGATATCGAGAGAGAAACTTCTAGGCTAATCTATGAGATTGTGAAATAACTCCGAGAGAGGAGTTTTGGGAATTTGAGTAGTCCGGTAGAGAACCGGACATTTGAGAATTTGAGGAGCTAAGTGTATAGCCCCGTTTGTATTTGTAAGCCGGTGGTGAGTCTTGTGTATGACTCTGCCCGGAGGTCATGGGTAATGACTTAAAATATACCTTTGAGTATTTGATTTGAGAATTGATTGAGAAGTTGCATTGAGAATTCGAGTATTGTGAATTGAGTTGAGTAGAGTATTGTAGAACTTGAATTGAGATTGAGATTGAGAGTAAGAGACTTTGAGTAAGAGTAACCCAAGAGAATGGGTAGATAATGAATAAGGAACCAAGGCATTGTGAGGTAGTAACCATCAAGACCTAAGAGTAAATATGTTATGACGACAAACTTGTGTGTTGGTTATTCTTGTATTCCTTGTTTGAATACTTTGTATGTGAGCATGTTGTTTGAATTAAAATGAACCGCATGTTCTCGACCAAAGTAGTCGGTGTACCCCCGTTAGCACGCGGGGTATGCGAATTTCATATGCAGCAATTTGCTGAGCTCCTAGGGGCACCGTTTTTATTTTCCAGGTACTTGAAGCTGAACACCGTTCGAGAGTAGGAAGGGGTTGCTACATAAGCGTGGGTAGATAATTAAGAATATTTGTATTGACTTGTAATTGTAGATGTGGAATTGTATGACTGATTTGTTATCGGCAACTTGATGATTGTAGAAACTCGGTATAGTAGTGAATGGATATTGTATTGGTATATTATAGAATTGAGGGTTGTATTCGGTTTGAGATTTGATTAAAGAATTGGAATGTATTGTTGGTATAGTATACTCGGTATATTCGTCATTAGACCGATATTGTAATGTGGATGGTTGTATTGAATTTGGTTGGCCTTGTTAGTCACGTGGGTGACTAACGGCATTATATCACCCCTGGTTGTATTGGAATTCCGCTGCTTAAGTATTAGTAATTGTGACGGATTAGGGGATAATGACTGGTTTACCGGTAGGGGTGTTACATCAATCTCAAGCAGCTGACGATGACCATCCCAGAGTACTACTCCAAGTTCATGGAACTCTCCAGGTCTGCTCAGAACCTTGTTCTAGATGAGGAGGCTAAGCTGGAGAAATTCATTGGAGGTCTGAATTGAAACCTCCAGATGGTGATGCAAGTTGTCGACATCACCATCCTCCATGATGCATATGTGAAGGCTGCCAAGATGCACAAGGTGGCCATTGCACAAAAAGAGGTCAATGAGCGAAACAAGAGGAATGGTGAGCCCTCAAGCAATAGGAAGACTATTAATCAGGGGGGCGACAAGAAATTCAAGCTCAATAATTATCAGAATTCCGGTGGATACCATGGGAACAAGAACTTTAACCAGATCCGAAGCCAGAATCTTAATCAGAATCAAGGAGGTAATCCAATTTGCAAGAAGTGCAACAAGACTAGCCACCCAAGAACTAATTATATATGTTCTCATGTTGTCTAACAACCACATGGAATCTAAATGCACCTCTACATCTATTCCATTAAAATTGCTTTGATAAAAACAAAAGGGGTTAAGACTTTTAAAATCCACATAAATTTGTTAAAGTTTTATACTATTTGGCAAACCTGTAGCTCTAGCCCTAAGGCTAAAGCTATTTCTAAGCCCGAGATCATGTTTCATACTCTACCTTGTTATTAGTGAGTTTCAACTCCAACTTGATCGCATAGTTCAAGCTTTCCCCTTTCAGAGTTTGTATCACTATTCATTCTTCTGCCCCAGTTTTACGCTTTGCCCCATCTACCATAATTGTATATGGAGCATTCTTCGAGAAGCTCCATTTGCAAAGCTAGCTTATATTAAGAAATCTTCCAATTCTTAGGCCTTGAATGTTGTTTGTGTTACGAAATGGATCTCATATTTTGTTAGCTCAATAGTCCATCCCACCGTTCTTCTAGAAGCGTTTGGATTATTGACGATCTGCTTTAGTGGCCAATTTGTTCAAACAAAAATCTTGTGAGACTAGAAATATAGTCTTATCTTTCTCAAAGCTATCACAAAAGAGAACATAACCTTTTCAATATTTGTGTATCTCGCCCCTGACAATGTTAACACCTTTCTTGTATAATAGACCAGTATTTTCTTGTTCCCTTCCTCATTGAGGAGTTAGCTGCTACAACCCATTCTGAAACTAATAAGTACAAAAAAAAGATCTTGTCTAGGCTGTGGGACTCCTAGCTTGGGCAACTCCTTAATCATTTCTTGATTTGATCAAATGCTCCCATATGCTCCTAATTCCATTGAAATTTGTTATTTTCCAGAGAATATTGAAAAATAGAATTGACTTTTATTGCAACTTAGAAAATAACCTACTTAGAGCAGCCAACCTTTCATGCAATACCTGCACATCTTAGATATTCTTGAGGGAGATAAATCAAAGACAGCTTTAGATTTTCCCGGATCTACCTCAATTCTTTTTTGTCCCACAATGATGCCTTGAATTTTCCCCTTTGTTCCACTAAATGTGCATTTTCTTGGATGCAACTTGATCTGAAATTTGTCCTCCAGGTCTTTCATTTGCTCATCTACGGAATTACTTTTTTCAACAATACCATCCACATAAGCTTCGACACTTCAAAATAAATGCTCTTTGAAAACTATATCAATCATTCTCCAGAATGTGCCTCTATTTTTTAAGCAAAAAAGCATTACATCATAACAAAAGGTACCATACGAGGTTATGAACAAAGTCTTATATGCATCTTCTTTATTCATTTAGATCTAATTGTAACTGGAGAAAAACTTAACACTAAGCTCTGAGTTGTGGCAACTACCAGTTGGTCTACAAATGTCAAAGGGTAAAAATCCTTTGGACAAGCTTTGTTTAAATATGTAAAATCTACACACATTCGCCACTTACGTTGGATTTTTTTTACCACAACTACATTAGCGAACCGCTTTGGATATTCCACTTTTCTAAATTGAGCCTTCAGCAACTTGTCCACTTCCGCACGAGCTGCCATATCTTTTTCCCTTACAATGACCATTTTTATTTGCCTAACTGCTTGATGACCCGGGTTGACGTTCAGGTTATGCTGAATAACGCTTGGGTCAGATTGTAGGGGTACCTTCTTTGGCTTACTGTTTCCATCATCATATTGCCTCTGCTCTTGTGGGGGCTCCGGTAATTACAATTCTTTACCCTGATACTTGTAGCAGAAATATGTGACTTCTTCTACCTTGACATTGTACCTATCATTTTTGCAATATAGAAAGTAAGTAGGGTTGTCGTGCCCAAGGGACCTCATTGTAATTAATGTCAATTCCTAAATTAATCAATAAATCTAAACTAAGAAAAACAAAAAATATCATTTTTTAGGTGAAGTGAATTGTCCAATTAAAAACAAATTAATAAGAAACTGAAAATAACAATTAAATAAACAAAAACAAGAAATAAAGACTGAAGCTTTATAACTAAGGGAAGTGTCCTGGATTGTTTTGCTAACCTTCTCTTTCGAATTCTATCAATCAACAATTCCCTACATCTGTAATAAGCTCAGTAACTATAATTAATCCGCCAATAAATTATGTTCAACGAATCCTATTTGGTTGAGACAACAAGTAGCAAATCTTGCCCAATTCACTTTAAGTCATTCGCATTATAACCAGTTTCTATTAGAGACAGATTAACCTATAGACAAATCTAGCTTCAAATCATTAATCCATATTAACTTTCTATCTCCGGATCTCTTTCTCAACTCTCACATTTTTATTCGAGAACTACAAATAGACTTACATACTTTACCTAAGAATTAAAGCTCGTTAAGTACTGGAATGAACTATTGCAGTAATGAAAAGGTATAGAGTTTACAACGAATTCTAAAGATTTGGTTCCGTGTTCCCAACCTGAGAAGCTTATCTAACTACTCAAAAATAAATATAAATAAACTAGGAAAAACAAATAAAGAACACATTGAACATATTAGATAGAAGTGAAGAGAAAACTCTAGTTAGAAGATCCCTACTTCACCTTTCATCGTCACGTGTCTCTGCGCCATCTTCCCTTCATAAGTGTAGTATGTTGTTCAGTGTATTGTGATGTTTTAAAAGTGAGACATAGCCCTAGTGGAGGCGTGGGCGTGTTGGCATTCATCTCATCGAATCCTAGTATCCTTTTTATATGCACTTGCCTTTTTAATGTGTACAACTTGAATGACATGGTCGACGATGTGTGATGTGATGAGTTTGATAATGAGCTCTTTGATTAAATGTGGTATGTGGTGATGATATGGTGTGAAGTGAAAGACATAATTCGTATGTGGTGTGATGTGCTGTCAATATGGTATCGTGGATGAATGAATTGATGTGAGTGTGTTTGGGAGATACTGTGTGTGTTTAGATCCAGACAGTAGGTTGGACACATATATAATACGTTGCATACTTGCGGCCTACATGTCCAGATGGTGGGTCAGATACTCATTTCGTTGCTTTTGCACTTTGTTCGTCTATGCACATTTGGACACATGTCTGATCACAACATAAGTAGTGTCTAGATTCTTTGTTGGCACTCTGTTTTGCTCCCTGTTTGTTACGTCATGATCCTTGATCGATGAAGCACATGATTCCATGACTTTTGTATGCATTTGACTAATAAAATACATCAATTATCATCTGAACATAAATCATATGAAAAGAGCATGATACGTGAGAAATATTACCCAAACTAATACGAATTATAGGTGAATCAGATCCATATATATATATATCACATTTTTCAAACTTCCTCAAACTTATCTTTTGATTGTTATAATTATCTTTGAAACTGTAATATTGAACTCAGGGATCAAACAAGTGCAGAAGGAAATCAAGAAAAATTACAATAAAAAGAATAAACCAGCTCTTAGCTGTCAAATTTCACAGACAGTGAAAAAGGGAATAATTCTAATAAAAGCATGAAGAAGTTAGATTGTAGCAACTAAACTCAAAATAGCTCATGACCTTCCTTCAATTTTATTCGATTAACCTTTTGGATGACAAGGGGTGTGAAGTAATGCCTTATTTCATAATACCTTTCAGTACCACACACTCATGATCATAGCAGAAAATTGCAATTAATGCTTCAAATTTAAGAGCTTTTCTTTATTCTAAGTATTTCTAATTTATGCACATTTATTTCTTTTTCTTGACTTTTCTCTTCATCCATGTAGCGGTGTTGGGCCTATTGTCCCACATCACAAGATAATAGGTAGATGGGTGATGAAGCACCCCAATGACTTAATAACTGAATGAAAGAGCCATGCTTTGGTTCGGAAAATTTATTATGATCAGAGGAGGACATTGTCTTATCCATTCATTCCAAACATTCACATCATTCCCAAGGTCCTAAGCTAAATTAATTCAGTTTCCACAATCAGCTAAACCATCAAATTTAAGTGAAAACAAAATTAATTTAGAAAAACAATACAATCTGACATCTTTAAGAAAAAAGATTATGAGGTTGTCATCAGGCTCAATTTATAAACTTTAACAAATATTTTTACCTAAAATTCAACATATATAAGCACTTAGAGAAGCATATTTATCATAGCAAGAACAAACAGAAACTAGTGTGGCATTAAGAACTACTAACATATTTTCAGAAAAAGGTTTCACTTCCTCACACTCAAAATGAGCAATATCCTCATCGTTCACAAAATAAAAATAAGTAAAGAAGACCTTTCAAAATATGCTAGGCTCATTATGGATTAATCTAGGACGCCCTAAATTGATAAATAGAATAGAAATTACAGGATGGACACAAACAAAAATATAAAGAAACTAAAACTCTCTTAATATTGTATGGTTGAGGGAGGGAAACCTTCCTCACACTTAAGTGCAACAGAGGGGTAGAGAAGTTCCTCACACTTGGCTCCAGGCAAGTGTCCATCCTTGGCAAAATTGGGGTACCAACCATCAATAGGAAAACACCTGCTCACACTCATAAAAGACCACAAAAATAATGCTAAAAGCATTACGTTAGTAACACAGGCACAACCATCACTTCTGTCCAAACCAACATGTCTGGACAAGGCCAAAACTGTAGTACATGATCGTTCTTTTTCTTCTTTTTTTCAACAAAGCAAAACTACTTGAAACAAAAACATAAGTGTAGTAAAAATTAACAAACTAAAAAGAACTTGATAAAAATAAAATAAAATAAAACATTGTAAAGAAACAAAGGACTCAACCGGCATAACAAATGTAAGTGGATAATGGTTTTAAAGGTTGGGGAAAGAACCTTCAGTTGCCGTTACTGACCCACCTGGACCAAAATAGAGTGTTACCTCAACAAAAATTGGAAAATAAGTTCCACGAAACTGTTGTTTGAGAAGGTGTTAAGGTAACAAATCTCTAATTGAAGACCATGTGTTTTTTGAGGTTCAATGGGAAAAACTGGCTGACAATCGACTGTGAAGGTGACTAAAATTTGTTCGGGCCCCTTGAAGTACAACCTACACCTCTGCTGTGTGGAAAATAGGCTCAGGTAAGATATACAAAGCACTGACTGCTCAGGTTGAACCAAGGGTGAAGAGGGAGGGTAATTCGCATTTTCTTCAGGTTGTTCTTCCTCCTCATCATATTCATCCTCAACTTCAGGAACACGGGGCTTTAATTGCTCCTCACTCCCCAAAGCCTCTTCTTGACGTGGTTCTTCCGAGTTCGAAATAGTTTGACTTTAAAGGAATTCTACTTTCTCCCGTGCTAGTTGTTACAAAATGTGATTCATCTGCTACTCAACACTCTGGTTAATAACTACTGAGCATTAAATTAAGCTTGAATTACGGAGCAAACAACTTGGTTCTTGACCAACATACGTTTATCTACATTATCAGCTCCGCCATCATACTCTTCATCCTTTCGAAACCACTATGAGAGGGTAGTTGATAGGTGTAGAACGTTCTCCAATTGCATCCCAGGTTGCTGGTTTTCCCACCAATAAGCCATTATCAGAAATTAGTATAAAAGAATAAAAATATAAATAAGAAAATAAAAATAAATAACTAGGAAATTAATACCAATGTAATTAATTAAAATTACAAAAATAAAATAAAAAGTAAGCAAAAGTAAAAACAAAAACCAAAATCTTAATAAATAAACATTAGACAATTAACTGTGCTAGAGATCCCGGTAATGGCGCCATAAAACTTGTAGCAGAAATATGTTACTACTTCTATCTAGGCAGTGTATCTATTGTTTTCGTAATATAGAAAGTAAGTGGGTTGTCATACTCGCGTTGCCTCGTTGTAATTAATGCCAATTACTAAATTAATCAAGAATTATGAATATCACTTTTTAGGTGGAATTAATTGTCCTATATAAGAACAAATTAATAAGCAAACTAAAAATAATAATGAAATAAAAATAAACAAAAAGAAATAAATATTGAAACTTTATAACTAAGGGAAGTGTCTCAGATTGTTCTACTAACCTTCTCCTTTGAGTTCTATTAATAAACAAATTCTCTAATTCTGTAATAAGCTCATGAACCTTAATTAATTCGCTAACAAATCATGTTCAATGGATCCTAATTGGTTGAGACAACAAGTGACAAATCATGCCAAAGTCACTTCAAGTCAGTCGCATTATAAACAGGTTCTATTGGAGACAGATTAACCTATAGGCAAATCATGTTTCTAGTCATTAATCTGGTGTAACTTTCTATGACTGAATCTCTATCTCAGCTCTCACATTTTGATTAAAGAACTACAAAGACACTTTAATAATTTACTAAAGAATTAAAGCTCATTAAGACCTAGAATTAAACTATTGCATTAATGAAAATGTAGACAGTTTATAAAAAATTTTCAAGATTCGGCTTGCGTTCCCAACCCGGGAAGCTTATCTAACTTGAAATATCCCTAAGAATTAGAAAAGTAAATAAGGGTTATTAAACATATGTAAAGGATTAAAAGAAAAGGATAAAAGCCAACACAAAATTAAGAAGCAACATACATTATAACATTAACTAACATGTTGATCCATTCTTCTCTTCATTTCCTTTTCTTACTTGGTGATACATACTTCTCTCTTCATTCTCAATTTGTGAATTCTAACACGTCAAAATTCATACTTCAGCCTTCTCTTTTGTCATCTTCCTCTTGTATTTTCCTATTGTCTTTCCTCTTGTCTTTTCAGTCTTGAACTTATTGTCTTGTCTTTGCTCCCTTGTCCTCATGTGTTTGTCTCCCTTATGATTACTTTTGCATGTGTTTTCTCCCTCATGATTACCTTTGCTTGGCACGTTGGAGCACACCCACAATAAGAATACTTACATTCACTCACTTTCCATTACACTGGACCCAATGACCAGCTTCACTCTCATCTCTCACGGAATACACAACTAGCAAGAGAAAAACAAACACTCCTTTCTTTCTCCTTGAGAAAATATGAAACAAGCCCCTACTTCCAGCCATGATTTCTTCTTCATTTCCTCACCAAAAAGTGTGAGCCATATATCAATGTGTATATCCCTCAAAGAACTTCATTTGACTCTAGCCTTGCCTATTTTCGTTGCATATTCTGATCTGAGTAAGCCAAGGAAGGAAAGGTGTTCCAATGGTTGATCTTTCTAACTAGTCTCAGTTTCGTAAGGAATTCTGAAATTTTGTTCTAGGTGAATCAAGGAAATAGTGGGTACAGTTCAAACACATTTTGTGAGTAAAACAACCTAACTCAAAAGGAGAATAGGTGTTGGTGTTATTCTTGTCCAAATCGACACCAATAAGTGGGAAAATCTTGAAGCCTTGTCATGGGTTCAAGGTTCAAAAATACAAGAGACAAAACCAAGGAAAACATAATCGAAACAAAGGAGGTTTGGATAACCTACTACACGGACTTGGACGGTTACTTGAACCGCAGGTGTAAGGTATGGTGTTATGTAGTCTAAATGCCCCTGTGGGTTTGTCTTGGGTTTGTGTGCTTGCTTGTATTGTCTGATAAAAAGATATGCGTGCTCACGGTAACTATAGTTATTCATGTAAATGGTATTGTATGATGATTATGAATTGTTTATCTATTGAATACTTGTGTTTTTATGTGTATAGAACAACGACCTCTGTGCGTACACATATAAAATATAAAACATAACTTAAGGAATATGATAATCCAAAAAGCAAGGCAAGATGTGATATCCATCGAATAAAATTACCTAAGTACATTCCTTAGGTAAAAGTGGTTGTAATCACCAATAAATGGTGGCCAAACAATTTTTCCTTTGAGATAAATCCAAGCTGGGGAACTTGGTTGCGCGTTGTGTACACGAGTGGATGACACTATTTGGTCCACTCTATGGGAAATCCAACGAGTCCACTGATCGTTGGTCGGGTCACCCCATCTGGTGTTGGCTACTGCCGTAGGCCCCCGCCTTATAACAAGGGAAAATTGAGAGACATGTCCACCTTCTAACATGGTGGGACAACAGGTTATGGGAAGACAAACTTGAGATTCTAAATATCTAAAAGGTATAAACACTTAAGAAAAAACAATGAGATAACTATAAACTCATAATCCCGTGAAGAATGGATCAGTCATTGGAAGCTTAACACGCCTAAGAAGCTTGTCTATCACTCAGAGGATGATTATACTGTGTTATCTATATGTTGGTTGTTGTTTAAGTTTATTTACTGAATATTGGCTTTTGTGGATTTGTGTTCTTTATGGGATTGTTGCTTATTGATTATGGATTTCTAAATATATTAAAATGGACTGCTTGCCAACTTTGACCAATTAACCTAAGTGTAGCCTGAGGATGTATAACGGCTGCATGATATTATACTCAACAGTTGGGCTGACCCCTTCAACAACTTTGTTTTATAGGTGTATAAGCAAAGATACACAACCAGAGTGCGGGTCGGGTAGTTCTGGGTAATTAATTGAGAATGTGTTTTATTTTGGACAAGCAGTATAATTTGCTCCCAATTGTGGGCAGGATTAAATGGTCTGTAATATGGATATATGCACTTATGTGTTGTATTTCTAGTCATGCATAGTGTTCCTATTAGTTGGTTGGAATCCTTGTTGTGCATTTAGGTGCCCCACAGTTGTTGTGCGTTTAGGTGCCCCACGGTTGGTGTGCATCAAGTGTGCAACGGTGGTAACATCCTGTTGAGGTTACATTACTTTTGCTGCTAAGTAAGGGTGTTACAAAACTACTCAAACATAAATCTAAATAAACTAGGAAAAACAAAAGAATATCACATTGAATAGATTAGATAGAAGGGAAGATAAAAATTCAGTTATAAGATCCATCACCTCGCCTTCCGTTGTCACATGCCTTTGCATTATCTTCCCTTCAGAATTGTATTGTGTTGTTCAGTGTATTATGGTGTTGTGAAAGTGGAGTCGTAGCCCCAATGGAGGCGTGGGCATGTTGGCATTTTATCTCGTCGAACCCTAGTATCCTTTTTATATGCAATCGTCTTTTTGCTATGTGGGTCAATGATGTGTGATGTGGTGAATTCGATAATGAATTCCCATGAGTGAATGTGTGATGCGACGATGGTATGGTTTGAAGTGAATAAAATAATTCATGAGTGGTGTGATGAGCTGTCAAATATGGTGTCGTGGATGAATGAATTGTCGTTAGTAAATTTGGGCGAGATTATGTGCGTCTGGAGCCGGACAGTGGGTCAGACACACATATAATACATTGTACACTCATGGTCTTTTTCCGGACATGTTTGTTCGGACAGTGGGTCAGACACATGTCCTTGCTTTTGCACATTGTCCTGCCATGCACATCCGGATGCATGTCTAAACATAACATAAACAGGGTCTAGATTCTTCATTTGGACTTCGTTTTGCTCGTCGTTTGTTGCGCTGTGATTCTTGAGCGATAGAGAATGCAATTCCATGACTTTTGCCTACATTTGACACATAAAATGAATCATTCTAATCTAAACAAAAATCAAAGGAAAAGCACATGATAAGTGAGAAATATTACCCAAGCTAAAGTGAATTATAGGTTAACCGGACCCTTATATATATCGCACTTATCAGTACTCCAATGGCGATCTCATTGTTTTTACAATCCCTTTCTGTGGAAGACTTTTCATTATTCTAAACTCATAGACCTGTGCCATCTTTTGTCTTCTTCTTATGGTGATTATTCTTCCACATCTTGTGAAGTATTTCATTTTCAAGTAGTACGTGCATATGGCTCTAAAAGCATTTATGCCTGGTCATCCTAGATACATGACATGTTATACCCCAAAAGTCCTCCAAGAATATGGGTCGTAAGCCTTTCAATCCTTCTATCACTAGTAAAAATCAGATTTTTTTGTTACAATGGTTCTGATAACGACTTAAATTCGTTACCATAATTGTTATTAGTGACAAGTTTTTCGTTACCAAAGATAGTAGTAAAGATTAAAAAAAATTAAGACTATAGTAACGATATAAATGTTACGAAATCATATTTTCAGTAACAATATAACTTTTAGTAACGAATAAAAGTCGTTACGATAAATAAATTGATCTTTGGTTACGCCATCTCGTGTAACGATATGTAACGACAAAATTCGTTACAATAAATTAGATTAGTAACGATTTTGATTTTTGGTAACGATTTTTTGTTGTTACCAAACAATTATATTCTAGTAGTGTATCATTTCCTTCTTCGAGGGTCATTGTCCCAATAGACTGAGCAGAGATTCCCCTACAAATCCTCCCAACGTTGCCGAGTATGTCTTGATGTTTTTTTTCTTTTAGAACTTCCAACTTCTCGAAAGCTTCTAGAGACAAGACATTTGCCCCCTCCCCACTATCCACCAAAATGCGCTCCATCATCCTGTCGTTAACTTAAGCCCTTACTAGTGGATCATTGTGAGATACAAGACACCCTCTTCCCCATCTTTTGTGAAATACCGGGTTATAAAATTTCAACCCTAACCCGACCCATATAAAATCAGTTAACCCATACCCAATCCACTTAACCCAAACATTTATAAATACTTTTCTTTTTTACATTTTTCATTTAATCCAAATAAATTATCCACTTTTATCAGATGTTTGCTAGATTCCTTGAGAGGTACATGTGATTACATGGTCTTCAATCACCCTAACCGGATCCTTATAAGAAAAATAATGTTAGTAGTTTTAAAAAAACTATTTATCAAAGTATTTGATGGACAAAGAAATGTGTTCATAGTGTTTTTTATATTAATTAATTAATAGATATAGAATTATAAAAGAGCCAAAGTGACAAGCTAGTATATGTACTATTTATTGTATTTTTTCTTCAACAAAATATTGATAATGGGTCGGGTTGAGTTCAGGTTAGAACTTGTAACTCATATTCAACTCAAGAAAATAATGGGTAACAAACTAGACCCAAGACGAGTCAAAATACTCAACCCAACCCTCAAATTACGGGTTGGTTTTGGGTAGGGTTTTTAGGTTGGGTAAAAAATGCCACCCTATTTATGATCATATTATGTAGCTTGATGACAAATACATTGTTTAAGTCAACTTTGAACAAAAAAGAATAAAAATAGTTATTAATAGCACTTCTAAACATTTTTCATAATTTACAATATGACGTTGGATGTGATATGTCTGAAATGATAATTTTATTTATAACCCCATTCATTTTTTATACACTTATGGTATTTAATTATATACTTATAACATTAGTGAGTTACTTCTCTCCCTAGGCGAAAGCCTCTCTCCCCTGGAGGGAGAGTTTTTCATAGTTCCAAATTTCTTCCTGTTGTCCTTGAGCTAACTTTACTGCTCAAATGGATGCCTTTTCAGATGGTTTCTCCCTATTTGTTCATTTATTATTCTACGGAGTCATTATGCTATAATAACTATGAGTTTTTGAAATACCCCAAACTTAATTATAGTGGTTAAAATTATTCTAGTACGGTATTTAAGGGCCTAATAGTGCCTAAGGAATATTGGTGAAGGAAATAAAACCAAAAGAAAAGAGAAAACGCTTAAAAAGCGAAAAATGTAAAAATGAGTGTTATATAACCATAGAAGTTATGTGACCTCGACTAGAATCCTAGTTGGATTCCTAAGGCTTATTTATGCCTAAATAGCATGTATAAACAATTCCCGAAGAAAACGGATCCATAAAATGGATTAAAACCACAAATGAACCTTAAAGCGCATTTTTCGAGGAAACCGGGAAAACACGACTTTAAGCGGGTTAAATAGACTCGTAATAATTTTGGTCAACCAAATAGTCATTAATAAACATTAATGAAGGTCTAGAACCAAAAAAATTAATTAAACAAGAAAATTCCGGAAAACGGGTTCCAGTTAGTAAAAACTGTAAAAAACGGGAAGTTGTGGGGTGTGAATGTAAATAAGCTAAACTAATGTGTCCCATTTAGAAATAAAAATCAGAAAATTAAGGTGGGTGTGTGAGGCTGCCAATTTGTTCCCCCCTCTCACTCTCTTTACTTTTTCTAATTCACTAATTGACAAACTAGTAAAGTAAAACAAGTACAAAAGTAAAAGCAAGTCTCTCTATTATCCCCTCTTCCCCTCTCTTACGATTTCTCCCTCCCCCTCTGAGCTCTCTTCTTCCTCCCCAGTAGCCATGGCAATTTTGAAGCCTCCTCACCCAAGCTTCATCCTCCTCCATTGTTAGGTGCTCTAACCTAGTCCAAATTCAACAAAAATTGCACCTTTGAACTCCTCTCACCTAGGAGAGTATTCCTCTCTTTTCAAAAATCAGAAAACATCACTTTCATCTCCATGGGTGTACCACTTTTTGGAACTTGAAGAAGGCCATCCTGACCACCAAAACCTCCTCATTGTTTTAAGGTAAGAAGGAGTCTTTAAACTTATCTTTTTCTAGCTCTTTCCCTTGCCAAACAAAGCCCAACGCGGACTCTTGTTTTTCCTTCATTCTAGCCGGTTTTGAGTGTGCATTTTGGGAGCTAGAACCTCATCTATTTGCTGTCCAAAAATTTCCCCCAAGAGGCCTAAGGTAAATGCCCTCTTATGAACCCTAAATGTGTATTAAATTTCTAGGTTGGTGAAGGTTAGTTTTGCTAAGCTAGTGTGGTATGTGTGGATGACTGTAGCATCACCGAATTGGTGAGCCAAGAACAAGAATAAGGAACAAGGAAGAAGGAAGAAGAAAGGAGAAAGGAAGAAAACTAGCAAGCTCAAGGTAAATGAACTCACCTTTGAGCCAGTTTTGTATGTAGTGAGAAAACAAATTTTGAATGCTTGAATTGAGAAAATGGAATTGTTTTGAGTAGTAGTTGGGTTGTAGTATAATGAGGAAGAGAACTACATTGCTTTGGATATTTGGAATTGATATACCCCGGACTTAATTAGGGTGATTAAATTACTCTAATATGATATTGAGGGCCTATTAGTGCCTAATGAATTTTGGTAAAAAGAATAAATCCAAAAGAAACAAGAAAAACGCTTAAAAAGCGAAAAACGCTAAATTGAGAGTTAAGTGACCCTAGGAGAAATACAACCTTGGAAAGGGTATTGGATGGATTTTAAAGGTTTAATAATGCCTAAATAATATATGGGAATAATTCCCGAAGAAAACGGATCCAAATAATGAGTTAAAACGCTGATACAGCTTTAGCGCACGTTTTTTGAGAAAACCCGAAAACGTGATTTTAAGTGGTCAAACGAACCCGTAAAAATTATAGCTCATTAAATAACTATAAATAAAAATTAATGGGAGTATAATAACCATTAAAATTAAAGAAACGAGAAGATTCCGGAAAACGGGCCGGTTAGTGAATAGTGCTAAAACCGGGTAAATAAACGAGCATTTTCTGTAAAAGATGAAAAACGCTCCAGCTTGTATAATAAGTGGGGGCCGGTTTTAATTATTGAGTCAGCCTCTCACTCACACTCTCACCTAGCTAGGAAAGAAGAAAGAAAAGTAAAAAAAGTAAAAAGTAATAAAGTGCCCTTCTTTTTCTCTTTCCTCTCATTTCCCTCTTCTCTCTCTTCTTTCTTTCTTCCACACCGTGAGCTGCCTCCTCCCTTCCTTTCCTGGCGATTTTTGAAGCTCTCCACAAGTTTCCATGGCAGCCCCTCTTCATCCTCTTGCTCAAGCCACAAAAATGCTCCAAATCAAAAACAAAACACATATTTGTGTTCTTCTCACCAAGCTCTACACTTCCCTCTTTTCAAAATCCGAAAATAATGAAGTTCATCTCCATGGGTTTTCCCCATTTGAAGAGAAAATGGCATCAATGGGTAGCTTGGAGTCTCCTCTCTCTCCTAAGGTAAAAAGTTTCCAAGAAAACTCATATTTTTCCCACCTTGTAGTGTTGACCGATTTTGCCCCTCTTTGGTACCCCATTTTCATCTTGTTTTGGAGCTTCATTTCAACCCTCCAATGGTGGTGGAACCATCTTCTTGATTCAAGGGTGAAAACCCCTCCTAAAACTCCCAAAGGTAAACCCTAGAATTTTATGCTTTAAGCTCCTCCATTGGATTAGAGAATTTCCAAAGGTTAGGATTCTAATTGTGTGTATTTTTGTGCTTCTTGAATGTTGGGATGGAGTTTGGCAACTCCATTCCCACTTGACCAAATTTGAGAAGAGGAGGAGCAAAAGGAGAATTAAGGAGAAACTTGTGAAATTAAGGTGAGAAAACTACCTTAATAACTATCTTGATTGTATAAGAATTTGGGGTGGGTTAAATTGATTAATGAACCCAAAATATGAAAAATGATGTGTGTAGTTGATTTTGAGAGAGCTTGTGAATTGTTGGTTTGAATTGAGGGCCTTGGAGCCAAATGATTTGAGTTTGTGGTTATATTGTGGTTTAGTAAGATTTTTGAGTTGTATTGTTGTTTGGTGAATTTTGAATTGAGTTTATGTGCTGGTAGGACCCTTGTAAGGGTGTGGCTAGATTAGGAATGAAAAGGATGAGAATTGATGAAGTTGAGGATGTAAGGTTTATGAGGAGGTTATGGAAAATTTTTGGTAGAAAAGTAAGTGTTTTAAGATGGCTTGATGTATCGGAGAATCTAGGTGTTTGTAGTGTTGTTTAGAGTTGAGTGATAGCCTTGAAATGGCATTTGGAGAACTAGAGGAAAGGAGGTAAAAATCTGTAGCAAATAGGTATTGAAATACTTTGGAAAAGCTAGGAAAGAATTGGTGTTTATAACTTGTGAAACAAGAAGTGAACTTGGGTTTAGAGGATACAATTGTCTAGGAATGATTTGTAATGGTCATTGATGCATTTGGTGAAGTTGGTAGGATGTAAAAACTAGCAAAAAGAAGTTAGAATTGTAAAAGAGTGCAAAATGCAAAATGTGAGAAATTGAATTTGTGGAATTTGAGCGAGAATTGGGTAGTGGATTTAACCAATGATTTGGAGTGGTTTAAGGAGTGATTTGAGGTGTTTAATTATGTAGGAAACTTGTGGAAAGTTATGGAATGATTAGGGGTGGATTAAGGGTTGATTTGGGGTTGAAAAATGACCTTAACAACAGTTTTTAGCAGGGTCCGGGACTTAGGATATGTACCAAGTCCCGGACCGAATTGAAAAATAGGTCGAGAGTTCACCTAGGTATTGGTCCAGGACCAAGTCCCGGACCACAAGTAAAATATGGCCGAGAGTGATTTTCTACATTAGTCCGGGACCTAGGGTCCGGACCAGGTCCCGGACCACCCCCAGAATTCACCAGAGAGTGTTTTAAGGGTTTTAAAGATGGGGGTTTGAATGGTATTAGTTTTAGGAGTTGTTTAGGAGTTGTTTGGTGACCTTTAAAGGTCCTAAGAAGTATAAACAAGTGTTGGAAGTGAGTGAGTAAGTTGTGAGTTTAAGTACACTAAGTTAAACCGAAATAACGGGATAACGGGGTAAGTACGGGAGTAGCAATAGTGTACATACCATAACACCTTAATATTAATTGAACAATTTGACATGTAATTAGTGGTTCAAGAGTAAGACATGAGGATTAAGTGTGAATCGAAGAACGTGAGGACACCCGGTAAAGTTAACCCCGGTGAAAGGTATGATTTCCTCATGCTCTGTATCCTAACTTGGTTACCCCGATTTGTGTGCTTGTTTGATTGTATGATCACCTTAACAAGATAAATGCACGAATGGGTTTGTTTGCACCTTGTAGTGCTTTCTTTTATTGCTTGATGTTGGTTTGTATTGTGAACTCAAAGTTTGTATAATTCATGAAATATATGGATATGGATTAATTGCTTGAGTGTAATTATGTATTGTAGTGCGACCCATAGTTGGGTCTTGTTTGAGTAGGGACTCGCAGGAAGAGAAAAGTGTAAGATAATAAAAATGTGGTAACACACCCAAACTATCGAACCAATATACAGTAACCCAAACTACGAACTCACTAGAACGTGAGAGAATTGTACGGGATTAGTAAACTCCCGGTAACGGTGAGAGAACCGAATTGACTTAAGCCACAAAACATATAATGGTGGAAGAACTAGGTAACCTCTGTTAGAGGATTCATAAGAGTTCAAACTTGAACCTTGAAAGAAGCAAAGTAAGATAAGGGATCACCAAACCCTTTAGAAATATGGTCGAACCCCAATGAGAGGAACCGACTAAAATGAATAATGTCACGAACATGAGAGTATTCCATAAGTTAGGTAAAACCCTAAATCTTAGAATACTAGACATTGAGGAAATTCCCTAAGCCAATAGATGATATCGAGAGTGATACCTCTAGGCTAATCCATGAGATTATGAAATGACTCCGAGAGAGGTGTTTGGGAATTTGAGTAGTCCAGTAGAGAACTGGACATTGGTGAACTTGAGGAGCTAGTGTATAGCCCCTTTGTATTTGTAAGCCCGGTGGTGGGTCTTGTGTATGACCCTGCCCGGAGGTCATGAGTAATGACTTAACATGTGCCCTTGAGAACTTGAGGATCGAGTATTGAGAATTGAACATGTGAGTATTGAGTTGAGACTTGAGAGAGTTAAGTTGTAGTTTGAGTATTGAGTTGGAGTTTGGGAGTAAGAGAACTCGAGTAAGTGTAACCCAAGAGAGTGGGTAAGACATTGAGTAATTGAATAAGGCATAGTGAGGTAGACACCCTCAAGACTAATTAAAGAACATATTAAACTAATCCCTTGATGTCTGTGTTAGTATTTGTGTTCTTCCTTGAACTTTGATTGTGAATGTACATATATAATGTATGTTGTATGCATGTTGATTGAAATAAAATGAATCGCCTGCTCTCGACCAAGTAGTCGGCGTACCCTCGCTAGTATGCGGGGTATACGGAAGTCATATGCAACAATTTTGCTAAGCCCCTAGGGGCATCGTTTTTATTTTACAGGAACATTGAAGCTGATCAACCGTTCGAGAGTAGGACGGGGTGGCAATAAATATGGGTAGCTGTTTGAGAATTGCATTTGGGTTGTAATGTGGAATTCTAAGACCAACATGTGGTCAATAAGTTGGGAATTGTAATAGATACTCGGTATAGTATTGAATGGTTGTTGCATTTGTATATTGTGGAATTAAAGGTTGTATTTGATTTATGAATTGGCTAAGTAATGGAAGTAGCATTTGTAAAGTGTACTCGGTAAAAGACCCATCAGACCGATATTGTATTTGTTTGTTGTAATAGAGTTTGGGTTGGCCTTGTTAGTCACGTGGGTGACTAACGGCATTGTTTCACCCCCGGTTGTATTAGAATTTTCGTTGCTTGTGTATTGATAATGGAGACTGGTTAGGGGCTAATTGTGTGATTACCGGTAGGGGTGTTACAGGAATGATAGTAAAAGCTTGGAAAAACCGTGGGAAATAATTATGTAAGTGCAGGAATTATTGTGTTGTAGTGTGTATAATAATGTGGTAATTGAAAATGAGTTGTGAGCTGAAATGGTGTGTGGGCAATGTTAAAATTTTAGGGGAACCTTGGTCAAAATTTGGGTAGAAACTTGAAGACTTAAGTATTTTAGTTAAGGAGGAAAGAGCCTAGGATTGACTAGGTGTTGTAGAGGGGAATTTAGGTGGCTAAGTTGCCTTGGCTTTGGATTAGAAGAGAATGATGTATTTGGGTGAATGTAAAGATGAAAAATGATGTAAGTTGAATATTGGAGTGCATTAGTGTGGAACAAGGAGTGAGTAAGAATGAGGAGTGAAATCTGTAGCAAAACAAAACTAAGGAAGGATGGATACAAGTGCTGAAATGAAACTTAGAAAATAATATAAGTGAATTAGTATGGAAAGAAGTAATGGGTTAGTAATGGATTTAGAGATGTTTAGAAGCTTAATTAGGTTCTTAAACATGTGGGATTAAGTGTAGGAACAATGGGGAATTGATTGGACAAAGTATGGAATATAATAGATGAAGAGAATTACAATTCTGTAGAAAATAACAGCAGGTCCGGGACTTGGTCCCATGCTAAAGACCCGGACCATGCTGAAATTCAGGCCGAGAATGTCATGGTAACACTGGTCCTGGACTTGGTCCCATGTACAAGACCCGGACCACTCAATAAAACCGTTCAAGAATTTGCCTAGCTTCTGGTCCGGGACTTAACTCCTGTACAAGGACCCGGACCAGGCATTAAATCAGTTTGAGAATTCAGACCACAGGGTGGTCCGGGACCTAAGACCCGGACAAGGTCCCGGACCAACCCGAAATGTTAAAAATAAGTTTAAAACGTGGCTTTTAAGGAAAGGAAATGAATGGTAATTAGTATAAGATAATTAGTACTTGATTAATGATGTTTAAGGGTCATTAAGGGTATAAACAAACGTGTAAAGTAATGAAGAGTAAGTAAACAATGTGGAAGTATATGAATTGTAAAGATATAGTAATTATAAGACGGGAAACGTAAAAGATGAAACGAGTTAAGTTAATTAAAGTTAATTAACCGCTCGATCGCATGTATGTGATAGGATTTGACTAGTCAAACATCTCATACCCTGTATCCTAACTTGGTTACTCTGATTTGTGTGCTTAATTGATCACCTAATTAAGATAAATGCACGAATCGGATTTTAATGCACTTACTTGTGCTTGTATTATATTGTCCTTGTTATATTGTCTTGAACATTTATTTTGTATAATTCATGAAATGAATGGATGTGGATGAAGTGTATGTGTAACTGGATGTGTACTTGTGTAGTGTATTAACCTTTGGTATGGAGGTAATGACTTCTACTAATTCCTAACCATCTAACTCCTAACTTGAGTATTGAGTAAAATGGAATGAGTAGAAGTCCGATATAGTTTCGGCCACGCTTGAGGATAAGGAGACACAAGAGGTTGGATCCGATTCCTGGCCTGAATCCTTTCTATGGACCAAACCCCTTAAATGGGTAGCATCCTAGATTGGTGAGCCACCCTAAAGCCCGGTGGTGGGACGGTGTAGTCCTTGCCCGGAGGTCATACCGACTTGACTTGAGTAAGTAAGTAAAGAATTGTATGAGTAATGGTCTTGGCTAGTGTAAGCCATTGACCTTGAGTAAAAGAGTAATGTACACCCGATTAACCTGGGTGGGTAAAGAAGCTAACAAGTATTGTGTAAGTATTGGAGAAGTGTATCTCCGTATTCAAGTAAGTATGGTTTGGTTGACTTGTAATGTCTTCCTTGTGTGTATTGAATGTATGTATGCCTTATGAAATGAATGTATCGTATTGTATAAGAGCATGTATGTATGTATGAATAAAACGAACCGCATGTATTCGACCAAGTAGTCGGCGAACCCTCGCTAGTACGCGAGGTATGCGAATTTCATATGCAGCGTTTCGCTGAGCCCTTTGGGGCACTGTTTTTATTCTACAGGTACCCGAAGCTGATATGGTCGTCGTAAGAGACCGGCGGCTATGTTTAGATAGCTAGGGATGAATTGTAAATAGCAAGGAACCGTATGAGGCTTGTAGCCTTTGAAGTGTCGGTGTACCAAGGGGTACACCATTATGTATTCGAGAAGTATGTAGATTTGTGAGGATTGGGTAGGATGTTAGACTCTTAGTGAGTATGTATGGACATGTGGAAAATGTTGTACTTTGGTATTGTACTTAGAAAACTCGGTATATTGTATGGTAAGTACGGAGTAATGTATTGAATGGAGGATTATTGTATTCAGTTGTAAATGTAGTATGGATTGTAATTATTTTAGTACTCGGGTATTCCGGTCCATCAGACCGATGCTGTAGTGGAAGTAGGCCTTGTTGGTCACGTGGGTGACTAACGGCATTGTATCACCCACCGTTGTGTAAGAAAGTATCCGCTGCGTAAGTATGGAAGTACGAGGAGATTAGGCGGTAATGACAGTATTAGCGGTAGGGGTGTTACAGTTTTAGTGATGGTTTAGCATATATATCGGATCTAAAGCTTTTATTGTATCCTCAATTCCTACTCGATTTTTCATTGATTTAGGTCTCTTCGTTTCTTTTTCACTTTCCAGTTCAGTACTTAGGTTAGTTTCCAGTGGTGATACATGTTGTGTAGAGTCTCAGCTACAGCTGGTCGTTGACCTTCTCGTTGGTGGGTCAAGCTGCTGCATAGAAAAGCGCTTCCGATGAAGGTTTCCTTCCAACGGTGTTCTAGGCCCCTTGATGTTCATTATCCATGGCTCCAGCTGGTTCTAGCGCTTGGAGAGATCCAATGGAGCTTCAGTCCATGAGCAGGTTAAAGGTACTAACGGGGATGGGTGTGATGGGTCAGCTGCAAGCGATTGCTTGTCGTTGGCCACAAAACATTTTACTTATCTACAAAGATACCTTTTTCGACTGTAATTCTGGAAGCACCCTGCTTTGGAGAGCTCCTCCTCCCTTGTTCCTCGTCGCAGACATCATCCTCCTCACAATAGTGACTTGAAGAGCCTTATTCCCTGATGTGTTATCTCATGATGAAGAGTATGGATGGTTTCGCATCTCGCACTAGGTATCCAGAGGAGACTGGAGTTATTCCGTCATGAAGGAGGAGGCATCTTCCATCCCTAGTCCCCTCACAAATCCTCTTCTTGATGCTCTACGCTTCCATGAGGATATTTGTTCTGCATTCCGCCAGCGGCATCTCCCATCTTTTCCCAACGCAAGGTCCGGTCAGTGGTTACTTCCTTTGTTCCATAGCCTTTAACACTCATACCGGGTGCAGGCATGAAACTCTATCCTTTCCGACGTCACTTACAAAATGGTCAATGCTACTTGTGAAATACCCCTAAATTAATTTAAATTAGGGGATTTCTTTTATTAAACCCTAAATAATATTATTAAACATTAAATTATTATACGGTATTATGAATTTAATAATAAGATTTATAAGTCAATAAATCTTGGAAAAAGTTTGAGACACTTCAATTATATTATAAAGATTTTAGAAATATTTGGAGCGTTGATTTGAATCATAAAAGTCAATATAAAATCATGGAAACCTTAAAGCTCCTTAAGCCTTGCTAGGGTTGACATTTTGAGAATGGTCAAACCAGCCCATGAAACCTATACCAATAAAAAGATTATGGAAAACCAAGAAGATTGATAATAAGAACGTTAAAAATGGATCATCCTAGCCAAAGTTATGATATAATGAAGTTTAGAGCCAAAATTTAAAGGTTTGTTGACGTGGCTAGGGTTTCCTGACTCAGCCACGCGCCTCAGTTTCCATGCCACGCCTGATTGCCAGTTTTCCCTAAAAATCGGCTAAGTAATCTCAGCCAACATTCAGCACGTTGCTCCATCTTGAGACCTTAATATCTCAGCCTATACTTCGTATTTTTAACGTCGTTTTCTTCATTTTATTCTAATACAAATATGCTTTCTAACCATTACTCACACTTGACCTAACTCTTCCTACATTCATCACAAAATTGATCTGAAGTTGCCTCCCTGAGAATCTGTAACCCATAACTTCTAGAATACCATTAGATAAGGTAAACTTCGTCCTATCATATCTTCTTCATCCATGAATGAAAATTTGTGTTCTATAGCTTATTTTCAAGATCTTTAACTCCTCTACAACTTTCATTCTAACAACCAAAGCTGATTCTCGATCGTTTGTGTAACACCCCCGGATAACCCAACGAGATCACGAAAAGACGGAACATCGGATTCACAACTTCTACTCGGGTGTCACAGACGCCAACCACCCACGTGGTTGACACAAACAACACTAACAATACTATGCTACGGTCTGAATGATTGGAATTAAACCATAACCAAACCCAAGTCCAACACAAAAGATGCAAACCGAGTACCGAGAGTCTACAACATAAATTCTTAATCCAACAACATAAACCGAAAGTACGACTAGGGTTTAGTATTACAAAGTCACAACCCATACATCAAAAACATACTACGAAAAGGTCCTGCCCATTTAGACTACCCCCATGGTAGTCACCTTGCCTACTCTCCGCCTGCTTCCCGCTTCATACCTGTAAAAATAAAGGACTCAGCAAAACTATGCTGAGTATGAACGTGTGAAGCCCGCATGTTACCGGGCTACACGACTACTTGGTCGAATATGATTAAGTCCAATTTCATTCAATAGAAAAGCAATAACACATAACATACAACATCACAAGGCAACACACACACATGTTGGCATAGAGATAACACCAAGCATCTCAAGCATGCAAAAACAAGTAGAGTTTTCGTAGAATTCGAATAATGATGATCCACATAGTGGGATCATTCAATGTTGAGTGTTTTCGTCTCTTTCTCTTTGTTTCCATCAAGAGCACTTCTCTTACTCTTTCTTGCGCCAGGTCTAGGGATGTAGATTGATTCCCGTGACCATATAGTGTGGATGCCCATCTTTCTCTGTTTCTCATTGATTAATTGTGTGTTCTTCTGTTACCGCACGTTGGAGGACGTCTCCTCCATAGCTAGTCCCCCATTCCCGACGTCATGCGCCGAGAAAGCGGAGTCGCCTCTTGACTCCAGGATAAGCTCCACCAAGTTGTCACTCCCCCATTCCCGACGTCATGCACCGGGAAAGCGGAGTCGCCTCTAGACTCCAGGATGTGCTCCACATAGAAGGGTGAAGGATCTGATGCAGATACCAACTCCCGAATATTCCATACCGCGAGGCCCGAGATGTCTTCCTCCCAGGTTATTCTCATATTCCACCAATTGAGGTTTGCTCTTCATCATCATTAATGAATAGACACCATAGTGGGTGTCATGGTACGTCCTCAATGGTTAAAGAGGAGTTCCCCTTATAGAGTTTTCTTTGTTTTCTTAGTTCGTTGTGGTTCATCTCAGTTCCATACACGCGAAAGGGACTAAACTACTGTGTGCGCGCAAGTATATGCCACAAGGATATATAACAAGCATATAAGCAAGCCACAAGAACAATCCAATTTCATGCTTTAATCTCATAGTCATTGTCAAACAAAGCACACAGCACACAAGCCGTGTAACACGGCAACATACGAACCACACATGTCCATACCTTTTTCGCAAGTACGACTTGTCTCACACTAGGAGTCCCGGTCGGAGTTCGCTACGGCCCTAGCGTTAATTACAACAATGTGTTAGTTTATTATTTTATGTGATGACACTCTATACCGTATGTTATTCCCTAGGTATGTTGTTAGATGTTTAGTTTATATTAATTCCTAGAACTTCACATGCCCTCATTCTAGGATTATCTTAGTTCTAGGACACTCACAACTTGTTTTATAAGTTAACTAAGTCTTTTGTTACTTAGTTAATGTTTAAAAGTGTTTTAAGCGCTAGTTACGTAACAAGTTTATATAATATGTATATAACATGTCTAATGTGTATCCCCCCTCAGATGACTAGGTGGGGAATGTTTTATCCCTTGTATAATGATAATATAGATCATGGAATACCACTAAAACCCATTTATACAGCAGCTCCAAGGTTTCTGAATTTGGAACACAAATACATTATCTAACGTCACCTTTAATGTAGTAATTGATGTTTAACCTTCTCCACAAGTTCCACTAACCTACTCACCTTGATTAGCTATTATTTGTGTTCACTTTTAAACTGGAATCACGCCTGCAATACCCCTTGTAGCACAGTATACAGGAACTATCATATTATTGAAACTGAAACAGACCCCAAATATTTCCTCTTGATTTCTCCCTTCTTCTCTGATCAGTTAGAATCCCATCCTGTCCTAATTGTTTACACCCTTGTTTAAATGTATCAGCTAGGTTTTAAGTTGATCATCAGCCACAACCATCCACCCACACCTACTGTGACAATTTATACAGAAACCTCATCGATGAAACCTACAAAACTGAAGTGAATTGGAACCAGAAAAATCAGGTTGTTGCATCCTCCCACTGTTATATTCTTTTCTGAGGTGTTAATTGATTCTCTAGTACTCCCCATCTTATAGACACTTAGTTAAAAGTTTCTTCTCCATATTACACTCAAACCACTTCAATAATCTTCACTTAATTCTCTGCACCAAAAACTGAACCCAAAACTGACACTGATAACCTGATGTGGAACTTTCTGTTATTGTTGGTCTCTGTCCTTTCAATCTCTTTTCTGTTTAATCACACTTTTGTCTTTAAAATCCCCAAGGTGCCTACCTGTCTAGTTGAGTATGAAGCCACAGTTTAAACTCGAAACCACTCCAACTACACACTCACTTACCTTCTGTACAGAACCAGAAAACCTGAGGTTAATTTAAAAAAACTGCTAAAACTGAAGTTTGATTCTGTTTTGGTTTGCCTTTCTGTTTAGGTTCTTATCTTGGTTTCCATTTCCTCAGCTTATTTAGCCCCTTAGTTAAGTGGCTTTGTGTGGTTTTAAATCCCTAGACAGACCCAAAGCAACAAGGGTCACGCTTCTGAAAACTCTGTTACACAGAATTTAAAATTGGAACAGGCACAATCTCCTCTTGTTGTTATCTTTCAGTTTTTTTTTGTTTGACTTTCAAATTTCTTTCCAAATCATATAGTTTCCTTGTAAGATATATTAGGAATTTCTCATCTTCATTTTAAACCCATACAACACTCAAACCCCCCACCTGTGACAGGAACCCACGATAGTCTTTCAAAATCTGAATCTAGAAAACTCATGTACTTTTCCTGTTGTTGTTTCCTTTCTGTTTCCTTCAGTTTCTTTTCTGTTTCTTCCCAACCTGCTCAACTACTTAATTAAGTGTTCAGTTACAGTTCTTGTTGTATTCTAAACTCTGAAACAACCCACTAAACCCCCATGTAACTCCTGAACAATTTACACCGAAACACTAAGTATTCAGAATTGGAATCAAGCTGCTACACTACTTCTGTTTTCTTTCTTTCTTTACAGGTCTGTTTTTCTTCAGTTTCCTTTTGTTCAACTTGGTTTAGCTACCGATTATGTGGTTTTACCTCGCCATAACTTTCCAAACAGACCCAGGTCAAGTGTTGCTAAGGGTACAGGAACTCATCTTTACCGAAATACTGAAAACTGCTACCCACTTTACCACATTTATACAGAACCTAAGAATTTCAGAAACTGTAACAGGTTATCTTTTCTGTTATTGTTTCTTCTGTTTTTTTTCTAGGCTGACTTACAATTCCTACCTCCTTACTAACTCAAATAGTGTAGTGTATTAGGTTCATCAGTAACCCAACAAGACCCTCCTATCCCACGGAAATTTGGTTAAGCAGAATATAAGTTACAGAGGTTTAATCTAAGGTTTCTGCCACAGTTTTCCTTAGCTAATTATATATATATATATATATAGGTTTCTTTCTGGATTACCCAACTGGGTACCTAGTTCTAAAATAGTTGGTACGTTACTCACTCAAGTTACTACCAGTTCTACATTCTCTCTGGAGGCTAATATACAGAATGCAGAAGTTATATAGTTTGAAACGTTTAATAACTGAAACCATGACAAACTGTTTTGTTTAGTTTCCTGTGGATGTGTTAAGTTTGGAGATAACTCACCTCTTGAGTTTCTTGGCTGATTCTTGGGTGTAGTATGGGACTTCCAACCCTTGTTTATTCGACAATGACTGAGGACATTTACCCAAGGGTTAGGCTTGGCAAAAAAATCAGAGAAGGTGATAACAGAATAAGAGGATCAATCTGCTTCAGAACCTCACCTTCCAGCTAAATTTCGTTTTCGTTCTGAAACGGTAGTGGCCTGTTGCTCATGGAATTGGTGTACTCTTCAAGGCTAGATTCCCAGATTGATTCATGCAAAGATGGAGGGGCAGTTAGTTAGACAGTTGGTGGATTCTCAGCATGAAACAGAAGGGGTTAAAAGAATTGGATCGCAAGGTATATTTTGTTTCTTTCTCTGTGAACTCACAGTCTCACCTTAACAGCTCCTCGAGGAAGATCTGATTTTTAGAAGTTTTTCCCAGGACTCCAGCAGTGATGGCTTGCAGGAGGCTTGCGTGAGACAGAAAAGAGTTAGAGCAGTTTATGCTTGTATTATCGGCAAGGAAACTAACCAGAAGGAAGGGAAAGAAACCCAACAACAACTTACCTTGTGTGTTAGAATCAGAGAGGGCGAGAGGGGTTCCTGCCCATGCAGAAGCAATGCACGGCAGGGGAGTGGAGGAGGTGAGCTATGGTTTTTGAATAAGATGGCTCAAGGCACGGGAGACTAATGCAGTGCGTGGGAGTTTATAAAACAGGGCTCTGGTGCATGAAATTTTGAAACAGAAACGGCTCTGTCTTTACTGGAATCAGCAAGGCACAGGTTGGGTTATTAGTTACAGTTTAGTGAGTATCTTATCCGCAGCTCAACCCTAGGCAGTAATGGCCATCACTCTCGGTCTGCTTCTCCACGTAATCCGACAATATACACATGTTGTCACACATTCTGTTTGAACAGAAGCATTACCGAGGGAGAACAAGGCTGCGCTCATCTGGGTCTTGTTCGTTGCTCTGGGACAGAACCAGAAAGTATGGGCGTTGGGAGAAAAGAAATCTAAGCAGTGATCCTGTCATGGAGGTGGAAGAATTGATGTTACTGAGGGACTGCATCGAGGAAGAGAAAAACCGGTGCTACTGGCGTGCCCGATTTTCTTTTCTTTTGTTTAGTTAGCTTAGTTTCCGAGTTACTAGTTTCAATTCGTGGGTATCATTACCGAATTCAAGCATAGCTCAACCGGTTAAGCATTCGGGAAAGGTACGGGAGGTCTCGGGTTCGAAACTCAGCGGGAGCGTCTTTGCTCCCCCCCTATCTAAAGTCCTCAATTAGATCACGGCAGTGTTCCTACCCAGAATTTTTCCAGAAATGAAATGATAAACTCAGATCTTTCGGGATCTATAACTTTCTCCCTCGTTCATTGTTTTCAATGATTCTTCCACCCTTGTTTAGAGTTACATACCAAGTTTAAATGGGGTAGATTTCGTGGATCGAGTTGCTCCCAATTGGCACGAGTTGATCCGTGAAGTTGCCTACCTGAACGTCACATAAAATCATAACTTTTGTAGAAAAACGCAAGGTATAAACCCGAAACTTTCGACTTAGATTTATCTGTGTGTATTACGACTTAGATCAAGAAATTCAGCTTATAGAGCTACAATTCCTCTTTCGATTAAGCCCAAGAACATGGTCTAACTCGATCTATACTGTAACTTATAGATCTGCAAAGCTTGACCCTCAGCCACTCAAAAACTCGAGAGTTTCTAGAAACCCGAATCAGATTACTCTCGCCGGCGCACCTCCGGTATGTTTCCGATCAAATTGCTCCGATATTGTCACTCGCCTTTACATTTCCTGTCATACCCAGTTGTTGATTTAATCTATTACGCATTACATTGGGAGAATTTGTCGAATTTGAGTTGCAAACCATACATACCCTAAGTCGAACGAACCCATATTCGAAATCCCAGAGCCTTGCATTATAATTCACGAAATTGGTAACATTGAAACAGTCTTTTAATTTCAAATCGAATGAAACAAAAATCAACGAATTTGGTTCTGTAGATTTTAAGGAATCAAGGAAAACGTAATCAGCAGTCGATTAGGTTTATCTGATGAACTCGCAAGATAGGGACCGTTCGATCGTGGTTAAAGAGAACGGACGGTCGTGATTAAAACGTGGAAGTTAATGATGTTTTAAGTAAGAATAAATTACAGAATAATATTCTAACTTGTTGGATTTATTTAATGATATTCCCTAATGTATTTTGACATGAAATTTTGACCATATGTTCCTTATAAAATCTAGTTTATTTTCATGTAAATTAATATGGGTTTTGAGTTTTGAAATGTAAGTTATAATTTTTGTAAGTTCTGAGTATTTTGGATTTATTTAGATAATTAACAAAGATATTTTTATGAAATAAAAATTTTATAATATGTCTAAAGTATCATAGTTACTATATATATATATATTTAATTTGAGACTTTTTAGGAAAGAGGAAATAGATTTAACAATTGTATTTCTGAATTTTTCATAAGATATCTTATAATCTATGGTTTTAATGTAATAAAAATTAAAGTATAGTTGGATAATCAACTTTATAGATTGAAAATAATATTAGAAGGTTACAATAACATTTAATATAGTATGTTGATAATTACATTAGGTTATAAACTTTTATAAAGAAATAAAAGGATTAAAATGTTACTTTAGGGTAAATAGAGAAATATAATCAACTCATTTATATTATTAACTTTAGTTATGGGAATTAATATAGGAAGTTTAGAATAAGGGAAATACTTTACTTTATAAGTTGTATATCGATTAAGATTTAATTACAAGATATTAGGATAATTAAATGAGTTACATGTAGGGTTACTTAAATATATAGATACATATATATATTATTACATGATTAATAATAAAATGAGAGAAATACTTTTACTAATAAAACGTGGGAATATTAGTAATTTTAAATGTAATCCTTACATGATATCCACACTACTAAATGATAGTTCAACATCTTAAGATGATACTGTTAAAAGAATATTATATGAGGTGGTATTAATAAGTTAAGACTTAGGAAAATTTGTAATTAGATTACATAAAATGTTACACAAATAGATCTTATTATATAATTAATATAAAATAAATGAAACACTTTTACATCTAATTGTGAAGTGGATTAATAAGTCTAGATTTTATTATTTCGTAACATTTATAGTATTGATAATAACTTAATGTTAAAAGATGAAATCATTAAACTGATTATGATAAAAAAACAATATTAAACTATGATTAGGGAATTAATCTAAATAATAATCCTTAAATTTCTTAGAATTAGATAAGCCATATAAAATACATTTATTACCAATATTCAGAATGTGAGTTTATAATTAAGTGATGTATTTAGTAGTTAGAACTTATAAAAGGTTTGTAAATAGAAATTAGATATTTAAAACCTTGAACCTTTAATTAGATGAAACTAAGTTACATAAGAGATTATATTGATCTACTTTACGATACTAAAAATCTTAATATGTCCTTTGAGTATATGGTATGAAGATTTTTCCGAATAGATGATCTTATTAAATATTGACAAATCACTTATGAATGAGAATTTAATTCTTAGATAACTTTTACCTTTTGTTAAGATATAATGCTTATCCTAAAACATAATTAAGGGAAAGTTATTCCATTGAAACCTTAGGTTTTGTAAACAATTTAAAACGTATTTAAGACATAAGTTTATTAAAGTTTAGTATAAAAGGATTATACTTAATCTATGGAGGGAATGTGTGTAAAAATAAAACATTTAGGAAATTCAATGTAAGTAAGGATACATAAAAGGTTATCGTGAACCACCTTGTTATATAGGTAATGATAAAGCAAATAATATATCTTGTGAATACTAAATGTAAGAGTTCGATATAAGTTAATTATAATATAGTTATTTCAAGATGAAAAGTAATTTAACATCTTATGACAAGATTATTAGAGGGGTGTAATAAAAAGTCATTTTGAACTAAAGATAAGATAGTTAAGTTTAGTAGCTCAACTAAGTTATAATAAAATGCATCTACAACACTATGATTCCAATATACAGGATGTAGATCTTAATTAAGTTAAGGGGAAGACTTAATCATAATGGATTATCTAGTAGATATTGATAAAAATACATAATCATCACATTGTGAAATAATAGTATAGTATTCTAAGATAAACCCATCATAGGTCATAATACGATGTTTATCCTAAAGTAAGAATAAAGGTATTGAGCTTAAGAATTATTAATGAGATTCTAAGATTAATTAATAATATAAAATGTACTTATGATATAAAAGTCTCAAAAGTCTTGAATGTGAGAATTATGGTTAAGTATTAGTAAAGTGGATAAGAGTGGAACCATTAACAAGTGTTAATAAAATACATTCCTTGATCTTACAACCTTGGGCTATACAACATTCTAAAATAAGTCAAAGGTTATACATAACATTTAACCGAGGGCTTACAAGATAATTGAGATTTAGAATTAAGAGTGAGAAATTTGTTTTAAGTTTAACTTAGGATATAAGTTATTGATAATAGACTATGTTTAATGTTCCTCAGAGTGTTGTTGAATGTTTGCATGAGTCCACTAGAACTGCTACACTGTTAATCAGGTACGATTTCTCGTACCCAGATACTTCTGCTAACAGACCTCAAGAGACGTTTTTGAAAAAACGCTAATTGAGCTTAGATGATTTTCAAAAGAAAAATTGTGTGTGTGACTAACTCAGCCTGATGTGACTAACTGAGCCTTGATTGTATAACTCACATGATTACTGTTTCTTCCTATCTAGTTGTTTCACTAGATATTAACTACAAAGGGTTTACGCCTATGTACTCTGTAGGACTGAGTGTTTTGGTATTGCACTTATGCAGTTAATGATTTAGTGGGGTAGTTAGGAATATGGGAAAATGTCAAATCTTGGTAAATTCTTCCTTTGACTCTAGATGTAACACCCCTCTCGATAAACACGTAATAATCCCTCACGTAGCAATAAATAAAACGTCTTACAGCGCAAGAATAAATAACAACATCAATACTCACTCGGGTGTCACCTGCCATTACTCGCCCATGCGAGTAACGAAGCAGAACTATATCCAATAACCAACATAAACAACACTACTAAACCGCTGTGATAACCAGATAAATCCTATACATCATACGAAGTCCATACTCATAACCGTCGACAAGTGAGCGTCTACTCAATCCCGAATATATACAACCGTACCATTATACAAACCACGGACTGATATTGTTATACAAATGAATTCCATGTGTGGTAATTAAAGTAAACCCTAACTACCCTGATCCCGCACTTCGGCTTTGATGATGGTCAGTAACCTGCACAATGTGTGTAGTCTCAGCGATAAACGCTGAGTATGTCGGGCCTAGACCCTATTGGTCACTTAGTCATTTTAACCATCTTATTATCAGATTGGTTTCATGCTTTACCATTTTACAGATATAATCAGTACTATAACAAACATGCATAAATACATAATCATCCATCCAATCCAAACATTCATTACATATCACAAACAACAGTTGTGTAAACGAACACATCAAATTATAGTACTGTATAATCACCGTAGCGAACGTCTTCCTTAATTAATTTAATTTGGCCTTCAAGGCCCCATCCATCCAAACCATGTTTAATTAATTACCAGTTGGGCGTCATGCTGGGACAACCCGATAACCTTACCAATGGACAGTAGTCCCCTCGTACACACAAAGGTGCTCATTTCGCCAAAGGTCTGGAGGCCCCTGGCTTTTCACTTTGCCTCGTAAGGCGTCCATTTAAAAGGCCGTAGCCATGTACCAACAGTAGGTACCACCTGACCCACGATCCAATTAGGGCTTGTTGGGTAATTTCTTAGAGCAGAACCCGATCGGGTACCCCTCAGTGATCACAAATTCGCAACCCGGTAGTTCGTAAACTACTAGGATTCCTCCCCTCATCTCATACCCATGCTCTCATATGATTAAGATAAACTCTTAGTTTTATGGAGAATACAATTTATTAATTAGCTGCCCAATGGGTCTCACGCATACCTAGAAGTAATCTAGGTTATATTCATGTTCGAGATCCATGCTCTAGAGACCGACAATGTCGTGTCTCGTACCTAAGTGTTTTACTTAGGTTACCATATACTTAATATTAATACTAAGGGTATTATATTAAGTAACCGTCATGTCATCACATTAAACGCATATGTATGTCTATATAAGTCGATCTATAGTCGACGTAGTGTTAGTCCCGTAGGACGCTCGTGCATAAATAATTAATGCAGTAACACACATAATCACATACACGTACCCACACTCATAGCACACAAGTTATATATCTACCAAATCCGAGCCCGAGGAATTCCTCAGGACAACCCGGATCAAACCCCATTACATACCGCACACCTCAGACCTAGGATGCGCAGTGTAGTCCACTAAGCTCGTCAGGCGCCTTTGTCTGAAGTACGATCTAAACTGTAATAAAACTATAAGTCAGTCTCCATGACTAACAGGATACGTTATTTCCGAATAACAGGTAACCCCGACAGTTCATCCCCGGATTTCAACAGTTAATTGTTACGGGTTCCCCTAAACCAGTCGGCTTTGTTACTTAGACTCGTAGGTCGTAATATTTCGACTGTTGAGTTTAATTCATTATATTTCTTTAATCTTGTCCATTATTGAACTTAGGCATATAACCTATAGTTGCATGCATACATGCATGATTTATTATATAGTATTGTTTTCCCACCATCCATTATAATACATTGTATTATATAATCCATTAATCCTTTAATAAACTACATTTGAATTCAAAAACTTATAACTTACAGTTTATAACTATTTTCATATAATAACCTCCACCATTATATTATATGGTTTCCAACCATATTATATATCCATCCTTATATACATTATTCTCGCATATGTATATATTTACCAATATAGGTAAGTTTCATGAGTTGTAAAACTCTTATATTATATGTTACATTTTTATCATCTTATATGAGATGATCATTCCCATTAATTGTATTATATTATACAACTTATATTGAGATCATTATCCTAATATTATGTAACATTTTATGTTTTATATATACAATCCCTAAGGTTTATTCAATATATACCTTAGTTTATAAATCTTATTTATTTATAGTTTGTCACATTATTTAATGTGAATATCCTTACTTATATTAATTCCATCTAAATCCCATTAATTCCATATAATTGTTATAACATTGTAGACCATAGTCTAAAATTCATTTTCCAACCTTAATATATTCGGTACAACACTATACTTTGTTTAAATTCCACTTTGACCACATAACATTATGTAATGTTATACCATATACTAATATCATGTAATATGATATTTTTATGTCTTTTAACTTATAACCTATAGTTTTTATACAAAACTATTTTTAATGCCGCATAGGCACATACTTAAACTTTAATTTCATTAACTTCCATGTCTTTATGTTTATCACAATAACACCCCATAATTTATACCATGTTATATATACCATATAATATAACATTTTTAACTTATAAAAAGGTATAGTTATTTTATTTAAAATAACCGAACAGACCATGCCTTGTTCACATTTACTTTCCAGCACCTTTAACTTTCCAAATTTACAATTTGACCACATATATAATGTTATGTCATATATATCATATATTATAACATTTTTAACCTTAATATTAATATAACCTATGGTTATATATACCTAATTTCCGAACAGACCTAAATTTTGTTCTAAATTATTTTTCAACCCACCAACTTTCTATAATTACAATTTGACCCAATTTATAACCTATAGTCTTATAATATCATTAAAACTATATATTATACACTTATTTTATTAAATACTCTTATATAATTCCAAAAAATCACCAAACTTCACCCAAGGGCTATAAATATCATTCCTAACCCCTAAACTCTCGGTTATTACATTTCCACCCCACTTATTTATCCAAAGTGTAACAATGACATAATAACTATATATTATACACATATAGTTTATTTTAATTCCAAATCCAACCCAATAAATTCCTAAAAATTCCTAATAGCCCATGGGTGTTTATAATACCATTTTACACCCTTAAGTTTCGGTAATAACATATATACCTCATATGTTATAAAAATGTTACAATTAAATACATAACTTATTATATAACCATAAATAAATTATTTAACTTATATAATTTGGTCAAAACCTACCATATGGTCAAGGTTGACCTCCTTAATATTGCCTTGACCATTACTTTTCCTTATTTACGGTTTATACCCATAATTTTCCAGAAATGACCATTTAACCCTAAAACTTTATAAAACCTTATAATTTTTATTTTAAATCCTTTTAACACCTTATTTTCGGCTTTATTATTGTATTGTAACACCCCTACTCCTAAACCTGTAATAAACGTCACAAGACGTAGTAAATTAAATAACGTCGCAGCGGAAAATAAATCTATCTAACCTTGGTGTTACACGCCGTTACTCACCCTTGTGAGTAACAAGGCATCCTTACTCTTTCCAACCAATATACTCCTCTCGCTGTGATGAACCGATACTGAGCACTCTAATTATTACAGACCAAATCCAAAACTAAATGAGCAACTAATTAAGTACAATAATCCCAAATACAGTACATATTAAGTCTAGAAAATGTTTATTAAAACATAGCAGCTACCTTGTTTCCCGCACTCCGGCTTGTGTCTTCTTCAGTAACCTGAAATGTTTTGCCCATTGAAGGGCTCAGCAATCGAAATGCTGGTATGCTAAATGTAGTCCTAAGCCATCTAGATTCCTTAAGTCGTTTTAGCCATCTTGATATTAGATTCGTTACATAAAATACCGGTTTACAATAGCAACAGTTGATAAGTGTAAAACATATAGACTTTTTAGGGTTTAATCACCTTATTAATTATAGCATTTTTAGTAATGTTTCTCACTTATCTAGGGTTTTTCCTATTAATATGTTGTTGTATTTACTGATGAATTTTATGTGTTAAATTGTATGAAAAATACCTAAAACATACATATGTTTATAAGGGATTAAAGATGATCACGTGAGGAAGAAACATGCATGCAATTCATGCAAGCAACCGCCCAATAAGGGGCGGAACACACTGAAATGAGGCAACCGCCTCATATTAAGAGGACAGGAATAGAGAGAACCGCCCAAAATGGGGCGGTTAAGGTAGAGAGAACCGCCCAAAATGGGGCGGTTAAGACATGAAGAACCGCCCAAAATGAGGCGGTCAAATACAGAGGAAACCGCATGTTTTTAGGCGGTCAAGGCTAGGGTTTGCATGGTACCGCCCATGCACATGCGGTCCTGAAGAAAGAAAACTGCCTGTTTTCATGCGGTCATGATTAAATACCAGTTATCTTCTACGCCGACTCGCTCTGCAACTTGGGACGGCGCCTACCTGAATTTACTGACGCGTTGTCCCTGTCCCCTGCAATCAGTGAACCTGCAATCAGCGAGCTCAATCAGTGAAGCTAATCAACTGCTGCTTGTTCTTCTTCCTCTATAAATACGAGCTTAATTCTTCCTTACCATTTGTCCTTCCAGAGGTTCTGTCCGTGGTTCCTCTGGAGTTCCAATTCATAATTTCATTCCATCTCCGTATCACCTCACTTTCACTCACTCGCTCATCTTCATCTCTAATCTCCCGCTTCTTCATTTGTTTTCTTTTCATCTCATTAAGTTCACCTCCAGTCTCACGTATTTATTTAGCAGATCACTAATAAATATGTTAGGCTAGTTTACGTATATTCTGGGAATAATTATTATGTTTCTGTATTAATTATGCAATATGTTTTACTGGTTTAAATTTTAATAAATTTTGTTGCGCTTAATGGTTTCACGTATCTTTTTAATAAACCTCATGAATTTATTAAAATGCTTTACCAGTCTATTTTGATCAGACCGGTGATAAATAGACAGGTTAATTAAGCCGTAAAACTGGAGAAAGCTTGATTATGATTTAATGAGTTAATACTTCCAGTTGCAAAAATAATTCCTCATATTTAAACTGTCCGTTTATTTATAAATTGCTTGAACCATGATTTGAACCTTGCAATTTATGGTAATCGAGTTCTTTTGAGTTTATGATTTAAACCTTAAGATATTAAGAGGAATTTTGCCAAATAATTATAATTTAACCAGTAGACCTAGCATAAGAGAGCAGTTATTATATTAATGTGAACCAGGATCCCGTTTAGTTTATTTGCTTACTTAGTTAATTTTATTACTGTTTTTATTTATTTGTAACAAGTCAATTAATCCCCCTTTTAGTGACACGCTTAGGTACTATAATATGTACATTAGTCCCGCGGTTCGATATCCGGTCGCTTACATTTTACTATACTACCACGACCGGGATTTTGTTTGCAGCCCGATGTTTATTTTGAGTTTTAATTTCTTTTCTTTTATTATTTTATGTTAATTATACCCATATAACCACTCAGATTATAACAGTCTGCAAAATGGCGCCGTTGCCGGGGACTAGATTTATTCTAGTTCCTAAGCCCCGGATTATTCACCTGTTTAATTATAAAATATTCTATTTTAATTTTGTTAATATTTTGTTCGCAATATATTTAATTCACTTAATTAATTAATTATAATATATTGTTTAATATTATGTCCATAATAATTGTTAATTATTCATATTGTTAATATTAATTAATCTACTATAAATTGTTTAATAAATTATTGATAATCTAACTTCGGACATTTAATTTCGGACAACTGACTTGGACAATTGGACATCTGACTACTAATTCCTTAATTTTATTAACAATTTATTTCCATTGTCTCTAACATTTTATTTCCATTGTCTCTAACAATTTATTTCCATTGTCTCTAACATTTAATTTCCATTGTCTCTAACAATTTATTTCCATTGTCTCTAACATTTAATTTCCATTGTCTCTAACATTTAATTTCCATTGTCTCTAACATTTAATTTCCATTGTCTCTAACATTTAATTTCCATTGTCTCTAACATTTAATTTTATGTAATTAACCACTAACTTATAATTTATATAATCTAACTACTATTTATTATTTTATGTGTACTAATGTTTATTTCTTATTCGTTTGTTACATTTAAATCAAAAAAATAATAATAACAGGAACCGCCTAATAATGGGCGGTCTATACAATAGAACCGCCTAAAAGGAGGCGGTTGTCACACACACGGAACCGCCTATAAGGAGGCGGTTGTCTCTCTCACGGAACCGCCTATAAGGAGGCGGTTGCATATACACAGAACCGCCCAAAATCAGGCGGTTGTCACACACTAAACCGCCCCAAAACAGGCGGTTGTGCTTCCGAATAAAAAAAAAATGTCAGAACGCCGCGTTTCACAGACTTGTTCTTCCCCAATTCAATTCGAGCTCAGCCAGCCCCGAGAGAAGAACGAAGAGAACCCCAAATCGCCCTCTCCTTCAATTCAACACAAGTTCCTCATTTCTTCATCAAATCGCACAAGGTTGGTACCGAAACGCTCGTTTTTCAATTCCTAACGTTTCTATAGCTTCAAATTTGTAAATGGTGAACTATATAGGGAGAAATTAGGAGATAAACTTTCGAATCCCTAGATTCCCAAATTCGAAATTTTCGAATTTAAATTGCTAATTTGTCTTGGATTTGCCCTATAATTGTTATAATCTACATACATAAGGTTAGAACTTTACATATTACACTTATTTTGGGTGTTTTTGTTGAAATTAAAAATTGGTTGTGCTAATTACGAAAATAAATTGAAGAAACTAGCATAATTCAATTTTATCTAGCCTTGGTTATTGAATGAAAAATAGATTATGATTCTAGGTTATTATTTACAGATTTGATAGGTTACGGTACTAAAATCTTGAATCTGACTGGAATTTTTGTGGAGAATCGTAGAAATTTAGGGGAAACTCTGTCGAATTTTCGACAGAATTTTAACTGTTTATTTTTATTTTTATTTTTGTTTGTGTTTTATTTTACTTGTTTTACTAGTTTTCTATTTTTGTTATAATTATTAGAATGTTTATGTCTAATATTAATGCTTTGTTAATAATATTAATTTTTATGTTATTTTTAATATTAATATTTATGTTGCTATTAATATTAATTTTTATGTTGATTTTTGTTTATTAATATTTGTTAATTCTTAATGTTGTTGTTGTTTGTTTTTCTTGTTTTTATTATTTATTTAATTTTTGTTAATTTTAATTTTGTTGTTATTTATCTATTTTTCGTGTTTTTATTTGTTATATTTTTGTTGATTTATATGTTGCTAATATTTTGTTGAATTTTTATTTTATTATTTGCTCTGTTTTAATTGGTTATTGCTATTATGTTAATTTTTAATCACTCTGAAAATCCAAAAAAAAATATTAGTATGCCTCGTACACGTGGTGGTGACCCCGGTGCGTCATCTTCATCCGCACCTTGTCTCCGGGACGACGGGTTTATCTCAGCTGAGGCTCGTGCCTGGTTCGATTTAGGCAAGGAGTTTGTGATGGAGAGGAGGTTTGCACCAGAGTTACTAGAGGCTGCAAGGGTGGACACCCTGTTTGAGAGATTGGGACTTTCGTTTGTCCTAAGGGTAGGGCAGGGAGTCTTCTGTCCGGACCTGGTGAGGGAATTCTATGCTAATGCCCAGGCGGGCAATCTGAGCATCACCAGTTATGTACGCTCTCACCCCGTGGAGGTCACACCTTCGACCTTCACGTCTCTCCTACAGATCCCAGAGGGATCTAATTTTATACGAGGATTCTCAGAGGAGTACTTGCTGAGGACGAAGGCTAGGTGGCTTCAGATCGTAGGTCGGAGGACCCGACGCCGAGGGGAGGAGATAAAGGAAGTCCTCCCTTTCGCGAGCTTTCCCACGATGATTCAGAGGCTTCTCCTGGAGATCTTCAGTCATCAGATTCGCCCATCTGGGGCGCATGATGCTGCTGATGAGGATTGTGCTCTATTAGATTACTTCCTCGGTCCTTACCCTCCCGCCCAGCGCATCTCCTTCAGCCACATCATGTTTGGCCAGCTTCATAAGGTGGTTTCCTTCCTGAGGACAAAGAAGATCACTCCCATTTTTCCTTTCGTCCTAGGGCTCCACATTCTCGGTACTGTCCCATTCTCACCTGAGTTCAAGCTGAGCTTAGAGCTCCGATCAGGGAAGCGCCCAGTCACACTGCGGACTGTGCAGAGCTGGGGCTTTACACGCTCAGATGACTGTACTTGGGTCAGGAGTGGCGCTGCTCGATCTTCCACTGCTTCTTCCACAGCAGTAGAGCCCTCTACGGGAGCTACACGTTCTACTGATCCCGACCCACCGTCCGCTGACACTGCACAGGGAGAGGAGCCCCACGTGCCCACTACTGATGTGATGCAGGCTCCAGCATCTCTACCTTACCCTACCGATCTACAGGCTCAGTTCCAGATCTTCCATCAGAGGTTTGAGAGCTTTGAGCAGAGGGTGATATAGCGCTTGGACCGGAGTGATGAGATGCATGCACAGACAGCGCAGCAGAATGAGCAGACCACTCAGCTCCTAGCGCGTCTCCTCGCTCAGTCAGGCCAGGGATCTGCACAGCCTCCACCACCACCACCGCAGTGATTTTTTTATTTTATTTCTATTTTATTGTATTTTATTTTGTTATGTTATGTACTAACATTTTGTAGACTTTTACCATTTATACTTTCAAACTTCTGGAAGGTAACAGTTCGGTTTAATTCATGTTGTTATTTTATGTAGTACTTCATTATTTTTGTTTGAGGTTTTTATGCCTAATTATTTATGTTTATCATATTTTTAGTTTCTTTTGGTGCTACTTGAGTTCTGCTGGCTATATTTGATTTTTCTTTTCAGAATTAATATTCGAACATATAGCTGAACTCGCATAAGGGAGCAACCTCAGTTGCTCTAGGAATTTTACTATCTTCGGTTGAACACGTGCGCAAACTTAAGTGTGAGGAACGTCTCACCCCTACCAAAGCTTTAAGTGTGAGGAAGGATACCTTCCTCAATCTTCAATAAAAGGGGAGTTTCAGTTCTTCCTTTTTTATATTGCTGTTCAACCAATATCATTTAATCCTTAATTATTCTGTCATATTTTGAAAGGTCATTTTCTTGAATTTAATTCTGAACAATGAGGACATTGTTCCTCTTAAGTGTGAGGAAGGAGAGACCTTTCCCTGAAAATATGACAGCTCTGTTCGATAATGCCACACTCACTTATTGCTTCTCTAAACTGCCTAAATTTTAAAAAATTTTGTTTTAAATGAGATAAAATAATTGTAGAAGTGTATGAAATTATGTCAAGTGACAACTGAAAGATGGTTTTATTTTTAGGAGTTTGTATAAAATTATTTTCCTTCAAAAAACTCTATTTCCACTCAAAATATGATAGGTCTGCTAGTTGTAAAAACAATTTAGTTTAGCTTGGGATTATGGAATATGTGGTAAGTTAAGGAAGGAAAAGGATAAAGACAAGGTACTCCACTGTTTATGAATTTTTCTAAACCAAAAACAGGCCTCGTTTATCTGGTTATTAAGTTCTTTGGGGTGCTTTATCACCTATCTACCTAAGGTCTCGTGACCTGGGATAGAAGACCCAACACCGTTACAAGGATAGAGAGAAAAGTCTGGGGTACAGAAAAATAATGCAATTAAAAAAAAATGGATGTTATGCTTATACAATTTTTGCATTCAAAAAAAAAACGAATGATAATAAATTGCAATAAATATTTATGAACATGAGTACGTGGTGTTGAAAGGTATTGCGGAATAAGGCATTACTTCACACCCCTTGTCATCCAGGGTTAGAGAAATGAAATTGGTTGGAAATCCCAGGTTAATCTAACTTGTTTTATGCAGTCTAGTTTATCTATGCTTTTATTAAATTGATCTTCTTTCACTGTTTATAAAAACCTACTTCTGAGAGTAGAATTTTTCTTTATAATTGTCACTTGTCTAAATTCCCCTCTACACTTATTTAATCTTGTTTTATTATTTTGGCTTAGAGATAATTATATTCCTTATTTGCTTGAGGACAAGCAAAAGTCAAGTGTGAGGAAGTTTGATAAGTGTAAAACATATAGACTTTTTAGGGTTTAATCACCTTATTAATTATAGCATTTTTAGTAATGTTTCTCACTTATCTAGGGTTTTTCCTATTAATATGTTGTTGTATTTACTGATGAATTTTATGTGTTAAATTGTAGGAAAAATACCTAAAACATACATATGTTTATAAGGGATTAAAGATGATCACGTGAGGAAGAAACGTGCATGCAATTCATGCATGCAACCGCCCAATAAGGGGCGGAACACACTGAAATGAGGCAACCGCCTCATATTAAGAGGACAGGAATAGAGAGAACCGCCCAAAATGGGGCGGTTAAGGTAGAGAGAACCGCCCAAAATGGGGCGGTTAAGACATGAAGAACCGCCCAAATTGGGGCGGTCAAATACAGAGGAAACCGCATGTTTTTAGGCGGTCAAGGCTAGGGTTTGCATGGTACCGCCCATGCACATGCGGTCCTGAAGAAAGAAAACCGCCTGTTTTCATGCGGTCATGATTAAATACCAGTTATCTTCTACGCCGACTCGCTCTACAACTTGGGACGGCGCCTACCTGAATTTACTGACGCGTTGTCCCTGTCCCCTGCAATCAGTGAACCTGCAATCAGCGAGCTCAATCAGTGAAGCTAATCAACTGCTGCTTGTTCTTCTTCCTCTATAAATACGAGCTTCATTCTTCCTTACCATTTGTCCTTCCAGAGGTTCTGTCCGTGGTTCCTCTGGAGTTCCAATTCATAATTTCATTCCATCTCCGTATCACCTCACTTTCACTCACTCGCTCATCTTCATCTCTAATCTCCCGCTTCTTCATTTGTTTTCTTTTCATCTCATTAAGTTCACCTCCAGTCTCACGTATTTATTTAGCAGATCACTAATAAATATGTTAGGCTAGTTTACGTATATTCTGGGAATAATTATTATGTTTCTGTATTAATTATGCAATATGTTTTACTGGTTTAAATTTTAATAAATTTTGTTGCGCTTAATGGTTTCACGTATCTTTTTAATAAACCTCATGAATTTATTAAAATGCTTTACCAGTCTATTTTGATCAGACCGGTGATAAATAGACAGGTTAATTAAGCCGTAAAACTGGAGAAAGCTTGATTATGATTTAATGAGTTAATACTTCCAGTTGCAAAAATAATTCCTCATATTTAAACTGTCCGTTTATTTATAAATTGCTTGAACCATGATTTGAACCTTGCAATTTATGGTAATCGAGTTCTTTTGAGTTTATGATTTAAACCTTAAGATATTAAGAGGAATTTTGCCAAATAATTATAATTTAACCAGTAGACCTAGCATAAGAGAGCAGTTATTATATTAATGTGAACCAGGATCCCGTTAGGTTTATTTGCTTACTTAGTTAATTTATTACTGTTTTTATTTATTTGTAACAAGTCAATTAATCCCCCCTTTAGTGACACGCTTAGGTACTATAATATGTACATTAGTCCCGCGGTTCGATATCCGGTCGCTTACATTTACTATACTACCACGACCGGGATTTTGTTTGCAGCCCGATGTTTATTTTGAGTTTTAATTTCTTTTCTTTTATTATTTTATGTTAATTATACCCATATAACCACTCAGATTATAACAGTCTGCAACAGTAATAACTGTAAACATTAAACAATCACATAATAGTTCACCTACAACATCAGTACATCATAAACAACAACCAGATAACCAACACCAATAATTTCAAACCATAACAACAAGTCACAGGTATTAATTAACTGAACTTGTTAGTAGGTCACATGACCCTTAACCCTTTTAAACAAACCACTTAACTTTTCCAATTAATTCCACCTCAGCCTCAGGCGTCATGTCAAGACAACCTTTTAATAACTCAGTAATGGACCGTGTGTCACTTGGGTTCCAAAGGAGCCGTTACCAGCTGACCTTATGGCCCTGGATAAAATTTGACCGATCCGGTCGAACCTGTGCACCAACGGCAGTGCCCTCCGCCATCCCCGAATGTGGCTGATGCACTCCCTTGAGTGACTCCCCATTGAAGTCTCTCATAGTGATCATTATGCGCAACCAGAAAGTCGAAACAGTCTGGATTCCTCTCTTTATAAGTTAGCCCTTAGTTAGTGGTACAATAACCATTACTTGCATTAAGATTATAACAGTTGACCATCAGTTAGGTTCAATAATACCTAAAGGTCAGTTAATCTTTTTCCAGTTTAGATGTATAAACTTTCAGTCATAAGACGTTCGCGTATAAATAAACGCAACAGTGTTGAGCAACACAGTATACAAAACAATATACATAAAATCACAGATATCACTCTTAAACAATTAAACACATCACGTCTGGACCTTAGGAAAATCCTTCGGACATTCAAACCACACAATTAACATACCGTTCACCGGGATAACAGCTAGCTTGACAATTCTTGCTCTAGTAATTCTTTCCCGTACGCTGTTGTTTATACATGCAATAACGGGTATTATTAATATGGTTGTCCACTAAATATTACAGTACAATCATTGTAGAGTTTATATTCGTAGTATACTAACTCCGTATGTACTTTATTTCCTCCTGTTAATTAACAGTGGTTCTAGATAACCTAATAGTTCATTATTTTATGTGGAGTTCACATGTGATAATGAATTCTACCATATAGTATATTTCCATTTCTTTAATCATATACTCATAATTAATTCCACTTATCCTTTATATTATATCCTTTGGTTATTTTTTTATTATGACCACATTTATTTATTAAACTTTATATTATACTCCATAATGTATAATAATACATAGTTTTAATTCCTTTCTTTATTAAATTACAAAACCAACCATAATAATTCAATATTTACATAATGAACACATTATCCTTTATAAATTAACCAATAACCATATAACTTTTATAATTTATTTAATTACCCATATAACTTCCGGTATTTATATTCTATACCCATAACTTTCATAAATTACAATTTATCCACACCTATTTTTGGTTTCAACTTATATTTCTCTATATTTGCAATTTAACCCCCAAAACTTTATATAAGTTACATAATACTTATAAACTATTGTTTCTAATATTTAATTCTTCTTTATTTCTGTAAAGGTTCATGTATTTTGTAAATTACATTTCCGCCCATATTAAATTTCGGTTTTTACATATACACTTTTATAAATTACATTTTCACCCTTAAACTTTTATAAACTTAATATTTTATGTCATAAATCATTTTAACCCAAGTTTGTGGTCAACACTTTGACCAAGACTTAACTTTATAATTAATACTTTAATATACCCATAAAATCATATATATTCTCGGTTACACCCTAAACTTTCCAATAATTACAAAATAGCCCCAAAACTTTATAAAATGTTATTTAAACACTTAAACACTTATTTAAATTCACCAAAATTCTTAATATTAATTCCTACCTTATATTATATCATAATTATGCCAAATAACCCCTTATGTTCTCGGCAATTATTATTTATACACTAATCTTTTCAAAAATTACATTTTAGCCACATAACTTATTAAAATAGCCATTTAAATACTTGTAGCTATTTTTAATATTCCCAAAATTTATAATATAAGTTAATACACTTATATATATTTTAAAACTCACCAAATCTTACATATTGCTCTCGGCTTCAATTTTGTTTTACCATAAGGTTTTAAAACTTGATTTAAACTTTATAATAAATACATATAAATGTATATAAGTCATATAACACTTCTAAAAATTATGCTAATGACTTAGAATGATTATAAACTCAAAATAGAACCTTTTATCCTTAGATATTTCGGTTTAACAATATGTATATCCCATTTAATTTTTGTAACACAATTTTATACCTTAAGGTAATATTCTTACCTTATATGTTATAAATTATTTTTCTTGATACTTTAACTCAATATTTTCGGCCTTAATATTAACATGGCCTAAACATAATTTTTATACCAAAGTTTGAAGCTTAAATCAAACTTAAACTTAATAAACCTTAATTATATAAACTTACCCCTTAAATCAAGACAATTCTTGTACTTAATTTTTCCTTGAATTCCAAGCTCTCCAAATGCTATTTTGATGAAGGTATTTCGGCCTCCTTGTATATATGTAGGAGATCTATTTGTTAGACTTCTAACAAGAGTTTATAAATAATATTTGTAGTAATTTTACAAGAGTTTACCTTTGTAACACCCCTACCGCTAATACCGTCATTACTGTACAAATACTTACCTTCGCAGCGGATACTCCTTACACAACGGCGGGTGTACAATGTCGTTAGTCACCCACGTGACTAACAAGGCGAGTTACAATACTACATACTATCGGTCTGATGAATAAGAACATACCGAGTACTCTACACAATACAATACTTCCCATTGCATACTCAACCATAATACAATTACAACTCCAATACAATACTATACCGGGTATACTACCATCCTTAAATTACCGATACAGTTTAAGCTTCCACATTCGCATTACATTACAAGTACCAATTCCTACTATACAACTACCCATGCTTACGTAGCAGCCCCCGTCCTACTCTCTCGAACGGTGATCAGCTTCGGGTACCTGCACACTAAAAACGGTCCCCCGAGGGGGTCAGCTTACGTTGCGCATGAAATTCGCATATACCGCGTGCTAACCGCGGTACATCGACTACTTTGGGTCGAATATACATGGAGTTCATTTACATGCATACGTACATACTCATGCTACAACAATACAACATCATTACCTACATACACATACAAATTCAATACTTACGAAGGAAGACAGTTCGATGGTCAACCATTTGTATTTGTTATTCATTCATTACTCTTCGTACTATATTCGATCTTCTCTACTCTACTCATACCTACTTCTTACTCGTACATACTCAACACTCCATGCTCGATACTTTACTCGTACACGTTCCTTACTCTGTACTCGTTACTGCACTTATGTACACTCATTACTCAATACTCCTTGCTTACTCATACATACTCAATACTCAATACTTATTCATACTTACTCAATACTCAATACTCACTACATACTCAATACTCAATACCCACTACATACTCATACTCGCTTCTTACTCCATACCCATTACTTTACTCATACGTACGCAATACTCAATACTTAATACTTTGGCCACCGGGCGGAGTCATACAAAAGACTCGCCGCCGGACCTACAATACGAGGGCTATACGCTTAACTCCTCAAATACTCAAATGTCCGTTCTACCGGACTACTCACATTCCCAACACTCTTCTCTCAGAGTATAATACAATCTCACGGATTAGCCTAGAAGTATCTCTCTCGATAACCTCCACTGGCTTAGGGAATTACTACCGTCTAGTATCCTCAGGTTTAAGGGTTTCCCCAACATATCGGATACTCTCATGTTCGGGTCATTACTTACATCAGTCGGGTCCTCTCATAATAGGTCGACTAACTACTAAGGGGTTTGGAGATCCCTCGTCATTCTTTACTACTCTTATGGTTCATGTTTGCACCAAGAATAATTCCTTCGATATGGGTTATTATATACTTACTACTATTGTTTGTGGGTTATTCGCTTCGATCCTCTTACCGTTATCGGGAGGTTGTTACTCCCGTACACTCTCTCACATTCTAGCGAGTTCATTGGGTTGCGTTATCGTTTATCACTCCGATAGCTTAGTGCGTTGCTATTGTTCCATTATCTCACAATAAGACTCTTACTACGAGTCACTACAAAGCAACACTCATCTATGAGTCGATCTACGCACCAAGTAAAGCCACACAATCAATTCAAGAAAGGTTAGCTCATGCAACATACAACAAGACATATAATGAAAGGCAGTAAACCGTTTTCATGCTTTAATCTTGATTAGCCGGCATACAGCATACAAATCAATGTAACTCGGTTAGCATACGGGGCATGAGAAAATCATACCTTTCACCGGGGTTAGCTTTACCGTGTGTTCCCTTATTCCTTGGTTCACATTGTTCCACTGATAATGTTTCAAACATGTCATTAATACTATGCTCATACGGTACGTAAAGAATTACTACTCCCGTACTTACCCCATTATCCCGGTATACTTAGTTTACTCATGTCAAACTACGTCCTTACTCCCCATTAATTTCCTACACTTGTTTACACTTCTTAAGACCTTTAAACATCATTAATTAAGTACTAATTATCTTATGCTATCATTATCATTCACTTTACATACTTACTAATTCTTACTTATACAATTTCATTCTCATTCTTTACCTACTTCTCACTCTTACTCTAGCTTGTTTTTACTTCTAATGACCCTTAATTATCATTAATTAGGTCTTAGGCATCTCATATACTCACTTCCAAACAATTCTTTAACTTTCAGCCCATTTAAAATCACTCTCGGGTGAATTTTGGTGTTGGTCCGGGACCTTGTCCAGGTCCTATGTCCCGGACCAACACTCAGCCTAACTCTCGAGCTAATTTCAATGGTGGTCCGGGACTTTACACAGACCCATAGTCCCGGACCATTCACGCTTTGCAGTCTCGAATTCATTTTCACTATGGTCCGGGACCTTATATCCAGACTAAGTCCCGGACCCAGCTTTAAGAGCAACTCTCGGCCATTTTACAAGGTGTGGTCCGGGACCTCTTACAAGGCTCCAGTCCCGGACCAACACAGGTCGGTTACGAAATGAAATTTCTCATGCTCTGTTCTTCTTCTTCCTTTGGCTCATTGATTCCCCATTGCTCTACACTTAATCTCACATGTTTTAATACTTAATTCAACATAAACCTACTTTAATCCATCACTAAATCTCTTCCCTCATTATACTGAAACAAAACCATTCACTGTCAAATTTTCCTCTCCTCTGTTGCAGTTCCACCGAGTTGCTGCTGCTACTTCTGTTTCATTTTCCTTCTTCTTATACAATTGCTACAAGCCTCTAAGTGGCATAGTTCCTCTCTAAATTTTGCCATAGCTTCCCCTAATATCTTACATTATCCTCACACTAGTTTGTTTACAAAACAAAACTCATTCAACCTGAACCAGTTTTCATATATGCATTTGACAGTTCATATATATATATATATGCATCAGTTTCAAGCTCAACGTTTCAGCAGCCCATCCATTTTGTTTTCTTTGACAAATTCTAACTTAACAATACACTAATGCTACTAATACCATTATGCTCATTCCATTTCCATTGCTACGGTTGCAGTTACTTGACCAAATACATATACACACACTACCCAAAATACATACAGAGGCAGTTTCAATACCTCACGTTTTGCTTCTGTTTTGTTTTTCCTCCTTTCCTTCTTCTTGCTCTCCTTTCCTTCTTTGTTTTTGTTTCTTTATTCCTTGTTTTAGTTAACGAACAACAAGGTTCAGGCCCTCATTGAAATGCCCGCAGCTGAACATGGAATGTTCACGTGGGTTTGATTTTTGCATCAGGAGAATAAAACAGTGGAAACAAAGGAAGGTTTGGTTCTGTCTTTACCTTAGAACATGAAGTAGAGGATGGGGCTTCAACCAGTGACCTCTAGACTCCAAAAATGACAACACCCATGAAAACGAAATTGGTTGTTTTCAACTTTTGAAAGGTGGAGATGCTTCTCCTTAATGGGAGGATTTCAACGGTATGGTTTTTGTGGCATTTGGAGTTTGTTTGGATGTTCAAAGGTGAGGGAGAAGTGGGCTTGTTAGGTCTTCTCAAATCGCCATTGTTGGCTGGTTGAGGAAGAAAGGAAATTCAGAAAGTAGGGAGTGTTGTACGAGAGAGTAGAGGGAAATTGGAGAGAGAGAGTGACTTATTACTTTTTATTTGTTTGTCCTCTAGCATAAGCAACAATTAAAATAAGAGGGTATGAGAGAGGGGCTGGCCCAATCGGCTCACACACAGCCCTATTATGGGTTTTAAAATTTTATTTGCAAAGTGGACACACTAACTTTGCTTATTACACTCTCACCCCAACAACTTCCCGTTTTGACAGTTTTACTAAACGGTACCCGTTTTCCGGAATTTTCTCGTTTAATTAATTTTATTGGTTCTAACCCTTCATTAATATTTATTAATGATTTAATTAATTATAATTATTACGGGTCTATTTAACCATTTAAAATCATGTTTTCTCGGTTTCCTCGAATAACGCGCTTTTAAAATTCGTTTATGTTTTTAATCCGTTTTCTTCGGGAATCGCTCCCGTACATAATTAGGCATGAATAAGCCTTAAGAATCCTTATAATACTCTAACCGAGGTCTCGCCTCCTATGGTTATATAACGCTTATCGTAGCGTTTCTCGTTTTTAAAGCGTTTACTCATTTCTTGGATTTATTTTCTTCACCCAAAATTACTTAGGCGCTATTAGGCCCATAAATACATATTAGAGTAATTTAATCACCATATTTAAGTTCGGGGTATTTCAATCTACCCCCCTTAAAGAACTTTGCCCTCAAAGTTGGTGAGTCTAATATTGTTACTGTATAAATACTCTATGCTAAGGTTACGACCTCACATATAACTTGTCAAACTCCAATGTCTGACATGATGCATACTACGCATCCAAACAACATGTCACTGCATGCATAGCAATCAAAAATATACGTTACAAGCTTTCCATGGGGTCCGTCCGCAGATAATAGGTACATCCTCCCCATGTCAAGTGATCCCTCAGGTACCGGTCACGTTTGAACACTTACGCTTTCTGGTTCACGGCCGTCATGACTTGAGCACTTACACTTTCTGGCTCTACGGTCCTTTGGTTCTGATCAAATTCATTTGCACATATAGAGATCCTCAGGCACTTACTCATACTTACTTACTCATACTTACGCATACTTACTCATACTTACTCGGGACTACGCGCCCCAGTGCCTTTGGAAAAATACAAAAACACACTGTTACCGTACAACGGGTGTAGTGGTTTCAAACTATCTACACTTCCACAGACTCAAAACTAGCTTCACCTCCTATGGTTTCGACCGGATACCCGTGCCTAGGCATGGAAGATCCACTAGCCCGTGGGAGCGGTTTCAAAACCGATCCTCATTCCAAGTTTGAAGAAAACACTTGTACCAAATTAGTTTTGGAAATTCATTTTGAAAACTTGCATACATCTCCCAAATACCATTTATGATGATTATACCTATTACTAGTGTCATTGTTGTGACCACTTAAGGGAGCTTCCAGAGTCCTTCAACCACAATGTGATCAGCATTGGTGTTGAATTATCCTTCCACCCAATTTGTGTTCGGCTTCCCTTGATCGCTAGCAAATCAAGTTCCACTTCCCACCTCAATACAAACAGACAGCTCGTCAAACATTATTTCGTTTTCTATCTTTTTAATCTTGCTACTCATAATCATACACATACATTTTCCAATTTATATGATTCACTTGCTTACTTACTAATCATCTCATCAATTATTACTATGTCATCTCCAACTACTATACTTAAGAAATTCATGGGTATAATATCCCATTAATTTACTATACTCAATTTATACTCATAACATACATCGGTTTCATACCGATTTATACTCCTCACGTCTCCCATACATACTCATTCCTCATACTATTACCAATGGGGTTCTCATTCCCCTGGAGTTTCTCTACTCCTTTCTTATTCTTATTTCTCCAATAACTACAATTACACGATGAGTGAATACGAATGTTTATGTAACATAAGTATCAACCATCAAAACGAATTCTCTTGCGCTATGCGCATTGTAGTTTACGCACCTATCACGTAAAACATACATTTCGCGGTTTTCGCTCTACCCCCCTTAAAAGGGATTACGCCCACGTAATCTACCATGTGTCACATGGACATTGGTCGAAGGCATTCAGCCGTCATGGAGTGGTTCAGCTTCCATGCGGTCTATTACACAATGTTCCTTGATCAAAGGGTCTTAACCGTGTTACTGGTAGTCCCGCATCAAGAATGTTCATTGGAGTTATTCAACTCTTAACCGTGTTCGGTTCTAGCCTAAATGGCTTTAAGGCATTGGCGATTAACCATTTATTCACTAGCTGTATTTCCCTTAGGATTATGAGCCCACTAGCTTCTGCTGCGCGACCCTGATAACTTGGGCTATTCGCCCTTCTCGTTACCTTTAATGTGCTACACCTCACCTTTTTATCCCTCTTATTGTGGGAATAAGGTTTATTCCATCACGCGTGGTATTCTTTTACCGTGCACAACTCAATGAGTTTTAGGTTCATAACCAGCTCTCTGGCAATCTATATACATAGTGTTGGGTTTTGTAGTGATCATTCACTTAGTTCCTCCGACTTATTGTCGGTTGAGGTTAAGTCACTACTTAGTTGTAGTGCTTCCCTTGTTATCAGTGGATTCTGAATTATGCCAGTTTTTCTGGTTCATTGCAAGTGCTCTTTACCTTTATGACCTCGCATTCTCAATGCGTCAGTCCTTGTGACTTTCTTAAGTCTCCTTTCACTTTTATTCCAATGGAATTCACGTCTTGTGATTGTTGGTGTGTTTCACACTCTTCGTGCTTCTTTGGCCTTAGGCCGCACGGTTTGTTCCTAAGCTTTTGCTTAGCTAGCTTATGCTAGGTTCACTGGTGAAAGGAAGAATTTACTACTACTTACATTTTCCATATTCCTAGCTATCCCACTAGATCATTAACTACACAAGTGCAATACCAAAACACTCAGTCCTACAGAGTGCAGAGGCGTGAACCCTTGGCAGTAACTCTCTTATGAGATCGCAATAGGACTGATCGTTACTCCTTCAGGTGGTGCTTCATCATTTGGTGCAGACTTCTGGCTTGTTGGCCGGTCTGTCTACCATCTTGTATTAACAACTCCATAGTATTGGGTGATTATTCACATACATTGGTCGCCTGTTGCGCACCATGTTCTTACTGATTCTGCAGTATTGGTTTACATGGCATCCGCTGTGCTAGCTTCAGCTCATGCATTTCCACTATTTATATCATTGTTTGGTGTTTATACGTCTGAGCTCCTTGAGCGTCATTTACTTATACTTTATGTTCCCACATATCAAGTTCTTATTGAACCGGTTACTCCTTAGTTGTCAACAGCTCCTGTTGAAGCTTATTTTACGTTGCTTGGCAATAATTGTATGTTCAAGCTTAACTACATTAGTAGTTCTGAAAGGGATATATTTCCCGGCAGTTACTGATGGTATCCCCTTCTTGGGATCCAAGTGTTCACCGCTCTCGCGGTCTCACATTTATGAGGGGTATCCTTGCTCGTGGGTTATTAATTTTTTTATTGGTGTAGTCCTTGACCGCTTTCCATAGGGTTCACAATGGGTTTTGCAACCGTCGAATTGTGTATTGTAACAGTTTCATGGCATACTAGCCATATCGCCTAGAGCTCTGCTCATCATAAGCCGTTCCAAAGTGGTTACTTCTCCGTATACCATATGATGGTTTGGAGGTGATACTGGGCTCCATGATAAGATCGTCGCATCACGCTTCCGTTTGTTGGAGACCCTTTTTGTATCTTGGTATTGGTCGATACCATTTATTAATTTGGGGTATCCCCTGTCAAGTGGGATCCCTTCGGTGTTCTAACCGGACGTTCGTTCCGATTGTGGTGTCCTTACCACGACATCCCGTTCAACCGTGTTGACTTGATACCCTTTGTGGATTGCTCCTGGGTAGTACTGATTATACGGTAGCATCTGGCTGACATTAACGAGTATGTTCAGTTTGTTATCCTACCTTGCGGTTCTGGATCTGTGTTATCCGTTGAGGTTTATAAAGTCTCCCGTTCCTAGGGTAGACCATTGGTGTTTTTCCTTATGTTATGACGGTTTTGATATTCTCTTCGGTGATGGATGGTATTTCCGGTACCTTATAACATCACCCTGTGTGTTTGTGGTAGTTGTTCTGGGAATTCTATCCCGTTCATTGAACACTAAAGTGTTAATGTTAGGCATTTGCCTTACAGTGTTTAGACTGGGTATTCCTTCCAGTTATCATACTTTACTTCAATATCTTCAGGACATATCCAATGTCTTTATTCAGTTGTTGTGCTTCTTGCACCTTTAACTCTTAATTATCCTCCTAGAGTGAGTTCTTGACTCCTTTAGCTTGTAAGCTTACCTGAGTTTCCTTTGCTCGTTTGAGGTATCTAACTGTTATGTTTTGAATTTACTTATGGTCCGTAGAACGGAGTTGACTACTTCCCGTGTTTCGTACACATGTATACATACGTGGGGTACCTCTTGGCACGTTACCACTTACCTAACTATCCGTCAGGCCCGCAAGCTCCTTCGGAGTGCGGTCGTCCCACATCCCGTATTTGGGTACACTAGTAGTGTTCGTCACACGCCTAGGTGAAGTATTCTATTGTCAACTCCTCTTGTATCATTCTATGATACTCACCGTAATTCCGTCTATTTGGTTTTAAAATCCAAGTTTAAAAGAAGGTTTGTGGTTTTGAAAGAAAAATTTGGGTTTTGAAAATAGTTCGGTGTAAAAAATTCTTCATGGCGTTGCCATGTCTGAGGTCTTGACCAAGTCCAGCTTCTCGCTGACTGGTATTCTTAATACAATGGTCGGGCCGCTAGGCCTTTCCAAGGTTTCGTTATTTAAAATCCTTAGGATTGGTGATCCTATATTTGCTCCATTCGTCATAGCGGTACTTTAGCAAGTATTTGCGGGTTATTAAAAGTTTCAACCGTCTTCTAGTTGCTGCACTTGCCCTGGGCAAGTGCGCGGGTAGGTTGTTTTTCAGTTAACGTATACCAGTTACGGTATCGTTTCCATCCATATTTGGCGGTCTTAGGTCTTTCTTTGATCTTTGATGGTGATCTCCTGAGTCGCTTCTCAGTATTGACATGTCGTCATCCGGGTGTCTCACACCTTCAGTGTGGTTAACGAGACTTGACTTATCCTTAGGAACCAGGTTGTGGTCCTATAGGTGTATGTGTTATGATTTCTTTCATAGTTATCTGAACTATGTTGTTCGGTTATTACTGCCTCTTGGCATGTAGGTTTGGTATTAATCCAACCTCGACTAATTCCTTAGTCGGTTTGTATACCGTTGTTGGTATCATCAAAGATTACAGTCCGTAGACTCTCTTGTCTCGCTTGCTACTCCATTTCCTTGCTTCATTGCACGACTGTGTTTCTCTTCTTACTGGCTACGCATGGTTCTCGCGACTGCGAAGCGTGTCGCCCCATGGTGCCATAAATTCCAGTATCCTTGTGTTTAGGATCTTCATTCCTCCGCCGTTAAGTGCGGTTCTTGTCGTTCAACGGAACCGTCTTCGGGACTTCCAGTTCTTGGACTCTACCGTTTGACAGGTTCATTTCTAATAAGGTTTACTTGCAACTGCCAGATCGGGTGTTACCCGAGTGTGAGAGGTCTTTCCATCTCTCTAGCGTTATTCTCCCGACTTAATACCGTGGGTTGCGGAGGGCGGGGTATGGTTGTTGTAGGTTTCCGGTTCACGCGGAAGTTCCTATCTAGCGTCCTCGCACACTAGCACTCAACCCTTAGCCCTAATCTCTACTTCCTAACTCGGTATTTTCCTAAACTCGGTATTTCATCCATCAGAGCGATACTTCGCTCTGATACCACTTTTTGTAACACCCCTACCCTAATACCGTCATTACTGTACAAATACTTACCTTCGCAGCGGATACTTCTTACACAATGGCGGGTGTACAATGCCGTTAGTCACCCACGTGACTAACAAGGCGAGTTACAATACTACATACTATCGGTCTGATGAATAAGAACATACCGAGTACTCTACACAATACAATACTTCCCATTGCATACTCAACCATAATACAATTACAACTCCAATACAATACTATACCGGGTATACTACCATCCTTAAATTACCGATACAGTTTAAGTTTCCACATTCGCATTACATTACAAGTACCAATTCCTACTATACAACTACCCATGCTTACGTAGCAGCCCCCGTCCTACTCTCTCGAACGGTGATCAGCTTCGGGTACCTGCACACTAAAAACGGTCCCCCGAGGGGGTCAGCTTACGCTGCGCATGAAATTCGCATATACCGCGTGCTAACCGCGGTACATCGACTACTTTGGGTCGAATATACATGGAGTTCATTTACATGCATACATTACAACAATACAACATCATTACCTACATACACATACAAATTCAATACTTATGAAGGAAGACAGTTCGATGGTCAACCATTTGTATTTGTTATTCATTCATTACTCTTCGTACTATATTCGATCTTCTCTACTCTACTCATACCTACTTCTTACTCGTACATACTCAACACTCCATGCTCGATACTTTACTCGTACACGTTCCTTACTCTGTACTCGTTACTGCACTTATGTACACTCATTACTCAATACTCCTTGCTTACTCATACATACTCAATACTCAATACTTATTCATACTTACTCAATACTCAATACTCACTACATACTCAATACTCAATACCCACTACATACTCATACTCGCTTCTTACTCCATACCCATTACTTTACTCATACGTACGCAATACTCAATACTTAATACTTTGGCCACCGGCGGAGTCATACAAAAGACTCGCCGCCGGACCTACAATACGAGGGCTATACGCTTAACTCCTCAAATACTCAAATGTCCGTTCTACCGGACTACTCACATTCCCAACACTCTTCTCTCAGAGTATAATACAATCTCACGGATTAGCCTAGAAGTATCTCTCTCGATAACCTCCACTGGCTTAGGGAATTACTACCGTCTAGTATCCTCAGGTTTAAGGGTTTCCCCAACATATCGGATACTCTCATGTTCGGGTCATTACTTACATCAGTCGGGTCCTCTCATAATAGGTCGACTAACTACTAAGGGGTTTAGAGATCCCTCGTCATTCTTTACTACTCTTATGGTTCATGTTTGCACCAAGAATAATTCCTTCGATATGGGTTATTTATATACTTCCACTACCTATTGTTTGTGGGTTATTCGCTTCGATCCTCTTACCGTTATCGGGAGGTTGTTACTCCCGTACACTCTCTCACATTCTAGCGAGTTCATTGGGTTGCGTTATCGTTTATCGCTCCGATAGCTTAGTGCGTTGCTATTGTTCCATTATCTCACAATAAGACTCTTACTACGAGTCACTACAAAGCAACACTCATCTATGAGTCGATCTACGCACCAAGTAAAGCCACACAATCAATTCAAGAAAGGTTAGCTCATGCAACATACAACAAGACATATAATGAAAGGCAGTAAACCGTTTTCATGCTTTAATCTTGATTAGCCGGCATACAGCATACAAATCAATGTAACTCGGTTAGCATACGGGGCATGAGAAAATCATACCTTTCACCGGGGTTAGCTTTACCGTGTGTTCCCTTGTTCCTTGGTTCACATTGTTCCACTGATAATGTTTCAAACATGTCATTAATACTATGCTCATACGGTACGTAAAGAATTACTACTCCCGTACTTACCCCATTATCCCGGTATACTTAGTTTTACTCATGTCAAACTACGTCCTTACTCCCCATTAATTTCCTACACTTGTTTACACTTCTTAAGACCTTTAAACATCATTAATTAAGTACTAATTATCTTATGCTATCATTATCATTCACTTTACATACTTACTAATTCTTACTTATACAATTTCATTCTCATTCTTTACCTACTTCTCACTCTTACTCTAGCTTGTTTTTACTTCTAATGACCCTTATTATCATTAATTAGGTCTTAGGCATCTCATATACTCACTTCCAAACAATTCTTTAACTTTCAGCCCATTTAAAATCACTCTCGGGTGAATTTTGGTGTTGGTCCGGGACCTTGTCCAGGTCCTATGTCCCGGACCAACACTCAGCCTAACTCTCGAGCTAATTTCAATGGTGGTCCGGGACTTTACACAGACCCATAGTCCCGGACCATTCACGCTTTGCAGTCTCGAATTCATTTTCACTATGGTCCGGGACCTTATATCCAGACTAAGTCCCGGACCCAGCTTTAAGAGCAACTCTCGGCCATTTTACAAGGTGTGGTCCGGGACCTCTTACAAGGCTCCAGTCCCGGACCAACACAGGTCGGTTACGAAATGAAATTTCTCATGCTCTGTTCTTCTTCTTCCTTTGGCTCATTGATTCCCCATTGCTCCTACACTTAATCTCACATGTTTTAATACTTAATTCAACATCTAAACCTACTTTAATCCATCACTAAATCTCTTCCCTCATTATACTGAAAACAAAACCATTCACTGTCAAATTTTCCTTCTCCTCTGTTGCAGTTCCACCGAGTTGCTGCTGCTACTTCTGTTTCATTTTCCTTCTTCTTATACAGTTGCTACAAGCCTCTAAGTGGCATAGTTCCTCTCTAAATTTTGCCATAGCTTCCCCTAATATCTTACATTATCCTCACACTAGTTTGTTTACAAAACAAAACTCATTCAACCTGAACCAGTTTTCATATGCATTTGACAGTTCATATATATATATATATGCATCAGTTTCAAGCTCAACGTTTCAGCAGCCCATCCATTTTGTTTTCTTTGACAAATTCTAACTTAACAATACACTAATGCTACTAATACCATTATGCTCATTCCATTTCCATTGCTACGGTTGCAGTTACTTGACCAAATACATATACACACACTACCCAAAATACATACAGAGGCAGTTTCAATACCTCACGTTTTGCTTCTGTTTTGTTTTTCCTCCTTTCCTTCTTCTTGCTCTCCTTTCCTTCTTTGTTTTTGTTTCTTTATTCCTTGTTTTAGTTAACCGAACAACAAGGTTCAGGCCCTCTTTGAAATGCCCCGCAGCTGAACATGGAATGTTCACGTGGGTTTGATTTTTGCATCAGGAGAATAAAACAGTGGAAACAAAGGAAGGTTTGGTTCTGTCTTTACCTTAGAACATGAAGTAGAGGATGGGGCTTCAACCAGTGACCTCTAGACTCCAAAAATGACAACACCCATGAAAACGAATTGGTTGTTTTCAACTTTTGAAAGGTGGAGATGCTTCTCCTTAATGGGAGGATTTCAACGGTATGGTTTTTGTGGCATTTGGAGTTTGTTTGGGTGTTCAAAGGTGAGGGAGAAGTGGGCTGCTTGTTAGGTCTTCTCAAATCGCCATTGTTGGCTGATTGAGGAAGAAAGGAAATTCAGAGAAAGTAGGGAGTGTTGTACGAGAGAGTAGAGGGAAATTGGAGAGAGAGAGTGACTTATTACTTTTTTTTATTTGTTTGTCCTCTAGTACATAAGCAACAATTAAAATAAGAGGGTATGAGAGAGGGGCTGGCCCAATCGGCTCACACACAGCCCTATTATGGGTTTTAAGATTTTATTTGCAAAGTGGACACACTAACTTTGCTTATTTACACTCTCACCCCAACAACTTCCCGTTTTGACAGTTTTACTAAACGGTACCCGTTTTCCGGAATTTTCTCATTTAATTAATTTTATTGGTTCTAACCCTTCATTAATATTTATTAATGACTATTTAATTAATTATAATTATTACGGGTCTATTTAACCATTTAAAATCATGTTTTCTCGGTTTCCTCGAATAACGCGCTTTTAAAATTCGTTTATGTTTTTAATCCGTTTTCTTCGGGAATCGCTCCCGTACATTAATTAGGCATGAATAAGCCTTAAGAATCCTTATAATACTCTAACCGAGGTCTCGTGCCTCCTATGGTTATATAACGCTTTATCGTAGCGTTTCTCGTTTTTAAAGCGTTTACTCATTTCTCTTGGATTTATTTTCTTCACCCAAAATTACTTAGGCGCTACTAGGCCCATAAATACCATATTAGAGTAATTTAATCACCATATTTAAGTTCGGGGTATTTCAACCTTAGGAATTTAACAAGGTATTTTTGGTACACCTTGAGATGATTGTAGATCCAAGTTTCCTTCATGAAATAATGAAGAGGATATGGATTTCGAAGCTCCTAAATTTCGAAAATAGCTTAAGGTAATTTACTAGGATTTTCAACCTGAAAATATACCTTAACTTGATCTTGTTGTTCCTTGTGTTGTTGTTGAATTTAGGAACCTCCTTGGAACAATTATGCTTGGCGAAAATAGTAGGAGTTACTAGGATGATTTCTTGCTTCAAGACTTGAAAGGTTTAACTAGGAAATTACATTAAAATGGTGTTAGAACTTGATACACCATTAATGGAGCTTAAAGCTCTAAGGAATTAAATTACCAATGGAAGGAGAAAAGAGAGAGCAAGGAGAAGCTTACCAATTCAGTTGGTGTGGGCAAAGGAAATGAACAAAAGCTCACGTATGTATTAAGGCAAGAATGAGAGGAAACAAACTTGGAAATTATTGGTATCTTACATGGCATTATTCTTTGATTGTTTTTGATTATTTGACTTCATAATTGACTAATAAACTCTCTCAATTTAGGCTATCCTTACGGCTGATTGGCAAGGGAGTAATGGAAGATTTGTTTGGCATTTGAAAGAAGAGATAAGACAAGGTAATTCTTTAATGTTTACTTATCTTAATTATTTGTACTAATCTTGTCTTCTTCTTTGTAGGTGACCGGCCATGATGGAGATGGGAAGCTCCTAGCCATTGTAGTCTTACGGCTAAATGCATGGTAGGAAATCAATCTAGTTTGTTTTATATTAGACATGTGATTAGGCTTAGTCTTGTACTTGTTTTTATTTGATCATTAACAGCAATAATTACTCCTTATCTCCTGCATGTGAATCGGCAGCCACAAGTCTAAACAATGGGTTATTTATTAGTTAATTGTCTACTATAAAGGCTAGATCTAGCTTAGTGTTTTTAATGTCATTAATTCTAATTACTAATCTTATTGTTGTTTCTTGCAGGTCATACTGTGGGTGAGGGCTCTAATTGACTGCCATGTTGATACATTAACAAATAATATAGGTAGGGATGGGTCATCATATCACATGACATATTTTTTTGCTAAAACTAGTCAAAATTGACTAGAAATGGCGCCCATAATGGTGGTCAAATGGGACTGATTTTTCATTTGGTTTTTGTTACACTATATTGTACTAAGATCATACTAATATGTGTAATAGGTTCCAGCATTTAATTGGTACATTTTTATTATGGTAAAAGGTGGAAGATTTAAGGTAAAAATGCTGATTTTAGGTACCTTTTTATCCTAAAATCGCCCCCACTTGTACTATGAATTTAGTACTGCCATCAATTTATTTAGATGGTCAATTTATCCCCTTTTAAGATTGTCAACTCTTGGCTCCTCAAAAACTTCAAGGTAATTGTGTAGAACACGTTTTTGTGACACCCGAAGGTGCGTTTTTGTGCTTTAAGAATTTTCTGGAAAATAATTAGTCGCTACTGGTTCCAAGTGTTTATTGACATTGTTTATAGTCAATAATAATATTTTAAGGTGTTACATTGAGTTATATGGGGTTATATAAACTTGTAACTCAATTTTAGGGCTAACGGGACACTCCCGAGGCAAAAAGGAGCGTTAAGAAATTCATCCGAGCACTTTGTTAATTTTTGTGAAAGTAGCTCAAGAACCCTCTTTGGAATAATGAATATAGATGATAGGAACTCTTAGAATGATTTATATTGGAGTTTGTGCCACCTCGGTACCTCTCCGAGGCACTCCCGTGGGTTTATGGGGCCCTCATCGGGAACCTCCGAGAGCTTTATCTCTAACTGAGAATCTATCTTGAGAATGCAAAATGTGTGAATTTGAGCAAGAATTTGAGTAGGCCTTAAACCTAAGTTTTGAAGAGGTTTAGAGCATGTTTTAAGGTGATTAAACATGTAGAAAACATGTGGAAAGATTTGGGAGAGATTGAGTATGAATTAAGGGTTGATTTGGAGGTGAAAAATCACTTAAGTAACAGTTTTTAGCAGGGTCCGGGACTTAGGATAGGGACCAAGTCCCGGACCGCACCAAAATAAGCCCCGAGAGTACATAACCAGATCTGGTCCGGGACTTAAGATGGGGACAAGGTCCCGGATCATAGTGAAATTCATGCCAAGAGTACAAGTCCTGGTCTGGTCCGGGACTTAAGAGAAGTATAAGGTCCTGGACCACTTCATTAATATGGCCGAGAGTTTGATTATGTATTTGTCCAGGACTTTAGGTAGGGACCAAGTCTCGGACCACCCCCAAAAATGCCCCGTGAGTATTTTAAAGGGTTCTAATGATAGGGGTTTGAATGTTAATGATGTTAGATGATGTTAAGGCCTTGTTTGGTGACATGTAAAGGCCCTAGGAAGTGTAAGAAAGGGTTAGAAGTGAGTGAGAAGTGAGAACACAAACTAACAAAAGTAAAACCGGGATAACGGGGTAAGTACGGGAGTAGCATTTAATTATGTACCGTATGAGCTTAGTATTAATAATAATGTTTGGAACATTATTAGCGGATCGTGTGTGAACCGAGCATGGTGAGATGACACGATAAAAGTAAAAACCCCGGTGAAAGGTATGATTTTCTCATACCCCGCGTACTAATCGAGTTACGTTGATTTGTGTGTTTGTGTGCCGGCTTAATCAAGATTAAAGCATGAAAATAATCCACTGTTTGATTATGTATGCCTTGTTGTATGTTGTATGATCTAACATACTTGTATGCCGGTGTGGTCTAACATAGTGCATAGACCGACTCATAGTGAGTACCGATTGACTAGAATCCCGTAGATCGGGTAGTCTCGTAGACAATGAAATATGCAAACACACACAAGCTATCGATTAAAGTATAACGATAACGCAAACATATGAACTCCCTAGAATGTGAGGAGATGTACGGGTTGAGGAAATACCCGATAACGGTTAGGAAACTATATTGAAACAATCCACGAAGTTAATAAGAGTTGAGAGATAAATGAATTTCCATCGAGAGAATTGAAGTTGGTCCAATGATGTGAACTTATAAGAAAGGTAAAAGAGACCTAAGGGACTAAGTAACTCCCTCGAGACATGGTCGACCTCCTATATGAGGATTTTGCCCGGTATAAGGAAGTAACAGAAAGATAAATACGTGAAAAGTATGGGTAACCCTTGAAACTAAGATTACTCGAATTTAAGTAATGTTCCCTAATCATTAGGAATATCGAAAGAGATGCTCCTAGACTAATATACCTGAATATATTATAACTCCGAGAGAGGAGTGTATGGGAATGGGAGAAGTCCGAGAGTAGTCGGACCTATGCGAGAGTAGTAGGAACTAAGAGTGAGTTCTGGGAGCTAGTAAAACTAGGCTCGAAGTACGTATTAAGAGAAACAAGCGAGAAGAGTGTAGGAGACCTATAGTGTCTCAGGAACTACGTGAGCTTGAGTATTAGTAACCCAAGTGTATGGGTGAGATAAAGAGTAATAACCCAAGAGTGTGGGAGAGTATAAGAATGAGTAACCCGAGTGAATGGGTGAGTTATTGAATGAGTAACCAAGACATGGTGAGGTATAACCCTCGAGACCTAAGAGTAAATTGGTACAACTAACACCCTCGTTATGTTAGTTAAGGATTGTATTCCATGGGTAAATGTGAATCCTTGTGTAGTGTACATATGTAATGTATTGCTATGTTGCATGTTGATTGAATTAAAATGAATCTCATGCTCTCGACAAAAGTAGTCGGCGTACCCCGGTTAGCACTCGGGGTATGCTAATTTCATATGCAGCTTTAAGCTGAGCCCCTAGGGGCATCGTTTTTAATTGCAGGTACACCGGAGACGATACCGTTCGAGTGTAGGACAGGGTCGGTGGCTAGTATGGGTAGTTAGAATTTAATTTACTCATGTATTTGAATAAGGTGTATGACCGAATATGTTGTCGGCATCCGTGTATAGTAGACTCGGTATAGTAGAGAAATGAATTGAGAATTGTATTGGTATTGTGTACTCGGTTGTTCCAGTCCATCAGACTGTTACTGTAATTGAGTTTGGCCTGGTTAGCCACGAGGGTGGCTAACGGCGTTGTACTGCCGGGTTTAGCAATTGGGGTGTTACAAAAATGGTATCAGAGCGAAGTATCACTCTGATGACTGGAAATACCGAGCTTAGGAAATACCGAGTTAGGAATTAAAGACTTAGGGCTAAGGGTTGAGTGGTAGCGTGAGAGATGCACTAGTTAGGAACTTCCAGTATGGTCTGAATACCTGCAATACCAAACCCGCCCTCCACAACCCCCGTATTAAAAGCTCGGGATGGAACGCCAGAGAGATGGGGAGACCCGATCTGGCAGTTGCTAAATATAACTCTATCTGAACCAGAACCTGTCATGCGGTAGATCCCGAGAACCGGAAATTCTGGAGACGGATCCCGCTGGAACGATAATAACCGCACTTAAAGGCGGGAGATTAAGAAATCCTAATCTAAGGAGACCGAAATCTGTGGCAGCTTGGGGCGACATGCTTAGCAGTCGCGAGGACCTGGCTGGCCAAGCAGCAGCTAGAAGGAAAGCACCAACAGTGCAACAAGGCGGATTCATGAGAAATAACGAGAACCGGGACACATGTCTACAGACCGCCATAGTTAAATAATACCACTAACGGTATACTAACCGATTAAGAAACTAGTCAAGAAATAGGTACACCCACCCTGGCACACCCGAAGAGGTTGCAATATTTAACTAATATAGCTTAGACAGATACGAGCATAACTACGGGATGCACCCGAATAAGACTACTGAAGTAGTGCCTAAATGACTTAAACCTGAGTAACCACAGTAAAGACGTGGGAACGAGCAACGAGGTAGAACATAGAGTCAAGTAATTGAGGAACTTCGAGAGTGGGGAAGCACCTAAATGAATGACAGTCATGTCAAGATGAATGAGAAGCAGCTCTAAGGAGTAGTTATCCAGCTAAAGGATCAAAGAAAAAGCCGACAAGGCTACCGAATATAATGTGAACAATACCAAAACCGGTACGAGTTATCCCAAAAACCGCCTGTACCGTGCACTTGCCACGGCAAGTGCAGTAATAACGGGACCGTTAAGAGGAAACTTAGCAAGTGACAAGTACTTAGCAAGTACCAAGTGGCGAGAGAAGCCAATATAACACCACCAAGCCCTAAGAATTTTTAAATGAAAATTTGGAAAGGCCGAATGGCCTGACAATTGTACTAAGAGCATACCAGTCGGTGAGAAGCTAGATCTGGTAAGTAGCAACCGACATTGAAATGTCGTGAAGATTTTTATTTTCAACTCAAAATTTTCTTTCAAAACACAAATTTTCCAAAAAACCCCCAAATATTTAAACTAAACAGAAGAACCACGGTAAGCTATCATAGAATGATACAAGAGGAGTTGGCAATAGAGTACTTCACCTAGGCGTGTGACCGACACTACAAGTGTACACAAACAAGATATGGGACGACCACACTCCGAAGGAGCTTGCGGGCCTGACAGACCAATTATGAGTTAGTCGGGTAAGTGGTAACATATCAATAAGATACTCCATGTATGTATACAAGTAGAGTACGAAACACGGGAAGTAGCCCACTCCATACTACGAACGAAAGAGCCAATTCAAACCAAGACAGTTGGACACCTCGAATGATCGAAGAACACAAAGAAGCTTACCAACCTAAAGGAGTCTAGAACCCATTAAGGTGACGGACCTAGGGATATAGCGTTGATAAGTGTGGGAAGCACAGAGTAGTAAGTATAGACATTGGATATATCTCAGGAAATACATAATAACTGGAATGAATACTAGCGTAAGCAATACGGCGAATGCCTAAAATGAACATATTAATGTTCGGTAAACGGGATAGAATTCCCATAGTATACTTCACTAAAGAGAATGACGACCTGACCAAGAAGGTAAAGGAAAAGTACCAAGGATCTACCCAATAATGGGAGACATTATAACCCTAAACGGGATAAATCAAATATATAACCGCAAGGCGGGGTAAGAAACTGAACATACCTATGAGTTCAACCAGATGTAATGGGGCAACTCAGTAACACCCAGGAGCAATCCGTGAAGGGTGCTGGAATCAACAACGGTTGAATGAGATATCGTGTTGAGAACACAAGTTTAAGCTAACAATCGAGTAGAACCCGAAGGGATCCCACGTAACACGGGATACCCTAAATTGCCAGCGGGCATAGACTTATGTCGAGATATAAAAAGGGGCTCCCAAGTACGGAAGCGTGATGAGACAACCATATCAAAGAGCCCAGTAATACCTCCAAACTATTTAATGATATACGGAGAAGAAGAAACCTCTGTAAGCAGCCGCAAGGAGCATAACTCGAGGCATTGTGGCTTGTAAGCCAGAAAACCAACTACCAATCGTAGATTTAAACGTTACAAACCTATGCATAAAGGCATAAAAGGAATCGTGGAGAATAAACCACTACCCTACAATGGGGATACCCCTTGTTATTGTGGGGCCTAGGGAGCGGCAATTGCGTGAATCCTCCAGAGAAAGGCTACCACCTAAGAATGTAATGTGAAACCGCTAGATCGGTGTAGTGAAACCTAAGCATGTGTATATTTCCAAGGGGTAGATGAACAGAAATAGTATGTAGAGAGGCTTTGATAGCAATGGAAGGAAACCGAGAGAGCAATCGGTTGAGAAGTAAACACAGTATGTGTGCAATGTGAATTGTAGAGTAAACAAGGTGCAAGGAGCGTAGAGAGATTTAAAAGAATAGTATATTTAATTGAGCCAAGTGAGTGGCAAGCCATAGTATAAATGGCGGAATCACATGAGCGGAAGCTAAAGTAGTAGCGGATGCCTTGTAAATGAGTAAAGAACATGGTACGTAGCGAGCGACCATTGTAAGAGTGTAGCCAGATAGTGGTATGAAGTCGACGAGGAAGGATGATAAAGGAGACATATTCATTCCTATCACATGATAGATTTACCGCCAAGGGTTTACGCCTCTGCACTCTGTGGAACTGAGTGTTTTGGTATTGCACTTGTGCATTAATGATCTTGTGAGAGAGCTAGGAATTGAGAAATGTTAGTGAAGCCTGTTGAGCGAGAATCTAGAGAAATAACCGTGCGGCCATCGGCCAAAGATGCACAAAGAACGTGGGCCATAACCCACAGGTCCCATGACCGATGCAGAGTAGTATGAATGAAGAATTCTTGTACAGAAACAAGTAAACAAACATAAAATTAATCGAGGGAGCACTACATACTAAGTAGTACCTTGACCTCAACCGACAATAAGTCGGGAAAAGTAAATGAATAATCACGAAAGTATACAACGGTATACAAAATAGATTTCCAGAGAATTGGAGAGAAAATCTATAATTCATCGAATTCGCATACGGTAAGAAACAGCACGCGAAGATGTGTAACACATTAAGAGTAATAAAGGGCGAATCAAGCTCTAAGCTATCAGGTCACGCAGTAGAAGCTAGTGGACAGTAATTCAAAGGTTAAGTATACCTAGCTAATGTGAGTAAATCGCTAATCATAAACGCCTTGAAGCCTGAAAGGCTAGAACCGAACCTGGTTATGAGTTAATTAACTGCATTGAAGTTAAAACACTTCATGATACTTGAATTACTAAACCAATGTTTAGTAATAACATATGGTCGATTACACAGGCGTAACCCCTTTTAAGAGGGGTAGGGCGAGAAACCGCTTAGAGTATGTTTTACACATAGGTGTGTAAACTACTATGTGCTTCATAGCATAAGAACTTATTTTGATGATTGGAACTCATGTTATTTAAACATGTGTACCCATTCATTGTGTAATTTTAGTTATGGTGCATGAGATATGCGAGTAATGTGTATGTAATATGTATGAAAAGAGGAGTAGAGAAACTCCTGGGGAATGAGAATCCCTATATTCTATGTCTATGAGAATAGACATGAGTTATGATAGTAAGAATCGTATGAACCGATGTGTAACCTAGTAGAAGTGAGTTCCCTAGTAATCTTATTTTAGAATTATTAATGGAATGAGTTCCATCCTTGGAGCTGTTATGAATGTTTAAATTGAGTAATGATTTTGAGAAAATGAGCCCATGAGTTGCTTAGTAAATGTAGCCAAAGTAAATTCAGAATGACGGATGACCTAGAGTTCTCTGGTTTAGAGATAACTTGAAGTGAATCATTTATTAATATGACTAGAAAGAGTAAAAGATGAAAACGAAAATTTTGACTATCTGCTTGTTTGAAACTGACGTGGGAGGTGGAACTTGATCTGCTAGCGATCAGTAAACCGAACAACACATTAGGTGGAAGGATAGTTCAACACTGGTGCTGATCACATCAGGTCGGATGATTCTTGATGCTCCCCATAAGTGATCACAAGTAAACACGCTAAGAAAAGATACAATTAACCATAAACCGGATTTGGAGTTGTGTGATGTTCTAAAAAGAATTTTCTAACAGAATTTGAAAAGGATCTTCCTTCGAGTTAAGGCGAAAAATGGTTTTGAAACCATTACACCATACGTGCGGCGGTCCTAAGTGACCGGTTGGGGCGGTGACATTGTGTGATTTTTTTTTCCAAAGGCAGCGGGACGGGAAGAGTACCCTGAGAATGTCCTGTGTTGAGTGAGTCAACCAGAGTGCCTGAGGATATGTATATGTTGTAACGTTTTGATCAGAACCGAAGGGACCGTGGGCCAGAGAGAGTAAGTGCCCTTTGTCATGAAATGGTCGTGAACCAGAAAGAGTAAGTGTTCAACGTGACCGGTACCCGAGGGATCAGTAGTGTATTACTCGATATGGACTCGAGGACTGTAGTGCCTTCTTGTCTTTGGACCGATTCCATAGAGAGAATTTAAAGAGTATTTTTGATTGCTATACATGTTGTGATGTGTGTGGTACGTGTAGTGTGAAATGAGAATGACTTGTGAAGTCTGTAAGGTTATACGTGTATTATAACCTTGGCATGGTATGCCCATGAGAGTAACGAGATTAGATTCACCAACTTTGAGGACAAAGTTCTTAAGGGGGGTAGATTTTAATACCCCGGATCTAAAAATGGTGATTAAATTATCCTAATGTGATTATAAAAGGTCTAATGGTGCCTAGAGAGTATTGGTAAAGAGAATAAAACCAAAAGAAAAGAGAAAACGCATGAAAAGTGAAAAACACTAAAACACGTGTTAGATGAGTATAGGGGGTATATGACCTCGTTAGGGTCCAAGATGGATTCCTAAGGCTTAGTTAGGCCTAATTAGTATACGAGAATGATTCCCGAGAAAACGGATCCAAATAATGGATTAAAACGCTAACGGAGTTTTAAAGCACGTTTTTCGAGAAAACCCGAAAACGTGACTTTAAGTGGTCAAATAGACCCGTAAAAATTATAGTTGACTATATCTATAATGAAGTATTAATGGAAGCTTAATAACCATTAAAAATAAAGAAACGAGAAAAATCCGAAAAACCGGCCCGGTTAGTAAATAGTGCCAAACCGGGTAAAATAATAAGCGCTTTCCGTAAAAAATGAAAAAAATGCTTCAGCTCACTAATATAGGTGGGGCCGGTTTTTATTAGTCAAATAATCCTCCCCCTCTCTTTTATTAGCTAGTAAAGAAAGAAAGAAAAGCAAAAGAAGAAAAAGTGGAAAAGTAGAAAAGGGGGGCTTACTCTCTCTCCTCCCTCACTTCCTCTTTTCTTCCCCTCCTTCCTTCTTCCTTTCCCACCGTCCTCCTTCCTTCCCTCTGTTCTGGAACTAATATGAAGCCCTCTCCCATGGCTTCTTCAACTTCTTCTTCTTGCCCAAGTTAGCTCCAAGCTTAAATCACCAAATATTACATATTTGTGATCCTCTCATCAAGCTCTACACTTTCCTCTTTTCAAAATTCAAAAAGGATGAAGTTTATTTTCATGGGTATTGGCCATTTGAGGAGAAAAGCACACCATGTTGAAGCTTGAAGCTTCCTCTTTCATCCAATGTAAAAATATCCAAAGAAGAACACATTTTTCTTCACCCTTTTGTACTGGCCGATTTTGGCATATTATAATGCCTTGATTTTTTCTTGTTTGAGCTATTATCCAAGTATTCAATGGTGGTTGGGAGTTTCCCTTTGATTCTTGATCAAAACCCCATCCTAGGGTTTCAAGGTAATCACCAATTTTTGAGCTAAAAGTATTTCTAATTAATAAGGTTAAGTGTTTTTACTTAAACTCATTCCTTGCTTTGTATATTGATTTGGAGTTGGGCAATTTCTTGGCCTTTGGCCGATTTCCAAGCAAGAGAAAAGAGAAGTGAAAGAAGAGGAGTAAAAAGAGGAATGACTTGTGAACATGAGGTAAGTAATTTACCTTGGAGCCTAGTTTAATGCTTTTAGAAATTGGGAAGGGAAAATAAATAAATGAATGAACCCAAACATGTGTTGAGGTGTGATTTGTAGAGGTGAGGAAGAGTTGTGGTAGTGCTTAATGCATTTGTGAATTGGTGCTTGATTTAAGAGCCTAAGAGCTATGCACTTTATAACTTGTGTATTGTGTTGCATTTGATGAATTTGATGAGTTTTATGGTTTTATGGGTGCTAGTAGAACCCTTGTGGGGTTGGCTAGTTTTAGGATGAATTAAATGAGGAAATGAGTTTTGGGCAATGTTAGAAAAGTAGCCGGACTATGGTGAAATTCCGGAAGAAATATAAGCGGTTTAAGTGGTGGTTTGAGTGAAGAATAACCTAGGGCTAGCTAGGTATGATTGGAGATTGATTTGGCTTAGAAAATCACCATGGGAGTATTTGTTTAAAGATGAGAGACTGATTCAAAATCTGTAGCAAGATGTTGTTTAAGTACCTTGGGAGTTTTAGAAAAATGATGAGGAGTTAAGGCTTTAGGAGTAAGCATGAACCTTGGCATGAGAAGTGCATCGTCCTAGAGTATTTGGAATGGTCAAATAGGGTGAGAACAATAATGCAAGTGCCAAGAGAGGTTAGAAAATGCACAAGTGTGCATTAGTGCAAATTGGGAATGCAAAATGTGTGAATTTGAGCAAGAATTTGAGTAGGCCTTAAACCTAAGTTTTGAAGAGGTTTAGAGCATGTTTTAAGGTGATTAAACATGTAGAAAACATATGGAAAGATTTGGGAGAGATTGAGTATGAATTAAGGGTTGATTTGGAGGTGAAAAATCACTTAAGTAACAGTTTTTAGCAGGGTCCGGGACTTAGGATAGGGACCAAGTCCCGACCGCACCAAAATCCCCGAGAGTACATAACCATCTGGTCCGGGACTTAAGATGGGGACAAGGTCCCGGACCATAGTGAAATTCAATGCCAAGAGTACAAGTCCTGGTCTGGTCTGGGACTTAAGAGAAGTATAAGGTCCCGGACCACTTCATTAAATGGCCGAGAGTTTGATTATGTATTTGTCAGGACTTTAGGTAGGGACCAAGTCTCGGACCACCCCCAAAATGCCCCGTGAGTATTTTAAAGGGTTCTAATATGAGGGGTTTGAATGTTAATGATGTTAGATGATGTTAAGGCCTTGTTTGGTGACATGTAAAGGCCTAGGAATGTAGAAGAAAGGGTTGAAAGGAGTGAAAGTGAGAACACAAACTAACAAAAGTAAAACCGGATAACGGGGTAAGTACGGGAGTAGCATTATATGTACCGTATGAGCTTAGTATTAATAATAATGTTTGGAACATTATCAGCGGATAGTGTGTGAACCGAGCATGGTGAGATGACACGGTAAAAGTAAAAACCCCGGTGAAAGGTATGATTTTCTCATACCCCGCGTACTAACCGAGTTACGTTGATTTGTGTGTTTGTGTGCCGCTTAATCAGATTAAAGCATGAAAATCCACTGTTTGATTATGTATGCCTTGTTGTATGTTGTATGATCTAACATACTTGTATGCCGGTGTGGTCTAACATAGTGCATAGACCGACTCATAGTGAGTACCGATTGACTGAAATCCCGTAGATCGGGTAGTCTCGTAGACAATGGAAATATGCAAACACACACAAGCTATCGATTAAAGTATAACGATAACGCAAACATATGAACTCCCTAGAATGTGAGGAGATGTACGGGTAAAGTAAATACCCGATAACGGTTAGGAAACCATATTGAAACAATCCACGAAATTAATAAGAGTGGAGAGACAAATGAACCTCCATCGAGAGGATTGAAGTTGGTCCAATGATGTGAACTTATAAGAAAGGTAAAAGAGACCTATGAGACTAAGTAACTCCCTCGAGACATGGTCGACCTCCTATATGAGGATTTTGCCCGGTATAAAGAAGTAACCGAAAGATAAGTACGTGAAAAGTATGGGTAACCCTTGAAACTAAGATTACCTGAATTTAAGTAATGTTCCCTAATCATTAGGAATATCGAGAGAGATGCTCCTTGACTAATATACCTGAATATATTATAACTACGAGAGAGGAGTGTATGGGAATGGGAGAAGTCCGAGAGTAGTCGGACCTATGCGAGAGTAGTACGAACTAAGAGTGAGTTCCGGGAGCTAGTAAAACTAGGCTTGAAAGCCGTGAGTTTTGGCTTAAGTACTTATTAAGAGAAACAAGCGAGAAGAGCGTAGGAGACCTGTAGTGTCTCAGGAACTACGTGAGCTTGAGTATTAGTAACCCAAGTGTATGGGTGAGATAAAGTGTAATAACCCAATAGTGTGGGTGAGTATAAGAATGAGTAACCCGAGTGAATGGGTGAGTTATTGAATGAGTAACCAAGACATGGTGAGGTATAACCCTCGAGACCTAAGAGTAAATTGGTACAACTAACACCCTCGTTATGTTAGTTATGGATTGTATTCCATGGGTAAATGTGAATCCTTGTGTAGTGTACATATGTAATGTATTGCTATGTTGCATGTTGATTGAATTAAAATGAATCTCATGCTCTCGACAAAAGTAGTCGGCGTACCCCGGTTAGCGCTCGGGGTATGCGAATTTCATATGCAGCTTTAAGCTGAGCCCCTAGGGGCATCATTTTTAATTGCAGGTACACTGGAGACGATACCGTTCGAGTGTAGGACGGGGTCGGTGGCTAGTATGGGTAGTTAGATTCTAATTTACTCATGTATTTGAATAAGGTGTAAGACCGAATATGTTGTCGGCATCTATGTATAGTAGACTCGGTATAGTAGAGAAATGAATTGAGTATTGTATTGGTATTGTGTACTCGGTTGTTCCAGTCCATCAGACTGTTACTGTAATTGAGTGAGGCCTGGTTAGCCACGAGGGTGGCTAACGGCGTTGTACCACCCTCTGTTGTATTAGTGTTCCGCTGCGAGTCTAAAGGTAAATTGCGACAGTTTAACAGGTAATGACGGGTTTAGCAGTTGGGGTGTTACAAACTGGATCCGGTATTCCCGAATAACAGGTAACCCCGACAGTTCATCCCCGGATTTCAACAGTTAATTGTTACGGGTTCCCCTAAACCAGTCGGCTTTGTTACTTAGACTCGTAGGTCGTAATATTTCGACTGTTAAGTTTAATTCATTATATTTCTTTAATCTTGTCCATTATTGAACTTAGGCATATAACCTATAGTTGCATGCATACATGCATGATTTATTATATAGTATTGTTTTCCCACCATCCATTATAATACATTGTATTATATAATCCATTAATCCTCTAATAAACTACATTTGAATTCAAAACTTATAACTTACAGTTATAACTATTTTCATATAATAACCTCCACCATTATATTATATGGTTTCCAACCATATTATATATCCATCCTTATATACATTATTCTCGCATATGTATATATTTACCAATATAGGTAAGTTTCATGAGTTGTAAAACTCTTATATTATATGTTACATTTTTATCATCTTATATGAGATGATCATTCCCATTAATTGTATTATATTATACAACTTATATTACCTTATCCTAATATTATGTAACATTTTATGTTGTATATACAACCCCTAAGGTTCTTCTTAATATACCTTAGTTTATAAATCTTATTTATTTATAGTTTATCACATTATTTAATGTGAATATCCTTACTTATATTAATTCCATCTAAATCCCATTAATTCCATATAATTGTTATAACATTTATAACATTGTAGACCGTACTCTAAAATTCATTTCCAACCTTAATATATTCGGTACAGCACTATACTTTGTTTAAATTCCACTTTGACCACATAACATTATGTAATGTTATACCATATACTAATATCATATAATATGATATTTTTATTTCTTTTAACTTATAACCTATAGTTTTTATACAAAACTATTTTTAATGCCGCATAGGCACATACTTAAACTTTAATTTCATTAACTTCCATGTCTTTATGTTTATCACAATAACACCCCATAATTTATACCATGTTATATATACCATATAATATAACATTTTTAACTTATAAAAAGGTATAACCTATAGTTATTTTATTTAAAATAACCGAACAGACCATGTCTTGTTCACATTTACTTTCCAGCACCTTTAACTTTCCAAATTTACAATTTGACCACATATATAATGTTATGTCATATATATCATATATTATAACATTTTTAACCTTAATATTAATATAACCTATGGTTATATATACCCCAAATTTCCGAACAGACCTAAATTTTGTTCTAAATTATTTTTCAACCCATCAACTTTCTATAATTACAATTTGACCCAATTTATAACATATAGTCTTATAATATCATTAAAACTATATATTATACACTTATTTTATTAAATACTCTTATATAATTCCAAAAATCACCAAAATTCACCCAAGGGTTATAAATATCATTCCTAACCCCTAAACTCTCGGTTATTACATTTCCACCCTACTTATTTATCCAAAGTGTAACAATGACATAATAACTATATATTATACATATATAGTTTATTTTAATTCCAAATCCAACCCAATAAATTCCTACAAATTCCTAATAGCCCATGGGTGTTTATAATACCATTTTACACCCTTAATTTTCGGTAATAACATATATACCTCATATGTTATAAAAATGTTACAATTAAATACATAACTTATTATATAACCATAAATAAATTATTTAACTTATCTAATTTGGTCAAAACCTACCATATGGTCAAGGTTGACCTCCTTAATATTGCCTTGACCATTACTTTCCCTTATTTACGGTTTATACCCATAATTTTCCAGAAATTACCATTTAACCCCAAAACTATAAAACCTTATACTTTTTATTTTAAATCCTTTTAACACCTAATTTTTGGCTTTATTATTGTATATCCCCCAAAATTTAATTTAATTATGGTTTAACCCCTTATACCGTGCGGTAATATATGTTTGTTACCTAAAATCTAATTTAAACTTAATATACATAAATAAAATGGCCTAAAGTACATGGCCTTATTACAAACATTAGCTTATAAAATAAATTACACATAAATGCTCAAAAATTCATTAAACTCTCGGCCTCACCATGTATTTTCCATAAATTACTAATCTTCCACATAAAGTATTAATTTGACCTTTATGTTACTTAATTACTTATATAAATTTACTAACTCATTCCTTAACCACCTAAGGTCAAAATATGACCATATATGCTAAGTTCACTCACGGCAATATATACATATGTTTAAACGCATATATATATATACCAAAGTAAAGGTTTAAGTGATTTATACCTTATTTTAGCCAAGATAACGCCTTGTTTGGCCACGGTAAGCTTGGGAGAATTTTTCCACAGCTTCATTTACATGTTTTCATACAGCAATTAAGACATGATTAGGCTCCAAGCAAGAGCTAACCATAAGAAGTGTTTTAATGTATAATTTCAAGGTTAAATTACCTTAGAAATGCAAAGCACCTAGGGCTGTTTACGCCTCCAAACTGAAGCAAAAGAAAGGTGTTACAACACCATCTAAAGTAAGGAGGAAACCGGTATAAACCAAGGAGAACAAGCAATGATTTTCCATTACCGAAATCAGCCAAGGTAAGGTCTTTGGCTTAGATCTAGCTCCTCCTTCAAGATGAGAGTTTCTCCACTGATTTAATATGAAGAGAACAAGATTATAAGCTAGGAGAACCAAGGAATAAAACCGGTAATCAAGAGGAAGAAGAAAACCATGCTTAAAGCATGTTTTTACCTTAAATGATCAACCTTAGAATTTCCCTCCTTTTTCCCTTGTTACAGCCGAGAATCCCCCTCCTTTTAACCTCCAAAACACACTAGATACATGGATGGAAATGGCTGAGGTTTAGCTCCATGGAAAGAGGAAAGAAAAGTGAAGAGAATGAACATAAAATTGCTTTATAAGCTTACCTAGATCAACTTGTGTTCTTCTCTGAACTTGGATAGCAGCTGGCGTAAATGGAGGAAGAAAGGGAGCTTTGGCTGATGAACTCACGGCTGGGGAGGAGGTAAGTGAGGAAAGAAAGCTAATTTTGCCTTTTATGTCATTTAATGCTACTTAAGTGTATAGTAGTTGATGACTCATTAGGAGATATTTTTGTTGGCTTAAAGGATGAGGATGACAGCCTAAAGAGGCGGCAATGGGTGGTTAGGTCAAAGGTAGGGCTGCCCAAAAAATTCCGAAACCGCGGTATCCGACCGAAACCGAAGTGAATCGTACCTGTTTTCAGGTTAACCGTACCGGTTCTTGCGGTATGGTTAACCGAACCGTGTAGATTTATCGGTTTCGGTTTCGGTAACGGTATTGAATTTTCCAGAACGGTTAACCGATTATATAAACAATAAAAATCTTCAAATATTAATGTCCATCTTATATAATAATTAATGTTAGCTATTGAGAGAATATGCACAATATTATATTTTTTGTCACATATGTTTGATTTGTCACTCAAGAGTTAGGTAAATGATCAATGTTGTACTATAATATTAATGATATGGTTCTCATCAATAAAAAAAATACACGGTTACAAGGTTAACCGATAAAACCGAACTGCACTAAAGGTTAACCGGTCTTAATGGAATGGTAATGGAATCGGATTTTAGAAAACCGAATTAAACGGTTAATCGAATCCGGTTAACCGATCTAAATGGAATGGTAATGGAATTAGATTTTAGAAAACCGAAGACCCGGTTAACCGAAAGCGGTTAACCGAATAAGACGGTTAACCTACCATGGGCAGCCCTAGTCAAAGGAGGACATTTGACCATGGTTTAAGTTAGGTAATTAAATGTTATTTTTGGGCACTATTCACCCAAAATCACCCATTTTGATTTTATTTTTAAAAATTGATTTAGACTTTATAATATAGCCTATCATGTCACATTAATGTTATAAAGAATGTAATCTAGGTCTTAAAGTGACAAAAAGTCAATATCTTAGAGCTCATACACAAAAACGTGTTTTAAGGTGTTTTAGTGCACATTTTATGTCCCAAGGTGTTTCTAAGCTTGGTTTTCTTTGAGAACGGTTTTATTTTGTTCATTTATGAGTTAATATGCTTAGGAAAAAATTTTAGGTCCTAAGGAGTTCATTTGGGTATGTATTTACCCTAAACGGTCAAAGGCTGCAATTCTTGCTTTGTGTTGACCATTGTTGTTCTCAATTGACTTTTAAGGCATGTTTAGGCCTTAATTCATTTGATTAGATGTTTAATAAATGTTTTATTAGTTAGGGGTATTTCACTAGATATCATTTCATCCATGAGCTGAGTCTTTTATTGTGATGTGCACGCGTCTTCGCCGATGACTGAGAACGGGTCGGTGACAGCGAAGGGTTGTATATCCCTCGTCCGAAAAGGATGTATGTGAAAGCGGAGGACTGTATATCCCTCGTCCGAAAAGGATGTATGTGAAAGCGGAGGGCTGTATATCCCTCGTCCAAAAAGGATGTGTGTGACTGCGGAGGGATGTATATCCCTCGTCCATGTGGACAGTTGACTGGCGGTGGGGGCCATCTCTCCCAATTGGTTTTATTCCACCATTGAGTATGTTTGTCTATGGGAATCAACTTTCTGAAATGGTGGAGACATAAACTGTCTACCACGGGTTATGGATAATCTTATCACTCCTAGTCCTTTGTGACAACCTGAGTCTTTCTCTTCTTAACCAAAATTGGTTCTAACATCAACAATGAATGCTTACTAACTTTATGGTGTGACCTCTTAAGTGGATGACTTGATTTTAAAGTTATTTGTCTCTATCTTTGTCTTATCCTCTTTTCTCTGTGATTTGAATGTTTTGAAGTGCCTTTTCCTCTATTTTACTTTTAAGAGTTTGATTTCAAGTTACTGTTTTGTTTTAAGAGTTATATTATGATTTACTTTTTTAGAGAATCGTACCAGTTCCATTGCAGGGAACTGACTCACCCCTCCCGCGGTGGGCTGCTTGGTTTCATCTTGCAGGTATGAAATTGTTTATACAGGTGGCCATGAAGAGTATGAGTGATTGGGATGGGAATTAGGAATTGTGGAGAGTTACCTTGTTTATTTTAAGTTATGTTTACATTGTTTTTCTCGAGTTCATACTATAACATTTGTAAGTAGTAATTGGTGAGGTTTTGTACCGGCTGTTTGGAACCCGATGATCTGTAATCGCCATTAGATATTTGTATTCCGCTATATTTACTTTAAATAGGGGCGTTACAATATGGCTCATCCCCTTATCTCTATTTGGTTTCCGAAGCTTTAGGAATTGTAGAATACAGAAAGAAGACCCCGTGGTATGGTCAAGAGATTTCTATGCTAGTTTGTTGTGCATGGGAAAGAAAAATCTTGCATTTATGGCATGTGATAGTGGTGGGACACGTGGTCCTGTGTAGTCTGCCATCGCTTCTCACCACCACCTCGGACTAAATGTTTCAACTCTGGCTTTTTATTTTATTAAGTTTTATTTTTGTTATAGTTTGTGTCCTGCCATCTCTTTGTGGTTAATTATTAATTTTCTTGCAAAATCCTTCATTATTTTGTATTCACCCCTGAACTGTAACTGTTGGTCTCCCACTTATTGGTTAAGGTTAGCCTCTCTATTTGTAATCCACACAAATGGATGCTTCATATGTCAGTTGGATAGACAATCATTTTCCGGGCGTGGTTGACCTTAGTTGACTATTCTCTTGGGTGCCGATGGCTACATCCAAAGTTGCTTACATTCTCATGCTTGGATCCTTGTCTCATTTGTTTACTTTTGTTTTCAGTTTCCTCTTAGCTAGCTTAAGTCAATCTACTAGACTTTATGTTATTACAAAAAATATTACTAGTTCCCCTTTCAGCTTAGACATGTAATCCCTATTGTCTAATCCAATATGTGTCTTATTTTTGAAAAAAATATATGTTTATAACATGTCACGATGATTCTTATTTCGATTCTCTTTGAATTCTACAGGGATTCTTCGATATTTTTTAATAATATACTAATGTATACAAAACTTTTAGGGGAACAAAATCTAATTAAGAAAGAGAATATAGGGGAATGAAAAAGAATTATTTTTTATTATCTTTGCTGTTTTGGTGTAAGGAAAACTAATGAATCACTGGTTAAAACGGTCACTGGTCAATGATCATTCACCACCAGTTATCGGACAACGATCACCAATTAACAATCAATATTCACTGGTTATCGGTCAATGATCGTTGGTGGTGGATACTAATGGTGGCCACGGGCCCGGTTCCATCGGTTCCGGTTTCGGTTCCACCGGTTCCTGTTCCGGAAAATGTGTATTCGTATTCGGAACCGTCTAGGCGGTTCCGGTTCCGGTTCTGCAATCTGGATTCGCTTCGGATTCGGTCAAAAAACCGGTTCCGCCCGATTCCAGTTCCGGTTCTGATCGGTTCCGGAAAGATTCAATCGGCTCCAGTTGCTTAACTTTAGCTCCAATTTGAGATCCGTTTGAGCGCACACGTTGCTCTTTTCATCCACTTTACTCCTAGATAGGTTATTCTTCAAGTTTATAATCTTAAATGTGTAAGAAACAAAGACTTAGAAATTTTTATTGAATTTACAAAAAATAAGGAAAAAGAGTACAACTACTAAGAGGTTACATGATTTCAATTTGCAAGTCTTAAAAAAAGATTACATGGAAAGAAAGTAATACTAAATTACTAATACATTCTAAATATTACAAGATAGAAGTCCTAAGTGGTGTTATCCCCATTCATCTCATACCAATCATCATGTTGGCCTTCATATTGCAATGCGCGTGCTTGGGATCTAAGCTCGGCTAAGTCCCAATCATACTTCTCAACACAAACCTTGATTGAGTCCGGTGCAAGACCCAAAACGATGTCGTTTTGGCCCGAGACCCAACAGTAACTTCAACCGGTTCCGGGGCGGTTCCAGTTCCGGTTCCGGTTCCGAATCCGACGACGGTTCCAGGCGGTTCCAGGTGGTTCCGGTTCCGGGCCCGGTTCGGGCCTGAATCTCAAAACATGTATTCATATTCGGAACCGGCTAAGGCGGTTCTGGTTCCCATCGGTTCCCAGCCGGTTCCGGTTCCAATCAGTTCTGGGTAGAATCGTCGGTTCCGGGTAGAACCGGACCCGATGGCCACCATTAGTGGATACCCATCGATCACAATTCAAAGCATGTTTTTTTTGGAAATGAAATCTCATTCTATAATCGGGGAAAAAATCATGTTAAAGGAATCAGTAAAATTAAAACCAACCATTATTAACTTTCACGTCGGTACAACGGCCAACACCCTCGACGCACTTGACTGCAATGATTGATTGCCTGGGCCCTGGAGGGGCCAAGCTTGTCTTCGAAGTCATAAAAAATTCGAAAGATGCCTCGTCTCCCTTTACTTGTAAAGTAAATTAAATGTGGACAAAACCCAGTGAATAATTGGTGGAAGGCGAGATATTTTTAATCTTAATTTGGCAATACAGAAGTATAATTCGTGGGGAGGCCTTCTCTCGCCTTGGCCTCTTACCGGACTTTTTAATGGCGCTTCCTCTTTCGATTGTCTCCGAAGCTTTGAGAGCGACTTTTGCTGTAGTGTTATGATAAATATAAATAGAGCGGTGTAGTAAATGCAGTCACACGTACGAGCTTAAAAGCATAGCGGTTTCTTCCATATTTGCATTAACGTAGTTGACGTTCTGAAATCCCCAAATCAATCGGTATCTCCTTGCGATCTGTTGCTTCCGTTTGGGAAATATATTTTTCCTTTTATGCTGTTGCTCTCTCTTTTTTTTCCTGACTCCTTGCCTTCTATTATCTGTTATATTTGATTCGGGTGTTGTTGAATCTGAATTTCTTTCAAGAACATCGAATTAGACCTCTATTTTTCTACAGTTGGGAGGCAACACCGAAGCAAAAAATAAAATCTAATAGAGAACTAGCATCGAAGCAAAATGGGTCTAATTTCTGGAATTATGATGGGGGTCGTCTTTGGCGTTGCGGTTATGGCCGGATGGAATCGAATGATGCAGCATCGGAGCAGAAAACGTGTTGCGAAGGTAAGTTTTTCTATCTTATGAAGCATTGTAAAATCCGTGGTAACCGTTGTAGCTTGAACTTGATTTTATATGCTTTGGAATTCTCATTCCCCTTCAAACTCGTGTGTTTTCTCAACTTGTTCGTTTACTAGATAGGAAGTTATTCTTTGTTTGGGAGTGCGGGTACGGACGTGAGTAGTGAACGTGAACCATTTGCTGAAATATGTTGGATACACTTTCCCGTGCTTCTTTGGTGCTCTTCTGTCTGGCGCCATTTTGTTCACATATCATGATATGGTAAAAAAGAGCTTCAGCTGTTCCGCGGAGAAACTTGGACCCGATATGCTTGACTGGCTTGATCAAAGTGGAACAATGATTCATTCATATTGCTACATTTAGTTATTCATCTGATTTACCTTTTGGGAGAGAAATGCATTGGTTGTAGAAGGTTGGTTCCACCGTGAAGTATCAGGCGTATGTATTTTATCTTCTTTGGCTCAGTAGTGGACCAAAAAATAGAGGAACGACTGAATGCATCTTAGCTTTCTTCACTTTATCTGAAAAATTACTGTATGATGAGATAGCGGAGTAATTATTTAGTGTTTTTTTACAGATCTGGAAGGCAGTTAAAGGTTACTATCCTTCAACATTAAGCAGTTTGCTTATGTCTTCTTAAAAAATGATTGGTCTCGTGCATAGCATATCACTTTTTTCCGAGAATGATTATTTTCCAGTTTGGGATGATCATCTTCAGTATGTCCTTTGCACATTCTCCCTTGGAGGATAAGTAAATCTGATATTTCACATGTAACGGCTGAATGTATCTTAGCTTTCTTCACTTTATCTGAAAAATTACTGTATGATGAGATAGTGGAGTAATTACTTAGTGTTTCTTTTACAGACTAATAAGCATTTAAAGGTTTAACTATCCTTCAACATCAAGTAATTTGCTTATGTCTTCTTAAAAAATGATTGGTCTCGTGCTTAGCATATCATTTGTTTCCAAGGATGATTATTTTCCAGTTTGGGAGATCATCTTCAGTATGTCCTTTGCACATTCTCCCTTTGAGGATAAGTGAATCTGAATATTTCACATGTAGTTACTGATACCTTACATGTTGGGCCAACGTATCTAAATTTTGGGAGTTCTTCTAACATTTTGATGCAGGCAGTCGACATAAAGCTCCTTGCCTCACTTGGTAGAGAAGATCTGAAAAAAATATGTGGTGAAAATTTTCCAGAATGGATTAATTTTCCTGTCTTTGAACAGGTTTGTTTTGCATTAGGTTTATTAATTCAAATGAGTCGTTGAATTTCTGTACTTATTCTTTAGATTTTGTCATAATGCTTATCATAATGTTCTCGTTATCCAAGGTTATACACAACATATCTAATATCTCAGATTTTATTATTGTACTGCTTTGGTACACTCCTTGGACAAGTACTGTTCATCTGTTTGAAGTATCTGCACTAGCATACGAGGGTCTAGTGGAAATTGTGAAGAGTTTAGGTTAAATATGAATGCTCAGTTTTCTGAGTTCAATTATACACTTAGCAATGATAGAGCCTGCCTGGCTTTCCTGAATTTAATAATGAGTCAATATCTTTAGTTTTCTCATGTTTTAATTTCTTAAGTGAAGAGGTGAAGAATCATATTGATAGAGCACTTATCCACTGGTCATAGTTGTCTGGAAGTTTACTCACTGCTCTTGATTGTATGTATCTGTAGCTTAAGCGTTGACATGATTGTAAGTTGGGTTTGTTTGGCCTATGGATTTCAGGTGAAGTGGCTTAACAAGCAGCTCAGCAAATTGTGGCCGTATATTGCTGATGTAAGTCTTGCTTCTCGCTGATTCAGGCTAACTTAAAGATGTTTATGTTCACAATTGATGACTTAGTCATCTGATTTGGAAGTTATTTTAGGGTCAAGCGATGTCTACTGAAAGTGCTTCGCTCTTTTCTGTTTATAACTATGAGAGATCAGTATTGAACAATTACAATAATGTATTGTGACTCTGTTACGGTCCGAGGCGTAACTCCCTCCACAGTCTAAGCAAGACTTCTTTATTATCTTTCTCAATACCAAGCAACATATCAATCCCCCGCTTAACTACAGATTAACAGTCAGACACTACTAACCACCCTTACCCACCATATAACTTGGCACAACAACTTGATAACAACTAACAGAATGTATAACAACAATATTATTTCCTTCTCCTATACACTTGCTCAAAACACCCCTTACTAACAGCTGGCGTCGTAACAGATTCATGTTGTAGCGGCTTGGAATTTTAGTGAACCTTTTTTATTAACATAATGAAATTAACATAATATCATTCAAGGAGGTCAAATACTATTTTCCCTTCAGTAGTGACCAACTCTTTTTTGTTATGCATGTTAAGACTTTCTGCTTGTGTATCAATGACTTTGTATACACTTGACACCGTTTTTTCCGTTTTGCTTGCCAACCTGATTCTTATGTTCAAAATATCATCTTAGGCGGGCGAGCTGGTGATTAGGGAATCAGTTGAACCTGTCCTGGAAGAATATCGCCCTGCTGGTATTACATCACTGAAATTCAACAAGCTTTCTCTTGGAAAAGTGGCTCCAAAAATCGAAGGTATATTTACTTGGTATAGTGTCTGACAAATTCACTATGCATAGTAGATGATTGAATTAGTGTGTCTATACGTGATCCTTCGCTAAGTCCCTATTCATAAGGTTGCGGATCTATTGTCAATGCAGATAACTCTTGGTTGGTCAAGTAGTTTCCATACAAATTGGAAGGCCAAATAACTATTTCTTTGTTTGGGGTGTTATTCCATTGCTTTATTCAGTTGATAGAGCAATTTAAGAAACTAAACAGAATAGCTTTCAAAGACCAGATTATGATTAGTTTAACTTCTGTGACTTGTTAAGGTACTGAGGTGTTCTTGCATTTCACCAGTTGTCTGTCTAGCTGTGAATGTGATCTTCCACCTTGCCTTTCTTTTCATTTTATAAATACACAGACATGTTTTGCATTACCACCTGAAGTTTTGGACTGAGATCTCTAGGCTGATATGCAAGATTCTGATTTTACATTCTTGGTCGCCTTGAATTTTAGTATTTAGGTTAGGGTCCTACAACTTGGTTTGAGCACTAAGCTTATCCATTCGAAAGCTTTTTCCTCTCCGGAACATCATCTTGGTATCAACATTGTTCTTCAGAGCTAAGATTAGAGTGAGTGCTAGTTTTCTTCCTTGTGGAGAGTGCTTCACAAATTGAAGATTCTTCAAGTTTAGCAACGAGTAAAATGAGCCAAAGAAAAAAAATTAATGAAGCCTCTTTGGAGTTCTATCTGAATTGAACTGAATGGTAATGTTTGAACGTTTAAGGTGTTATTCTGGAAGCTTCTCCAATGGCAAGGAATAGCTTTCCAATAGAGTGGTGGAGAAATAACTATCCAGACTTATTAAATATGAGATTCTCCAATAGAGTTGGTAGATCAACAGCTTTGGAGTCAGTGTGATATCTCTACGTTGATAAACATTTTCTAGACGACACATCTTTCAGGGTGCAAATTGAGTAGCAGCTAAGGATATTTTAAGGATCCGATACATGATTGTATACAGAAATAAGAAGGCATTATACCTTTCATGTCTGCTGATGTATCTAAAGAGTAGTTGAAAGTATATATTTTTAAAAACTCACTTGGAAACCAGTTGAGTTTAAAGTGCCCGTGTAAAATTTTAAATATATTAAGCAATGATTCAAATGCTTCATTAATAAATCCTATGAGCATTTTAGGGGTCTTTAAATCCTTTTTGTCATGATACGAACTCACTATCATCCAACCTGTGGCTCATGTGACTTTAATTGCATTGAGCTGGCAGGTATTCGTGTACAGAGCCTCAAGGAAAGTCAAATAACTATGGATATAGACTTCCGATGGGGTGGGGATCCAAATATCGTTTTAGGGGTTGAAGCTGCACGAGTTGCCTCAATACCTATTCAGGTTAGCTACAAAACTCAGTGCAAATTACGTGTTGAGGCATTAAATGCATAACTTCTCTAAGAATTAGGGTGCTTCTACTTCTACATTTGCAGCTAAAAGATCTTCAAGTGTACACTGTTATTCGAGTTATATTCCAACTAGCTGAGGAGATTCCCTGCATTTCTGCTGTGGTGGTTGCTCTTTTATCTGAGGTTTGTGACTTACCATTATGAAAGACTTTATACGAGTGAGGTAGAGGCAATTTTTATTGCAGTGACGAGCTACAAAATGGACCATGGGTTCTGATAATAGAGTTGGTGTCTTTTGCTTCCTGCACTGGTTCTTCCTCCACCCCTCCAATGATTGCGAAGATAAATTGGTTGCATATATAACAAGAATGTTTTTCTTGTCCCTACCTATTGGAAAGTGCATATAATGCAAGGCTCAGATTTGCATTATTACTGATCTTAGAGGAATCTCTTGAATTTCATGAACCCTTTGAGCCTGCTAGAAAGGAGCGGTTCACTAGAATACGGCTTATGCCAGTGACATGACTTTGGCTCTCTTTTGAAAACAACTGCTTTGCAAAAGGTGTAGAGGATCAACTTTTTGTCTCAGTTTGTTGCGAGAGAAGAGGGTAAAAGATATTTGGGAAAACAATTTTTGTTGATCTTTGCAATATTATCTAAATGATGTTATTATTAATGAAAATGCAGCTTTTATCACAGTGCATACACATCATTGACCTCTGATGATCCTATTACTGAATATCAAAGCTTGTACTTGAATGTTTGCAGCCAAAACCTCGAATTGATTACACTTTGAAGGCTGTTGGTGGGAGCTTAACAGCTCTTCCTGGAATCTCTGACATGATTGATGTGAGCATCTTTGAGTGAAATTATTCTCATTTATCTGCGTTCTGCTTTCCCTTGATAATAGGATGTTATGTAATGTCTGTGATGCACCGACCAGGACACGGTAACTCCATTGTGACAGATACTCTACAATGGCCTCATAGAATTGTGGTGCCCATAGGTGGTCTTCCGGTTGACCTCAGGTAATAATTAGTTTAACAGCAGGAGTAATTTATATTTTGTGTCATCAGTTCCTTTCTTGGGCTTGCGATTAAACTAATTATCCAGTTCATAGGCAATTATCTGATTGCTAGAAAGCCATCGTTATGCTTGTTATTGTGATCACTGACCTACCTCGAGTCAATCATTGTTTTCAGAAGTGCCAGCATTTTTCTCTTTGATTTTATAGTTTAGTTGACAAGTTTTGGTTCTTAGAGCATTGCGGAATAATATTTTAGGATTACAAAATTATTTCATTTGAATGATCGTTCTTTGGAAATAATAATGACTGGATCTCATGAAACTTTTGTGATATGTGAACAAAGTTTAGTGCTCTTAGTCTAATCTCGATCTGAGATATCCTCAGAGGACTTGGTTTTTGTTTTACTATCTCATTATGTTGTTGTTGCTGGTATATCTTGGCACCTTTTGTAGACTCTGCATATTCATCACACTGGATACTCGAATTCATCACAAAATCAACGTTCTCTCATTTTCCCATATTGTTTTTTGCCTTGTGTAGTGAATTGGAGCTTAAGCCGCAAGGAAAGTTGACGGTGACGATTGTAAGAGCTAACAGTTTGAAGAACAAGGAAATGATCGGAAAATCTGATCCTTATGTCGTTTTGTATGTGAAGACACTCTTTAAGGTCAAAACCAAGGTCATTGATGATAATCTAAACCCTACCTGGAATGAAACATTCACTCTGATTGCGGATGATAAGGAGACTCAATCGCTTGTGTTTGAGGTATCAATTTGTACTTATAACTACTTGTCTGGGATTGTCTATTTATCTTCTTTGTTTTCTCTAGTGTAAGATTTTAATTACCAATAAATATTTTTTGCGGTTTGATATGTCCACATCCTAGAGCTGCAAAATCTTGAAAGCACATTGAGGCACCTATCCAGTCTTTGAAGTTATCTTGCTGGGTAGACTGTAATTCTTGTTCTTATATAACCTGTTAATTAATCTTATCAAGTAGGGTCAACCCAATGATTAATCGCATATGGTTGTGTCGTATCTTATATTTTTTGAGGAAAGATCTGGTCTTTGAAGTTATCTTGCTGGGTAGACTGTAATTCTTGTTCTTATATAACCTGTTAATTAATCTTATCAAGTAGGGTCAACCCAATGATTAATTGTGTCGTATCTTATATTTTTTGAGGAAAGATCTAGTTTAATCAACATATATATCTAGGAATAAGTCCAGTTCTACTCAAGTTCCGATTGTGCGGGCGCTTGAACATCAATAAAACTCACGTTTCCATTGAGGAGGTGCATTTTGGTTTTCCTTTGAGGGAGACATTATTATTTATAATCACGTTAGAGCTGATCAACTGGGCGGATGGGCCGGGTTCGGATCGGGTTAGACATAAATTTTTAGCCCAATCGGGCCAAGTGTTTAGTCCAAACCCGCCCAATCGGACCAATCACCTGAACCCAACCCGCCCACCTAAAAAAATGCTCATGCCATAGCCCGGTCCGCCCAGCCCTTTTAACTCTATTTCTCTATTTAGTAACATAGCTTTTAAAGTATAGATACATAGTATAGATTTTGAAGAGTGTGCATGACACAAAACAAATTTTATAAGACGAAGAGTATGCGGTCCATTCAGTTGAATAATTACTACTGTACTATTGTAAATATTTTATTACTCTTATTTACAATAACATATACTAATGTAAGATGTACTACGACATTCGGGCCGGGCTGGGCCATCAATTGGGTAAAATATTTAGCCATAGCCTGGCCCGAAAAAAATTCGGACTGCTCTTTTTGTCCAAATCCGCCAAGTTATTTTTTCTACCCATATCCATTAGTCAAAAATACGGGCCGGGCTGGGCGGTTGGGCTATCTTGATTATGATCGGCTCTATGTCAGACCAGCAGTCTGCTCTGGATCCTTGTTCCAACCTGTAAACTGTAGGACAGAGTTATGTTACCTCTAGGGGATGCGTGAATTTTGTCAAGTCTGATTCTGTGCTTTTGTTTTCGAATTGTTTATTCATGTTACTTGTTTGAAAGGTTTGCCTTGGATACAGGTTTTTGACCAAGATATTGGCCAAGACAAGAGACTGGGCATAACTAAGCTTCCCCTGCATGATTTGCCTGCTGAAACGCCTAAAGATTTTGAACTAAGATTACAATCAGCTCTTGATATGACTAGAGTAGTGGATAAGAAGGACAGAGGGACAATCACTGTAAAGGTAAGTGCACATTTACCTAATATCCTGCTTTTCTAGTCTATGGCTGCTGCACGGTCTTTTCAAGTCACCTGCACATTTACGGACTCTCACTAGGAAATATGTTCGTAATATATATTCTAATTCCCTTCTCTTAACGTGAGATTATCCAAGTTTGGTAATGATGATTTTTTTTCCTCCAATTACATAGGTGTTTTATCATGAATTTAGCAAAGAGGAGCAGTTGGCAGCCTTGGAAGAGGAGAAGAGGATCTTGGAGGAGAGGAAGAGGCTCAAAGAGGCTGGCGTTATTGGTAGCACTATGGATGCCCTTGGGTCTGGGGTCGGAATGGTGGGAAGCGGAATTGGGGCCGGGGTTGGCTTGGTAGGGCGTGGACTTGGGGCTGGGGTTGGTGTGGTGGGGAGTGGCATCGGGGCTGGGGTTGGATTGGTGGGATCAGGAGTAGGGGCAGTCGGTAGTGGGTTGAGCAAGGCAGGGAGACTTATGAGCCGGACGAAGACCGGAATTTCAGGTACAAAGAAGAACGGGTCGTCCACCACATCAGCGAACTTGAATCAGAGAATGATGGACCGAAGACACTTTAGTGTAGAAAATTGTGCTAATTCGTGTATGGTAATCATGTAATCAAACTGGCTTTTGTCTGCTTTGCTCTGAGTAGGCAATTTTTGCTTTCTCTGGGTATCAAGCAGTTTTATCTTAAGTTGTGGATTCTAGTGTCCTTATATGCTTCGTTGTACAATAATGTTTTATTTTTCAGTGTCCATGAATATGTTTTTTTCTCTGTCAGAAGGGTTGATTGATGTACATATCTGGCGTTTCTTTTTTCCTTTCTGGTGTAGCACGTTTGGTTTCATATGATTTTAATTGATCAAACTTTACTTGATATAAGGAAACTGAACCTTGCTGGAAATATATGGGTTCACTATAATACCAAAAAGAACTGTGTAATTACTTGGGGTTTTCCTTTTAAAAACTTAATTAAAGAGCGTCATCTTTAGAACCTTGTTTTTGTAACGTAGATATCTTTCCCGTCTGTCTATTAAACATAGGCAATCATACAATTGGCGTAGGCCAGATCAACTAAGGGTGACAACTAATTCTAATTGCGGCCCAATAAGCCATGACCTTGAGGGATTTAAACAAAGATAAGAGGCAAGATACATTTGACAAGCCAATAGCAAAGAGCACTTCGACATGACAGATACAGTGAACACAAGTCCCAAATAATTAATCAACTACTACTTTGAGGATTAGATAGTGGGATTCGTTTTGGATCACATCCGGGGCCTTCTCATGCACAACCTCGACCACTAGGGTTGGGTTATGGACTGTGGTGACTGATTTCCCCTTCTTATTCCTGGTAGGAGAGCCTTTCTTATCTAGTTTGTCCTCAGCCGTCATCTCAATGGTCCGGCGTTCCAGGAGTCGTTTCTTGGTAGCACTTGCTATACAGAGATCACGTCCTTCTTCCATTGTCATGGGGGTGTGGACTGACTGATCAGGCTACGCAAGAGATTGAGATCCGAAGAGGCTAAGAGTTCCCAGAGTCAAAGCTTGTGCATGGGGTCACATGTGTCTCTTTGGGAGGCTCAAATGCGTTCAGTTCTTTCTCGGAGCGCTTGATCAAGCCGCACACAATCTTCTAGAGGTCGTCAGTCCCATCCGCTTCAGTATGTTGTTCCATATGCGGGTTAGAAGCTTTAAGCCAATAACCATATGGGAGTAGTCCAGGGCCATAAAGAGTCTTGTCTAGGCAATCCTTGATCTGATGGGTGAGAAGACTGCATTTGAAACATATGACAAGCATTTTATGTGATTCGGAGGACAGATTCTTCTCCTTCAGTAGACATATTAGTTATTTTACAACTGTCTAAAGCCACTTTCCCATAATGAAAATTATGCTGAGTACATAAAAGTCTAAACCTTTCCAATCTTTTTCTTCTTTTCCATGGATCCATCTTGCCAATTTCTGCAACCTTAAACATTGTTCATCACCTACTTCAATGAGATCAATCACAATTTAGATCCACAAAGATCATCATCCATTTCAACACCCTAACCGCCTGCACCTAAATAGAGCACCTCCCCCCGTCTTGACATCAGTCTTAGATCCGCTTATAAAAATTCAATCCTACTACTTATCCCCATCATTGAAGCTACTTCGCTCTAGTTCTTAAATTACACAAATTCTCGTGCTCTGTTGTATGTTGCAAGTTTTAGCAACACCCGTGTTTTTGATCCACCTTTATGCCACTAATTATAAAAAAATACTTAGTTCTCGTGAATTGATTGGCTGGTGCCCGCACGGGCATAGTGCAGTCGGATACTCGGGGTTGCTGAAAGCTTGCCACAACGTATTGCTCCCGTGTTCGAATCTTGTTCAATGCACTTTAGTTGAATTATTCCTACTCAACGCACATTGGTTCGGGGAACCCAATGGGTGGCAGTTGGTATGATTCTCCAATGGGCGGTAGTTGAGTTCGTCCACAATGAGCTAGACACCCTATAAGGTCGATGTGTAACTATGATTTAAGGTCGATGTGTAACTATGATTTACCCCTTCACATAGCTCGGGCAGGGATTACGCGAAGCGCTGAAATTGGTTTAGACCAAATGGTTCCATGGAATCGTGGTGGGAATTGAAACGGAATAACCTGTAGAAACTTATTTCGACCACAAGGGTGTCATGGGTGCTTGGTGGGAATCAGAGGCGGATGCAGAGGGGGGGCTAGTGGGCCCCCCCCCCCCCCCCCCCGAAATTTGTCAAATTATTCTTATAAATTTTTTAAAAAATACAACATAATATAAAGTTTTAAAGAAAATTAGTGTTACAATTTTTTTTAGCCCCCCTAAACAATTTCTCGGTGTCAAAATTTTTTTTAGCCCCCCATAAACAAGATTTCTAGATCCACCACTGTGGGAATCAAAGAAGAAGAATCGTGCTGACTGATGCTGAAAAGAATGACTCGATTGGAAATTGTGTGAAGAGGAAGATCTAGCATTGTATACTCTATTCCTTTTCACTGTTTCATTTTTCTAATTTTCTTCTTCAGCTTTTTGTAATTTAACAGTCAACTAATAAGGATGCAAGGAAAAGACAATTTAGAGGCAGTGAACTTTTTGTTAGAGAGAGGATGTAAAATTGTGAGATTATTTGGAAGGTGTGGTTCGCAATTTATCTTAACAAAATTTTTATAGACCGAATAAGATTTAAATTTCAGGTCCATTTTTTTTAAAACAGACCTACTATTCATCATTCAAGCATTGCAAAAGTATAAACTAAACTGTCTTCCAACGAAGGATCTATACAAAAGTGAACTAAACTAACTGAACGCCCATCCCAATTAAAATAAGGACTGTTGTCAAACTGAGAAAGGGTTCAATCGACAGAAGTAAGGAAAGAATTGTGTTTATTCAGTATAGAGATAGCGAGAGGGAGAAGAAGACTCTCGCCTTTACAATGTGTAGGTTCTGTACATTGAATATTATCTAAGAAGTGGGCTGACTATATATAAAAGAGATAGACAGACTACTTCCTACATATGCTACTGCTACTGCTATTATATACAACATAGACGGACGTTACATATAATAACAGAGAGAACATAATATGCATGCTCTAATACGCCCCCTCAAGACTAAATTTGGGTATCAAATTGAAGTCTTGTTTGTAGAGGAAGACATGCCGAGGTTGGGTAAGACATCTCGATAAGCCTTTCCAGTGAGGGGCTTAGTGAGGATGTCGGCCAACTGTCTAGAACTCTGAATGTATTGAACTTGTATCAGTCCTCCTTGGATCTGGTCTCGTACAAAATGGCAATCCAGCTCAACATGTTTCGTTCTTTCATGTGAGACTGGATTTTTGGCTATGTGAATGGCGGCCAGGTTATCACACTTCAATGGAATAGGCTCGACACTCTTGACTTCCAGCTCATCTAGGAGACGTGTCAGCCAACTCAACTCGGTGGTAACTTGTCTCATGGCTCGGTATTCAGCTTCAGCCGAGGAGAGAGCTATGGAGACTTGCTTCTTGGACTTCCAGCTGAGGAGTGAGCCGCCTAGAAGGATGACATAACCTGAAACAGATTTTCTTGTTATGGGGCATGAAGCCCAATCAGAATCACAAAAAGCTGTCAAGTCTAAATTATTGTTTTTATGGAAACAGAGACCAAAACCAAGTGTGCCTTTGATGTAAGATAGAGTGTGGTAAGCAGCTTTCAAGTGTGCATCAGTGGGCTGTTGGCAGAATTGACTCAAATATTGGACACTATATGATAAATCTGGACGAGTATTGGTAAGAAATATTAACTTCCCTATTAAACGTCTGAAGACTGTTGGGTCTTCAAGGTAATCTCCAGTGTCTTTGTCCAGTTTCTGATTCAGTTGCAGTGGGGAAACTGAAGATCTGCAGTCCTCCATGTCATAATCTGAAAGAATCTGCTTTGCATACTTGTATTGAGTCATAATCAAACTGTCAGTAGTTTCAACAAATTCCATACCCAAAAAATATGATAGTTTTCCCAAATCTTTGATCCTAAACTCTTGGTGAAGTTTCTGTTTCAGATTTTTGATTTCAGAATTGCAGTTTCCTGTTATGATAATATCATCAACATATACACCAACAAAGGTGTACTGTCTGTTCAGTTTCTTTGTGAATAGGGAGTAATCGTTTTTAGATTGTTTGTAGCCAAGGTTTTTAAGAAAGTTTGCAAGTTTATCATACCATTGCCTTGAGGCCTGTTTGAGGCCATACAATGATTTATGAAGCTTACAAACTTTGTTTTTACCAGAAACGACAAGACCTTGAGGAATATTCATGTAAACGTCTTCCTTCAAATCTCCATGAAGGAAGGCGATGTTAACATCCAATTGGTCAATGGCCCATCCTCTTTTTGTGGCTATGATTACAAGAGCTCTCACTGTTGTTAGTTTCACAACTGGAGAGAAGGTTTCTTCATAATCGAAACCATATCTCTGTGTGAAACCCCTCACAACAAGTCGAGCTTTAAATCTTTCTAGGCTGCCATCAGCCCTAAGTTTTGTCTTGTAAACCCATTTGCAAGTGATGGGTTTCTTCCCATGGGGAAGGTCAACTATGGACCATGTTTGGTTCTCTTTTAAAGCTTGGAATTCAAGGTTCATGGCTTCAGTCCATCTGGGATCTTTCCTAGCTTCTTCAAAATTTGCAGGTTCTTTGAGGGATTGGATCTGATCTAGAACTCTGTTTGAGGAGTGAGTGAGAGAGAAGGAAGTAATAGTTTTCTTGGGGATGATGTTGGTGAGACTATGAATGGGAAGAGAGTTGTAAGATAGGAGGATAGAGGATCTGTTATGAAGCCTTTGTGTGAGAATTTCAGAGAAGGTTTCAGTGGTGCAGTTGTTTGCATGTAAGGGTTCCTTTTGGTTATTGGAGATGCAGACATAGTCTTGCAATCTAGCTGGGGGTCTATGAATTCTGGTCGACCTTCTAGGCTGAAAATTGTCTTCTGTCCTATTGGGACTGGTGGGACTGGTGAGGTCAGTGGCATCAGGGATTTGGACAGGGTGATCTTCAGTTTGTGGAGGTTCCAAATCACCTTTATCAGTTGCAGCAGTGGGAGATTCAGGACTGTTTTCAATAGCAGGGTGCTCTAGGCTGTTGCTGCTTGTTGGAAGAGAAGGATTATGTTGGGTTGGCCAGGGTTCATAATAATCATCTGAGCTGTTTGGGAAAAGATCAGTGATATCATCTGGGTTGGACTGGTTTTTGAAGCTGTTATCATGCCAGACTTCTTGCCATTCTTTGTTTCGTAAGGGAAAAATGTTTTCAAAGAAGCTGACATCTCTACTGACTCTTATTTGATTTGTTTCTATGTTAAGGATTAGATAACCCTTAGTATTGGAACAGTTTCCTAGATAAACACCAGCTGTGGATCTGGGATCTAATTTCCCTCTGTTGGGAAGAATGTTTGTAGTGAAGCTAAGACAACCAAAATTTTTAACAGAGGTGTAATCAGGAGGACAGTTGTATAATTTCTCAAAGGGAGTGAGATCAGCTATGGATTTTGAAGGAATTCTATTGATAATGAATGTGGCATGGTTTAAAGCAAAACCCCAAAAATTAGGTCCTAAACCTGATTGGAAAAGAAAGGATCTAGTAACATCCATTATGTGACCTTGTTTTCTCTCAACCACCCCATTTTGTTGGGGTGTGTGAGGGCAGGTCTTTTGATGGATGATACCCTTTTTCTTAAAGAATTCAATTCCCTCCAAAGAGCTGCCTAACTCTTTGGCATTGTCGGATCTTATTACTTTTACTTTGCTTTCAAACTGGGTTTCAATGAGTTGAATAAAATCTTTCATAAGCTTAAAAGCTTCAGATTTATTTCTAAGAAGTCTAACCCAGGTACCTCTTGTGAAATCATCAACTATAGTAAGAAAATACCGATGTCCCTCTAGGGTTTCTTTTCTCATAGGCCCACAAACGTCAACATGCAACATATGAAAGGGGACACTGCTTTTTATTTCAGAAATTGGAAATTTAAGCCTCTTGGCCTTTGATTTGAAACAGACAGTACAAGGAAGAATCTCATTGTGCCTAACATTGAAGTTTCTTCCTAAGTTCATTCTAAGCAATTTTCTAGGAGGAATATGTCCTAGCTTGCTATGCCATAAGAAAAAATCTTTACAGGAAGCATTTACATCCAGATCACCCTTAGACAATGTCAAAACAGAAGGAACAAGTTTGATTTCAGACAGAAAGTTTTTCAATCCAACTATGTCAAGGAAGTAAACACCACAACGTTGATATCCAATCACTCCTCTGAAGTTTGTTCTAGAATCCTGCAGAAAACAATGTTGTTTGGAAAAAACAACAAAAACATTCAATTGTCTTGCAAGCTTTTCAACAGATATCAGATTGAACACAAAATTGGGCACAAATAGCACACTTTCCAGATAGAAATCTTCACAGATCTCTACATTTCCACGACTATGCACAACAGATGTATTGCCATCAGGTAAAGTTAATTTTCTGCTAGCATGAAGATGTATTGGGTTTTTGACTAAATTTCTGTTTCCGGTTACATGTTCAGATGCCCCGGAATCCAGAATCCAGAAAGAAGTCATATCATTATCATGAATATTACTCAGAATTTTCGATGCAGGATAATTAAATCTAATGAAGGTACCAGAAAAACCTCCAAAGTCATTCGTGGTTTGCTCATTGCTGATGGAAGCTTTCTGTTGCAGGTATTTTACCAGCCCTTCCACTTGTTGAGAGGTGAAGCCAACGACTGGAGATGAAGAATCTTGAACAGGGCTCTTGCTCTAGTTGTCGTGTTCGAGAGTTGGAGCAGTCACCCGTTGTTGGTTCCGGCTTTGACTTCCTTCCTCTGGAAATCCCACGATCCACCAGCATTCTGAGCGTGTGTGGCCGAGTTTGGCGCAATTCGTACACTTCAGAGTTGTCTTCTTGGCAGACGTATTGGAGTTGTTCTGGGTTTTGCTGTTGATTTTCTTCCCAGAGGTTTTCTTGAAATTTCCAGAGTAAGGTTTCTATGCTAGGGTTAAGGAATTCTCGGTCGTGCTTTCTTGGACTTCTCCCATAGCCATTCCCGTCTCGTCTTGTGTGAGGATGGAATACGCATGCTCAATGTCAGGTAATGGGTCCATTAGGAGAATCGCACGTTTTACCTGTTTGAATTCCTCGTTTAGACCATCTAGGAATTTCATTAGCTTGTCTTGTTCCTCACGGGCATAAATCTCAGTCGCAGCTCCGCAAGAACATTTTAGGTTTTTCCGGGTTGCCCCCAATCGATCCCAGAGCCTCTTTAATTTGGTGAAGTACGTGGTAATTGAGTCTCCCTCTTGCCGAATTTGCCCGATTTGTTTCTGGATCACATATATTTCTGGGCCGTTGACGAGCTCATATCTCTTGCAGAGATACGACCACATCAAGTGTGCTGTCTCACAGTAGACGATGCTTTCTCCAATCTGTTTGTCGAGGGAGTTCAAGATCCAGCTCATCACCATGTTGTTGCTCCGTTCCCACATGGGGTACCTCTCGGATGATTTTTCTGGTTCGACTATTTGCCCGTTAACGAAACCGAATTTATTTTTCGCTTTTAGGGCAATCGTAGCCGCTTTTTTCCATTGATCAAATCCCGGGTTCCCTTTGAACTTCAATCCAAAACTATGGTTGATGTTGTCGGAAGGATGTAGATATAAGGGATCATTGAGATCTTGTAGAGTGGTGAGTGATTTTTCTTGAAGTTCCGACTGGCTTTCGGTCTTGTCATCGTCGTCTTCTTCGTTGTCTTGATTCTTCGAAGAAGGGTCGTCTGCCATGGCTGCGGAAGCGATTCTCAGTCTGAGAGCTCTGATACCATGTCAAACTGAGAAAGGGTTTAATCGACAGAAGTAAGGAAAGAATTGTGTTTATTCAGTATAGAGATAGCGAGAGGGAGAAGAAGACTCTCGCCTTTACAATGTGTAGGTTCTGTACATTGAATATTATCTAAGAAGTGGGCTGACTATATATAAAAGAGATAGTAAGACTACTTCCTACATATGCTACTGCTACTGCTATTATATACAACATAGACGGACGTTACATATAATAACAGAGAGAACATAATATGCATGCTCTAATAACTGTTAACATTCAGTTCGTCCTGAACAACGTCCCATTGATCTGCTATAGTCGAACTTTGAATGTACCAACTTCTCACAATCACTACATCTTCCATATCAATACCGAGAGAAGCAGACAATCACCAACGGGGAAGGAGGACCTCATTCCACAACCACTGTCAGACCATTTGCCTCATTTGATAACAGATCTTGACACTAATATCAGCCTTCCCCAGGAGTGTTCTCTACTCCTTCAGCACCAAAACCCTCACTCTCATCTTTAGCTCTCTAATCGTTGTAGCTTGCTTCTGCGCCTCGAATAATCTGCTGTGTTTCATCACCGACCACACGCGAGCGCACACCGAATTCATTAGTCACCTTCCGACTTTGCTAGTTAGTCACAACCACTGGCCCCTGTAGGAAGTCAAATGCACGCCAACGAAGAACAAGGACCGCTAATTTCAAACAACTTCGGTCTTTAAGAGTAGAATCAGTATCTATTTGGAAAATTTGTCACACAAAGTTCTAGCAAGGGAAATTTGATTGAACAAATGAGGAATCGAGGGATAGAGATCCTGTGGCGGTGAGTCCAAACTGGCGGTGGACTTTTCCTTCGGCATCCACACACATCGGGGCTCGGTTCATTTGCACCGTAAACAAAATCGAGTCTAGTCTAGCCTTTCCTAGTGACATTTTCTCCTCCCACGATAACAGACTCTTCACACTCAACAACTTCACAAAGATTGGTTCTTCTCCCTGCTTCATCCAAGATTTCTCTAGCAATGCATCACCGACACCGACTGGCCACATCGGCTCCCGCCGTATTGAAAACGACCGGCCCCCTAAAACGATCATCGATATGATTTCTGATAACAGCAGAAGCCCCACGCATATTCCTACCAAAATTCATGAATTCATCCTTTGTTCCCCGTTTGATTTCTTTCATTTGATTTCGCCAAAGAGGAAGCATATTGCAAATGGTATCTACCGATTCCACCCCGATCGCCATGCTTTTCGCAAATTGAAACAAACCACAGAAAACTACAAAGTATGGCCTCCCTAAATGAAGAGTGATGAAAAGTGGAATGGTATTGTTTTGGCAAAACAAATACAAGAAAAAATAACCTAAAAGTAGAAGAGAAATGAGAGAAAAGTGGAAGAGAAATGAGATAAAAGTGGGAAGGAGAAAACCATTTGATAAGGGACCCATAATTCCACAAAATTCAAAGAAAACTCTTTGAGTCTAATAAGACTAACACAAAAAACCTAGAGACGAAGAGATTCGACCCTACACTCGTCGAAGAGAGACTCGACCCGGGTTCAAAAAATTTAGAGCTAGATTTTTGTAGGATGACTCATTGGGGAGTGAGAAAATGTTAATTTTGGATTATGGCGAGAAAGTGTTAGTTCTTTGTTAGTGCGAATTATCCTTTGGCTTCCATGGTGAGTCTTTTTTTTTATTCTAATTTGATTAGTCATGTTTCAAATTAATTTATTGATTAAGTGTGGAAATAAACTTTATCAATTATTTTTTATCAAATATATTTTACAAAATTTTCAAATTAATCTATACAGTAAAAATTGTATATCTACTACTAAAATTCTTGATATTTTTTAACTATGAGAGCTTTTAACTGTTTGTTGTAAATTTTTCCTGTAGTAAAAAAACTACAAAGCCAGGGTTACTGCACCTTTTCCAGCATAATTATTAAACGTGATAAGTACGGTGAGATTCGATAGGTGGAAAAAAGTTACTACACCATTTCGACGAGTTTATCTACAATTGAAGAGTTACTTAAACCTTTTTGAGCATAATGATGCACGACACTAACCATGCTTTATGTTTCTTCACAAAACCGATTAGTAACCATGTTATGGGAGATCAAGCGATTTGCCCGTCCCCTGTATTTTTTTTTTAATTCAAACTTGAAACTTTCACATATATAAAGGTTAAAACAGGAAACCAAATATATATTAGGAAAAATTACATCCCGCACTTATATGGTTTGACGTATTTTCACAAAACACCCATGTGGTTTCACTAATTACTTTGCGCACCCATCAGCTTTCTTCCGCTTTATGTACGTCAACAACTTTATGATTTCCGTTCATCTTGTACATGTGGCCCTCTGTGACTGGCTCTTCACATGACCAGGTGTATGTGTTTGAAACGCCCTCCATTCCTTCACCCACCAAGTCGAATTTACTCTCTTCACTCTTCTCGCTCAACACTCTCCTGCTCCCGACAACTTTCTTCCTGATTTTCAACTTCGTTCCTGATTTTCTGCTCATTTCTTCTGATCGATCGTGGAGGGAACCGCCATCTTCTTCCTCGCACCTAGTCCATACTTCCTCGCACCTGATTCCAGTGATACTTTCTTCGTAAACCCTAGGTGGTTGGTACACTCTATTCCGATTTTTTAGGGTTTCGATTGTTGCTATTCTCCTGTCACTGCTCGCTCAGTTAGTTGACATTTTTAGGGTTGTCTTTCGATTTTTGCTGATATTCATTCTCTCGTTTGGGTTGCCTTTCGATTTTTGCTGATATTCATTCTCTTGTTTGGGTTTCCTTTCGTTTTCGCTATATTCATTCTCTTGTTTGGGTTGCCTTTCGATTTTTGATGATATTCATTGTCTCTTGTGACAATATTATGTTTTCTTTCCCATATACGTATGTAGTCTTGGTTGCATTTTGATTTTTGCTTAGTCAACATTGGCTTCCTGTACATTATTGTTTTATTTTTATTTTCGTTTTTATTTATTTTGTCATTTATTTTACATTCTTTTTCTTTTTCGTTTTCATTTTCCTTTTATTTTTGTTTTTCTTTATTTTGTTTATTTATAGTTACTTTATTTGTGTTTTCGTTTTTCATATCTATCTTTGTTTTTATCTTTATCTTTATTATTTTCTTTTCTTTTCGTTTTTATTTTATTTATTTGTTATTAGTTTTAGCAATTCTCTTTATATTTTGTTTTTCCATATATAGTATTTCAGAATGGCGGACAGGCAAACCTTGTGTGAATATCAGCAACCGTTAGTTGAGGGAAGACCCTCTGCTATTGTTCTCCCACAAGTTACATCAGCTGAATTAGATTCCTGGTAATTTAAAACAAGTTACATTACTACACTTTACCACCAGGGACAATTCAGTGGGTTAGACTTAGATGATGCTCCACATCATATTTCTTCATTCCTAGAATTCTGTGGTTCATTTAATAAAACAAGAAATTTGAACGAGCACATCCGTCTACAATTATTTCCCTATTCTTTGAGAGATGAAGCCTCCAAGTGGTTAAGAAGTCTGCAACCTCGTAGCATCCATACCTGGGCTGATCTAGCAAGCAAGTTCCTGGCCAAATAGTATCCACCATCTAAGACCAGAGAAAAGATCGATGAGATTATAACTTTTATCAGGAACCAGGTAAGTCACTTTATGATTCATGTGATAGATTCAAAGAGCTTCAAATTGCATGCCCACACCACGGTATGAGTGATAGGAACCTTGTTTTGTCATTCTTTAATGGTTTAAGTGACTCTAATAAGCTTTTGCTAAACTCCACTTCTAGAGGAAACTTTATGAGTAAGACAGGTGCAAAAGCAATTGAACTCCTAGATTCGAAGACCGAGAGCACTAGATAGTGGTGCAAGAACAAGGGGAGAGGTGAGCCAAAGAGAGATGCAGGTATGTATAATCTCCCCCCACAGGATCATGTATCTGCTCAGTTAGCTGCTCTAACTAAAGTTGTAGAAAAGTTAGCCTTGAATCAGACACAACAGCAAACAGCAAAGGCAGCTACTTCTTCTCCTTTCTTGAGTCCTTGTTGTGAGCAGGGGCGGATCCAGAAATTAAAAGTTGTGGAGTCATTGACAAATAAAATTTACTATATTTATTTTTTGTCAAAATTTATGAGGTCACAGACACATAAAACATCTACCATATAATAAAAAAACTACATTTGAACTTACTATAATTAATTTTTTTCCTAAAAGTCATGGGGTCACGTGACCCTGGGGTACCCTTGCGTCCGCCCCTAGTTGTGAGAATTATGGAGGTGTCCATGAGACCTTCAACTGCGAGGGACCTGGTTTTGTTGGAAATCCAGAAGAGGTAAATTCCATCAATAACAGGTCAGGTAACCATTACTCTAATAACTTTAACTCTAACAGTTAGAGGAACAATCAGCAACCTCAGTAGAGAAGTAATGATCAATCTTTGGATAATCATGCTTATAATCAGAATAATAGACAGTCTTATTTTAATAGATAGCAGGAACAAGTTCATAATCCTCAGGGAGGAAATAACAAGATTGAGAGCATGCTAGAGAAAATTTTGAAACATAGTCAAGCTACAAACGCTAGGTTTGCTGATATGGATGCCAAGTTTGCTGATCAGACCTACAAAAATCAGAGTATAGAGAGGTAGTTGAGTCAAATGTCACAACAGTTAGCACAAATGCAAGTAGGGTCTATTCCAAATCAACCGAAGCCAAATCCGATAGAACATTGTAAATCAATAACATTGGACGGTGAGAAGCGACCAGAACCTAGTACTACTGAAGCTGCAAAAGAAACTCTGAGGCATGAAATTGTAGAAGTTGAGGACTCCAACGACAAAGTAGAAAAATCCAAGGAGGAGGAGTCTCCTGAAACTCAACCTACTTTATTTTCTTTCTCTGATTCTTGAACTGCATTAATAAAATCATTGCCATACCCTATTCCAGTTTTAATGAGTGATTATGATAAGCAATTTGAGAAATTACTAAGCTTCATGGAACCATTAACTGCTAAGTATTCTTTTGAATATATATGTACTAGGATGCCCAATTATGCTAAAATTTTGAAGAATCCCATATTTGAGAAGCGTAATTTGTAGGAGCAGGAGACAATGGAGTTAACAGAGATGGTCTCAACAGTCCTTCTAAAGAAACTCCCTCTTAAGCTTGGTGCAAACGGTCTTTTTGATATATTAAAAACTACGAAATTAATAAATAAAATAAACCTACGGGTTGCAAAATAATTCCCGGTCGTAGCAGTAAAGTAATATGAGCAACCGGGGTATCGAACCAGGGGACTAAGAAAGCAAATCTAATCCTAGCAAAAGCTGTAAATCAGGGGAAATTGTTGATAAATAAAATTAAGAACAAGCAAAGAGTGACTGATAAAAATATAACGAAAGCGGAACTCCGGGTTTAGGTGGTCTTTCCTAGTTCAGCCTTGCGGTTCTATCACCAGTTGAATAGGGAATAGGGTTCGGCAAATTCTAACAAGTTTCTAAATGACTAAATCCTAGCCAAATAAAACTCTCCTACATAGAACGTGATAAATCAAATCATGAATCTATCACAACAAGTGCAGAAGGATTAAGCGCAAGAATTTAAATCGCATCTGAAGGCTAAACTCATCAATCAGAAAGAGTTTTCCACAGACTAACAGATTATAATGACCTATCAATCAATCGTCAATCAGATCTTGACAGATTTCGCAAAGCAATAAAGTAGCAAATTTTATTGATAGCGCAAATAATGTTTATAATCTGAAACAAACCGCTGATAGATCCCAAATCAACTAATAATAATTCTGCAAAACCTAACTATTTACAACCACCATTCCCTGGAGTTTAATCCCTTAGCTGAGCATATCAAAAGAGGAAAAAATTAGAGAAGAAGGAGTAGAAATCATCTCTATGTCGAATCTAAAGATTTGCTAGTTGTAGGGTTGAACAAAGTGAAGAAATTGATGCAGAAATTCTCCTTGGTTGCACCTTGGTTTTGCACGGCTACAGAGGAGAAAATAGGTCACGGCTCTCCCAATTTGAACTCTGAATCCCATTCTCTTGCTCGTGCACGCTCCTTTAAAAAGAAAAATTTGGACATAAAATACACACGTCCGGCTCACCTCTCCGGGTCACTTAGCCGGACGTGAGATAGAGTGTCAGGCGAGTTTTCTACCGTATGTGAGACATCCGGCTCTACATCAGGGTCAGTTAGCCGGACACCTTGGCTGGACAAAAATATATATCGAAATCTCGGCGCTGCACTCGTGGTCGTAAATATTTTTGTCCTTCTGAGCACGTCCGGGTCAGTTAGCCGGACACGTCATCCAGACACGTTCAAGCTTCGACTTGTGAGAGTTTAGTCACGTCCGGGTGAGATTGCCGGACAGGTACAAGGGGTCCGGATCACAGGGTCGGACGTAAGTCCGGACGCTACCCAGATTTTTCCCATTTGCATGGAATTTCTCCTAGATCACGTCCTAAGTTATAAAAACATCAAAACATGCCAGTGTGAGGTATTTTCACTTTAACAAAGATATAAACATCATAAAATCATAAACTTAGGAAAAAGACAAGAAAGATAAGGGGTTTAGGCACTAAAAGATATATCAATAATCGGTGCATCAAATTCCCCCACACTTATCTTTTACTTCAAACAAAAGCTCAAGCAAGCCGATAGATAACAACCAAAGAGAGAGAGAGAGAGAGAGCACAGAAGAATACTTTGCAAGTCTTTCGATCTGGGGGATTATATTTTCCAACTCTAAGCAAAAAGAATTTTCAGAACAAACCAAGAAGTGCAAGAAGTCATACAAAGCTTTGAGAGAGAAGAAGAACCATAAGAACTGGGCCTTTAACCATGAGCCAAATAACCATTTCCTTCACATTCCTTTTCAAACGACAAGGGGCATGAAGTAAGATCCTATTCCATTTTACCTTTCAATGCCACACACTCATGGTCCCATAGATAGAAGTTATTGAAAACATTCATCTCAAAAGATGCATAGATACTTCAATTGAAGTTCATTTGTTTCTTTCACCTCAGACTTTTCTCTCCACCCATGTAGTAGCTTTGGGTCAACTATCCCAAATTCAAAGAACTTTAGGTATCTAGGTGATAAGGCACCCCAAAGGACTTAATAACCGAGTGAAAGAGGCCTGTTTTAGGATCAGAAAAATGCCTTAAAGGATCAGTGGAGTACCTTGCCTTTGTTCTTTTCCACCTTTCATTCCATTCATTCCAAGGCTCAAAGTTAAAAACAAGGTTCAAATGACAAAAATTCTCAATCATATTAGCATTAGTAGACAATGACTTCAATCTTAGCAATAAAACCACAATAATTCGAAAACAATTTCACACCCCCAAACCTGTCAACTTGCTTAGCTTCTTCTGTGTCTCTCTTTCAGTTATCTCCATTAACAAGACTTAAACAAGTGCAAGGAAGACAAACTCAAGAACAAGTCGCGACGGAGTCAATCGTCCCCCGCACTTAAGGCAAAGTAATGTCCTCTTTGCGTAGAAAGAAGTAATTCAATAAGCGGATGAAATCTAAAAGGGCAAATCAGTAAAGCAAAACAAAGGGGAGCATCAAAATGATAGAAGCAAATAATGAATAGAATACTCCCCAAGGTTCCGGACAGCAGAAGAGTGTGCATAGTCGCAAGAAGTCACCCACACGGATGATCCCTCAGAAAGAGAACATAATAGCATGAGAAAAATAAAAGGCTGCAAAGCAAAGCATAAGAGAAACAAAATAACCCAAAAATTATTAGTAAACAGAATAATAATATAAGATGAAGTACTCCTAGAAGGAGTTCGTTTGTTGTTTTTGTGTTTTTATTTTTCTATTTATTTTAACACAAAATACAATAACGAAAGAAAGTAATATACAAAAGAAAAGTAAACAAAAGAAAGAACATAAACAAGAAAAAAATAAAGATAAATGATGGTTACTGAGGTGGCGGAGGCGGTGGTGGAGCTCCCTAACGAAAACTAGTGAGGAAATGCTGGAAATGCTGACGCATCTCCTGCTGGAAAGCCTCACTACGGTCGTGACGCTCAGAAATCCGCTGTTGAGCCTGAAACATCTCCTGCAGCATCCGCTGCATGTCGCTCAACTGCGTCTGAAGCTCTGGAGGAACAGCCATCACAGAGGGTGTGGGAGGCTGCACGACTGTAGTAGGAGGTGCGCGAGCCCGAGATCCTCCAAAAGAAGAGGATCCAGCGTCAGACAGGCCAGAGCCACCTCGGACCCATGTGCCATCCTCGAGACGTATGAATCCCCACCTTTTAAAGGTCTTCAAAGTAATAGGAGTCTCCCCCTCACGTACGTCCAGACCCGTGAGGACGTCCTCTGGAAGCGTAGCAGCCAAGAAATGATGGATGAAGAAGGGAAAGATAAGAGTGACCCTCTTCTTCTTGGAGCGGAGATAGCTGACCACCTTATGCAGCTGCCGAAACATGACGAAAGGGATGGATATGCGCTGAGCGGGAGGAGGAGGAGCAGACATCTAGTAGTCAAGAAGCACACAGTCCTCGTCTGAAGCATCATTTCAAGCCTGAGGCCGAATCTGATGGCTAAGGATCTCTGCCAGTAATCTCTGCATAAGAGTCGGGAAGCTGGAGTAAGGGAGAACGTCCTTGCTCTCCTCTCCTCTGTGGTGTCTGGTGCAGCCAACCTCACGAATCCACTTCGCCTTCATACCGCGTAGTAGGTTCTCGTGGAACTATGTATGGGCCTCATCATTATCTGGAATGTCGTAGAGAAGGCTGAAGGAGGCCGGAGTGATCTCGACGGGGTGATGATGAACATAAGAAGTAACCGAATGCGACGAGTCACTTGCCTGGGCATTAGCGTAAAACTATTGGACCAACACCGAAGAAAAGAGTCCATCGCCTATCCGGAGGACCTTGCCTAATCCAAAGGGCTCAAACAGTGCATCTAGCTCAGCAGCGATCACAACCTCAGAAGAGATGCACCTCTCCATCACAAAATTCCCGCCCTGGTCGAACCAGGCACGGGCAGCATCAGAGATAAAACCATCATCACGAAGAGGAGGAGGAGCAGACGACGACTCAGCTGGGCGTTTGCCCCTAGAGGAACCAACATAACTACTGCCTCGAGTGCGAACCATCTAAAATGAAATAAACAAACAAGAAAACAAAACACAACGAAACAAACAAACAAAAAGCAATAATTAAAATCCAAAGAACTCACAAAAATTATCCAAACAGCCCACCAGCGACCACTTAATCAGATAATAATCAGCAATACCCCACAATCAAAGCTAAACAGTCCAAACCCAGCAAAAAGCAGGAGAAATATAGCATAGGAATAGCATAATCCACATCCAAAAATCAACTCAAGAAATTTGCAAAAAATTTTAGCATGTCCAGACTGGCGTCCGGGTCAGTTGGCAGGACTGCCGAGCCGGACAGGTCGAAGAACCCTAAATCGACCGCAAACCTAAAAATTCCCCAAATTGCACAAAATTCATTAAAAAACTCTCAAATCGACTGATAAAATCCACACACAGTAGTAGAATCACCAAATAACAAATAAAATAGGACAAAACAAGTGAAAATCGACAGGAAACTACAAAAATTGCAACATTTGACTCAGAGCCTGGTTGGGAATTTGCGGGTAGACTGTGAACTGAGGAGCGTTGCTGGTATTCTAATTGTCGATTGCGGAGCTTCGCAGCGGTCGTCGGAAGATCGAAGCAAGGGCGTAGGTGGCTGGAGTGTGAACAGAGCATGTGGGAATGGTTTGTGGCTGTGACTGGTTTGCGGCGATGGAGGAACAAATACGGGTTGGGGTTGTCAACAATGAGGAAACACGGTGAAGAAAAAGTCTGATGTCACGCGCCCATCTCTTGTTTTTTTCAGAAGAAGGAGCATGTTCGGACAGCGTGTCCGGGTAAAAGGGTCGGACGTGGCAAAAACCGTCTTCATAGGACGTCCGCATTAACGAGCCGGACCAAGGTGTCTTGTCCGCCTGGAAAGTCCAGACAAACAAGCCGGACACGGCCAAAGTGTCTCTCCACTACGTCCGGGTAAGTGTAGCCGGATGCTCATCCAGACGTGTACAAGATTGTTTTAATATAAATTGTTAAAGAAATAAAAAACCAAAATAAAAAAACTACCAAAATTCCACACAAACTACATTCAAATGATGAACAATATGAGAAAGGAATACTCCCCTAACTAATATACAAGTCCTTGAAACATCCCCACACTTGAGTTCAGCTGTCAAATGAAGAGAAATGTTCCTGCAAATGTATATTACACAACCAGAAGAACTCAAGTGTAATTAAAACTCAACCATAGGCTCAAAAAGAAAGGAAATAAAGAACAAAAATAAGCAAACCGAAAGGTAAATAGATGAAAAGGAAAGTGAGGTGGGTTGCCTCCCACCAAGCTGTCCAGATTTAAAGTCTCTAGCTAGACTTCCCAAGCTTACTGACCAGAAGAAGAGGAAGTGTGGTTGGGAATACCATAACTTCCTAGAGCAAGCTTTCGAAGCTTCTAAATTCAAAACAAATTCTCCAAGGGATTTTCTTCTTTTTATCCTTTGGAGCAAGAGGGCTTGAAGCATCTGGAGCATCCGCCTGATCCTGCACAAAAGAAACTGCGTGCAAATAGAGATTATCATCAGTAATACCAATATACTTTTTCAAATGAGCCCCATTGACTTTGAAAATTTCACCCTTCTTATTTTCCAGCTCATAGGCTCCATAGGAAGTGATACCAACAACTTTGAAAGGACCGGCCCAGTGGGACTTAAGCTTTCCAGGAAAAAGCTTCAACCGAGAATTGTAAAGCAGCACTACATCTCCAACTTGGAAGTCCCTTCTCTGAATCATCTGATCATGGAGCTTCTTGGTGCGCTCTTTGTAGATTTTTGCACTGTTGTGAGCCTGATCCCTCAACTCCTCTAATTCGGAGAGCTGAAACTTCATCCTCTCACCAGCAGCATGAATATCAAAGTTAAGGGCCTTAAGTGCCTAGTATGCCTTATGCTCCAACTCCACAGGTAAATGATAAGACTTACCATACATTAACCTGAAAGGAGACATCCCAATGGGAGTCTTGAATGCAGTTCTGTAAGCCCATAGATCATCATCGAGCTTCTGAGACCAATCCTTAGAAGAACTGACGGTCTTTTGAAGAATCCACTTAAGCTCTCAATTAGACACTTCAGCTTGTCCATTCGTCTGTGGGTGGTAGGGCAAAACAATGCTAATCGAATAATTGCAGGGTAAATTAATGTACAAAAGAATCAAATAATAAAGTAATAAAAGAATAAAACCTACAACTCTAAGTACAGGTAGCAAAAATCCCGGTCAAAGTAGCAAGGAAGCATATTAAGACCAAGAATGTCGAACCCTAGGGACTTGTATAGAAAATTAGTCCTAGCCTTGGTAATTACTAAGTAAAGAGGGGGAAATGAGATTTGTAATTCTAAACTAAAGAAATAACCAATTAACATCCTAACTAAATGGTAGTTACAGTGAATTATTCTTGATTCAGGGTTAAAAACCATCTAAGTATCAATATGATCACGAAATATAAATACAAGCCTTTGAATTTACCAACAATTGAATGTGCCAGATGTCCTACCGGATACTAGATGCACGGCATATTCAAAGACTTTGAATGTGCCCGATATTGGCTACCCGGCAGTGCACCCGGCATAGTCAATATGCGTATTCAAATTCCAATTTCGGTCAGAAAACAGAAAACTCAATACCTATTAACAAATCGAGCATATCTCATGCCACAAAATGAACAAGATAATGGGAAAGATGGGTTAATTCTCACTCTTACTACTAACTTTTAATTCATAAGAAGGGAGTAGGAAGATCATTAAGAGTGTCTAACCTATTCTACTTCTGGATTTTTCTTCCTCAAGTAAAATTTACATAAAGAGAATAAGTGATCAACCAATTCACTTGCAATCAGAACCAACTCTTAATGAACTTGAAATTATATTAAGGAGAACACATTGTTTTACAAAGAGAGTTTCATCCCAACCAAGAACAGGAGAGACTACTACTCATACATCCATGTAAAATAAAGAGAAGATACAAAGAGGAGGAAGAGATTTGACATAGCCTTTCACCCTCAGAAAATCTTCTTTTCTTCTCCTGGATGGTTATGCAGCAATTCCCCAGTCGAAATGGCGTCAATTCTGTGGTGTGTGTGTGTGTAGGAATATGGTAGGAATGATGTCCCAAAATGCACATACTCTCGCTCTTATTATAGACAAAAACTCTTTGGGTGTCGGGTTCCATGCAGGGTAGAAGTCATCCGGCATGTGAATTAAACACGTGCTTTCCAGTAACGGTCGAAACCGCCAGGGCGCGAAAAGTCACTTGTGTCGGACAGGGATGTCTGGCACCATACCCGGCACTGAGTATTTGGATAACGGTAAATAACCGTTATCTGTTGGTGAACAGACGCGTCTTCTACTTATGCCGGCAACACATCACCAGTCACTATACTCGGCAAGATCCTTTTTCTGCTGCGTACATATACCAGATACTAAGAATCTGGTTCCATATCTGGCAAGGCCCAGTTTCTGATGAAAAAATTTGCTCCTTGCAATGAAAACACTCAAAGCATGAATCTAAACATATAAAATGGCTTTTCATACAAAACAACGTAAATACTACTTATTCTAACCTGAATTTAACTAATATTACTTCAAATCTAGCTTATAAAATATGATAAGTCTATGGCTTATCAAGGCCCTACACTTACCTTTTGCTAGTCCTCGAGCAAAATTAAATCAGGAAAGAGTAAGTACTTGTGCACAAAATAGATAAACTTTAGAATGATTATGAGATAATTCCTTCCTAACGACCTGACTCTCATTCATAAGCATCACTTAATCTTTCGTATTCCATCAATAATATACGAGTGGGTATGAAGTAAAACATTTAATCCCAAAAACGGAACAAAGACTCATGGGCTATTTTGCATAAGGGATTTTGCATCTCTCCTTCTTCTGGTTTCCAATATTCAGCTCTATTTTTCAAGAGTTTTTGAATGTGGCCAAGACACTCATCAATGGTTTTTTATGGTTCAGCCCTACTTTTCAAGGGTTTCTGAATCTAACCATGATTTTGCATTTCAAGAACGGGGAATTTAGGAAAAAAACAAAAGGAAAAACTCTCATTTCTTGCTTTTATTTTGAGGCAATCTTGCAACCTCATAATGCTTCATATATACATATATTTTTTTATTAAAAGAATTTTCTCTTCTCTTTTTTTCGAAGCTTTTTCATTTTTTCACCCTTTTCTAAGATATTCACCCACAAGAATTGAACTATTTTGAAAAGGAAGGAAAGATATATTACCCAAAGGTATATCAAGGATGAAAATAGAAGTAAGGTCATATACTCATGTTAACAAAAAGAATCACGACGTGAGAAATGATATCTAAAGGTCATTAGAAAGCTTACCTCTGGAGAGAAAAAATATTTAACCTTCCCTAATGTCAACTTAATCAAAGACACACAAAAAGTTGAGTAGAAGGTTAATAAACTTAAAACCTATTATATTGGATAAACTAGACATGCTATATGTTTTTTTAATGTGGGAGGGGGGGGGGTCCCCTTGCCCTACACTAGGCAGGAACACTGTCCCCAGTGTTCGAAAGATACAAAAAGAAATAAACAAATAAATAATAAAGGCATAAGAATAAAGAAAGAAAAACTCCCTTGGAGTGGATATGCGTGAAATGGTAGAAGGCCCTACACTTGGCCTTTGGCCACATAGTACCACCTTGTAGTTTGTTGTGGCGTCAACTCCTTGGATGTGGAATCCATGAGAAAAATAGAGGCGGACTTAGAATGCTTAAAGTCAGGGCTTAGATATTTCTTCAAGCGGAAACCATTGACTTTGAATCTTGCACCCGTAGAAGTTTCAAGTTCGAAAGCACCAAATTCAGTCAGGGAAGTGACAGTGAAAGGTCCAACCCAATGAGATTTCAATTTTCCCGGAAAAAGTCGAAGGCGGGAATTGTAGAGGAGGACTTGATCACCCACATGAAAATCGCGTGGAAGAATTGCTTGGTCATGAATCTTCTTAGTACATTCTTTATATAGATGGGCATTCTCGTAAGCGTTGTGGCGTAATTCTTCCAGTTCAGATAACTGGAAGTTCCTTTTGACACCTGCTTCCTTCATGTCAAAGTTGAGTGCTTTGAGGGCCCAGTAGGCCTTATGCTCAAGTTCCACGGGCAAGTGATAGGCTTTCCCATACACAAGGCGGAATGGTGTGGTCCCGATAGAGTTTTAAAGGCAGTTCGATATGCCCATAAAGCATCGTCAAGTTTGGGGGACCAATCCTTGCGAGATAATGGACCATTTTCTGCAAGATCCATTTCAATTCACGGTTGGAGACTTCGGTGTCCATTAGCTTGTGGATGGTAGGGAAGGGTGACCTTATGACGGACTCCATACTTCGTTAAAAGGTTATCAAATTGGCGGTTGCAGAAGTGAGAACCGCCCTTAGAAATGATAGCCCGTGGAACGCCAAATCTGGTGAAGATGTTTTTCTTTAAAAACTTCAGGACGGTTTTGGCATCGGCAGATGAGCATGGAATGGCTTCAACCCATTTGGAAACATAGTAAACATCGACTAGTATGTACTGATGACCTTGTGATGAGGGGAATGGACCCATGAAATCGATGCCCCCAACATCGAATAATTCCACCTCCAGGATATTGGTTAGCGGCATTTCATGACGCCTGAAGATGTTTCCCATTCTTTGACAACTGTCGCATTGAGAAACAAATTTTTGGGAATCTTTATGTAAGGTTGGCCAATAGATCCCTGATTCAAGACCTTGGCCGCAGTACGAGTGGATCCATGATGTCCACCGGCCTCTTTAGAGTGACAAAATTGTAGAACAGAAGTGACCTCACATTCAGGAATGCATCTCCGGATGATCCCATCGGCACATACCTTGAATAAGTATGGATCATCCCAGAAGAAATGCTTTACTTGAGACAAAAATCTCTTCTTCTGTTGAGAAGAGAGCCCATGAGGTAAGATTCCGGAGGCCAAGTAGTTGGCCATGTCTGCAAACCATGGCTCCTGAGAGTCTATCTGTAGAGCTTTACACAATGCAACCAATTCTGTAAAATTATGTGCAATGTCATCTTTAGAATCAGACTCCACACTTGTAAACTGCTAAACAATGAACACTGTCTCGTCTGGAAAATATTCCCGGATGGGGATCCCATCGTATGGCCTTTCAATGCGGGAGAGGTGATCAGTGACACCGTTGAGACAACCCTTTTTGTCAACAACCAAAACATCGAATTCTTGTAGTAGAAGAATCCAGCGCAACAACCTTGGCTTGGCTTCTGCCTTGGTAAAGAGGTATTTCAGGGCGGAATGATTTGTATACACAATGACTTCACTCCCCCATAAGTAAGAGTGAAATTTGTCTAGGGAGAAGACGACTTCACGAAGCTCCTTTTCTGTGGTTGTGTAAGTGTTTTGTGCATCCACAAGGGTCTTGCTCGCATTAGTGATTATCCGCAATATCTTATCTTTTTTCTGACATAGAGCGGCCCCCACATCGTAGTCGCTTGCATCACACATGATCTCAAAGGGAAGAGACCAATCAGGGGAGACGACTACGAGGGCTGAAATTAACTTTTCCTTGATGACTTCAAATGCTTCTAAACATTCCTTTGTGAATTCAAATTTCATATCCTTTCCCAATAAATCACTTAAAGGTTTGGCGATCTTGGAGAAGTGAGCAATGAACCGACGGTAGAACCCGGCATGGCCTAAAAATGCTCGAACCTCTTTTACGGTGGTAGGAGGAGGGATTTTCTCGATGATTTCAACCTTGGCCCGGTCTACTTCAATACCAGCTTTGGACACTTTGTGCCCCAACATAATGCCTTCCTTTACCATGAAGTGGCATTTTTCCCAATTGAGAACTAAGTTTGTATCTTCACACCTGTCTAAGATCAAATCCAATTACTGCAAATAATCGTCAAAGGTGGAACCATATACACTGAAATCATCCATAAATACTTCAATACTCTTTTCAATGAAATCAGCAAATATTGCTTGCATGCAACGTTGGAAAGTAGCAGGAGCATTACAAAGTCCAAATGGCATACGATTATAAGCAAAGGTACCATAAGGACAGGTAAAGGTAGTCTTTTCCTGATCCTCTAGTGCAATTGGAATTTGAAAATAGCTTGAGTAACCATCTAGGAAACAATAAAATTCCTGACCTACTAATCTTTCTAACATTTGATCTATAAATGGCAAAGGGAAGTAATCCTTTCTGGTGGCTGCATTTAATCTTCTATAATCTATGCACATTCTCCAGCCAGTTGTTTGTCTTTGGGGGATTAATTCTCCTTTTTCATTAGGGACGGCTACGATGCCTCCCTTTTTGGGAACCACTTGGACAGGACTCACCCAAGGGCTATCAGAAATCGGGTAGATGATACCAACATCTAATAACTTCAAAACCTCCTTCTTTACAACTTCTTTCAAATTTGGGTTTAATCTCCTCTGCCCTTGCCTAATCGATTTATGGTTATCCTCCATAAATATACGATGAGTACAAAAACTAGGATCAATGCCTTTTAAATCAGCTAAAAACCAACCCATGGCTCTTTTATGATTTCCTAAGACTTATAACAATTTAGTTTCCTGTTCAGCAGCTAGAAGTGAGGAAATGATAACAGGGAGAGAATTGTTACCTGCCAGGAAGGCATATTTGAGATGAGAGGGGAGTTCTTTGAGATCTACCTCGGGAGGTTGTTCGATTGATGGAATGGCTTTAAATGGGGAGCGATCTAAGCTTTCTAATGGTGGTCAATAACCATTGGCATTTTTCCAAATACCACCATTAAGTTGGTCAATAATTACCTTGATTTCCCTTACGGGAGACTCTTCAATTGATGAAACCAAGATTTGCTCCTATGCCTCTAATTAGTGAGGTTCAATTGAGGGGAGGGAAAATGTCTCTTAATCATCTTGGAATTCATTCTCACCATTATCTGCCAAAAGACCAACACAGCAAACAGTATGAGCATTTACACTTCTTCTTACCATTTTTTCCATATTGAACTCGATCTTTTCGTCCTCAACTCGGAAGATGACTTTACCCTCATGAACATCGATGATTGCGCGTGCAGTACTTAGGAAAGGTCTTCCAAGGATTAGAGGGACTTCGGTATCTTCATCAATGTCTAGAACCACAAATTCGGCTGGGAAGATGAAATTGTCGACTCCAACTACCAAATTTTCCACCATTCCCATTGGTTTAATTGACGATATATCAGCCAACTGCAGGGAAAAGAATACTGGCTTCAGTTGACTGCCGCGAATCCTGGTGAAAATGGAGTATGGCATGATATTGATGCTGGCACCAAGGTCACATAGACCATGACCGCAGTCAATATCTCCAATATAGAAGGGTACAATTGGTAGTCCAGGGTCTTTCTATTTGGGCGGTAATGCCTATAGCAGTGCTGCGGAGCACTCCTCGGTTAGACTGACCATCTCCACGTCTTCCATTTGCCTTTTGTTATTAATTAACTCCTTCAGGAACTTAGCATAAGTGGGCATTTGCTTCAATGCATCGAACAAAGGAATATCAATAGTTAAACATTTAAAGATACCCAAAAATTTCTTAAATTGCTCATCTAAATGCTTTTTCTTAAGCCTATTGGGAAATGACAATTTTTCAGTAGAAATTTGATTTTTATTGGGAGGAGAAGAATTAGAAGAGGGAGAGAAAGGGGGAGGAGCTTGTGTCTCCTGAGACTGTACCTCTGGGGAAAGGATTTCCTCCAAGTCAGTAGGATTGATTTGCTTTTCTGTTTCTTTCTTTTATCCTTACCTATCTCTCTTCCACTTCTGAGAGTGACGGCGCTTACATCGTTACTCCCAAGGGTAACTGAATTTGCGTACTCTCTTGGGTTAGTTTGAGTTTGTGAAGGTAATTGGCCAGATGGCCTTGGTTGGGTAAGCATTTGTTGGATCTGAGAATGTAGCGACTTCTGATCTTTATGAAGGGCTGCAATATCTTCCTGTGTATCTCGTGACTTGTTCATCAAAGCCTTCATTAAGTCACGCATCTCGGCCATCTCGGCTTTATGATTGGATGAATGTTGAGGTGGTCTATTTGATGGAATACCACCATATGTTGGTTCCTGGAATTGTCTTGGATTTCCTTGAAATCCGGGTTGGTTCTGGTAGTTTGAAGGAGTTTGGATATTTCTCTGCCAAGGTTGTCTGAATCCTTAGTTGTTGTTTACATATTACTTCCTCATATGCTTTTAATTCCTGCAACTCAGGGCATTGCTTGAAATCGTGTGGTCCTCCACACTGTGTACAAAACACACCAGAAGGTGGTAAAGGAAACACAAAGGGGTGCGATACCTGAGGTTGTCGTGTGTTCGCTACTTTTGCATGTTGGGGATGAGAACTCATAGCCAATTGCTCCACTACCTTTTACAAGGCACTTACCTTCGTGGACTGTTGGGCATTGCTCTCCAGCAATTGCTCGTGAGTCTTCATTAACTTTTCAAATTTATTATCACTTTCTCCAATATGGTACAAACCTGGAGTGTTGCCTTTAGCTCCTCATGTGGCCCAATCACGAATTTACTCGCATAAGAATTCAATCCCTGTCCGGAAATTGTTCCCCATGTTTCTTTAGGATGTCGGCGCCAAGGGAGGACAACACCATCGTCTTGTATTGGTTCACGAGCCCTTTGTAGAACAACTGAGAGAGTTGCTCCTTCGTGACACCATGGTGGGGACATTTCAGAAGCAACCCCTTGAATCTATCCCAAGCTTCGCAAATGCTTTCTGATCCAGGCTGCTTGAAGTTATAGATCTCAGCGATTATTTCCAAAGTGCGACTCGGCGGTAAGAACTTTTCATAGAACTTAGTCGCTGAGAAATACATAGACATTTAAGGGTTTAATTTACCTTGTACTTACTTACTTTCAGGATAATATTACTCACTTATCGTATGTTTTTCCTCTAGTTATGTTTTATTGATTATCTCACAAATTTATTGGTTAAACATGAGGAAAACCAAGCTAGGAGCAAAGTACTCGTAGAGACGAACGTGTAGGCGAAAACGGGGATCAAATCGGAGCTAAAATGAATATTTTAGAGGCAATTGAAGTTGGTCCGGACCAGTGTCCGAATCACCTGGTCCGGACACCAACACTCGCCAGCGCACCAGAATAGAAAATCGACATGGTCCGGACCAGCTGGTCCGGACCATGGTCCGGACACTGCTATCTGCCAGCGTAAAATGAGCTGTGTGAAGAGATAATTACCTTATCTCTTCACACGGGATTTCCACCGACTTACCTCCCCCTTTGGCCTATTTTTCTCTATAAATACACCTCCAAACCTCCATTAAATGATATCTCATTCCACCCCAAACTCATGCCATTTTCCTTCCAAAAAATACCAAAAATCTCCAAAAATCATACATCTCATCCACATATTATCCACATAAATTCCATACTACATCTCATCCCATAAATCATTCCACTTCGTACCGTTATCCTGTCCAACCTCTGTCAAAAATATTAGCAGATAAGATAGCGGAGCGGAAATAAACATCTTTTCAGATGTATTCCTCTACTTCTTATTCTGTCTTAAATATGTCGGGCTAAGAGGATATACTCCGGGCGAGGGTTTAAATTATGGTTTGTTTAATTATGTGATCAATATTTCTACCGGTTAAAATAAATACAGTTTGTTACGCTTAAAGGTTTTCTCTCACCATTTTAATAAATTACATGAATTTATTAAAATGCTTTCCTAAGTCTATTTTGATCAGACCAGGTGATAAATAGACAGGTTAATTAAGCCGTAAATCTGGAGAAAACTTATTATGATTTAATAAGTTAGTATTTACAGATGCAATTATAATTCCTCAAATTTAACGTCCGTTTACATAGTATTGCTCGAACCTTGATTAGACCGAGCATTTTCTGGTAAACGAGTTCTTAAGGGTCTATGACTTAGTCCTTAGGATAATAACAGGAATTTTGCCAAACTAATAAATTAAACCGGTAGAGATAGCATAATTAATCAGATTATATAAAACCTGAACCCGGAGTTCCATTTAATTCATCTGCACTCAGTAATTTTATCTGCTTTTTAATATTTCTCTAAAACAAGTCAATTAACCTTCCCCCCTCTTGTGACACGCTTAGGTATTAATTAATTCACCTAGTCCCACGGTTCGATATCCGGTCGCTTACACCTTACTATACTACCACGACCGGGATTTGTTTGCAGCCCGACTATTATTTTGGGTTTTAATTTCTCTTCTTTTATTTTAATCTCACCAGTTTAACCACTCACGATAATCAGTCTGCAGTCGCCATGTCGTCCCATGTGAAGATGGTGTTTGGCGTCAGGCTGTGGTACCATTTACTTGCACTTCCTGTGAGACTGTGAGGAAAAAGTGAGCGACGGGCAAACTGCAAGACGATGTCAGTAACGGTGAGGCTATTGACATGCTGCAGGAACTTCGTTACGTGGAGCAATGCTTCATCTGGGTTGGTACCATCAAACATTCTTAACTCCTTGACGCAACAGATTTGATGATACGGCTTCAACTTCTGCCATTCGTCATAATCGGCTTGAGGGAGATTGGGGAGATTGATGGCCGGCTTTTGGCCTTGCTTAGAGGGCCTGTTGATGTTGCACACTGTTGTCATCTCGCTTGAAGTACTTGGATCTCCTTGTGAGTAAGGTTGGTTCTTTCTTTGTCATAAAGAACGAAGGAGTGTTCTCTCGATCTCAGGATCGTATTCTACTACATCGTTAGAAGGACCTTGTGATCTAAGAAGCATTCACTAAGGAAGGCAAGTACCTAAGAGGTGACAAAACAAAATGGTTTTGTATAACAAGAGAAGAATTTATAATCACTAATATATGCTTTCATTAAATAGAAAATATCATTGTCATTACATAACATATAAAAGATAAAATAAACTAAAAGATAGCCCTAAACCTAGTGCGCCTAACTCTACCAGTGAATATCGCATAGGAGGGGGGCCTTCGGTGAATCCTATTGGTGAAGATACCCATATGAGGGAATCTTCGCCTAAGTTCATCCACGGGCAGAACCCTCATGTGTGTTGTTGTCCTAAGGCAGTGGTAGGCAAGGGAAGGTCTCAACTTCTTCCTCTTAATAAAGATTTCTACCCTTGTACGTGGGTAGAGTTCATTCACTACATAGATATGCAGAAAATGAAAAAGGTTAGACTCCCCACTTTACAACTTATTCATCCAAATGTTTCTAGGCATCCTGAGTACAAAGTTGGACAAAGGGTGAGACAATTATAAGAGGAAGGAATTCGTATAAAAGAAAAAAAAGAAAAAAATGATAAGTTGTACGCGCCGGGTGGAATGCCGGATATGCAGTGTCCGGCTTCAGACTTCCTCTGCATGTGCCGGATCACGGAAACCCGGCATCCAACACGAGATGTTTCAAAAATATAACATAAATGGAACAATAAAGAATTCCAACTAGCGGGAGCGAATTTACAAAAAAATAAGACATGCCAGACCTATTGCCAGAAGTATAATACCCGGCGTGGACTTTCTCCGAGAGTGCCGGGTTTATGCTGCCTGACATTGTGCACGACATGTTCAATAATTCAGAAATTAATGCAAAAATCAATGAATAAACAATTACCAATTGCCAATTTTAGGAATTGGACTAATTCCAAGTCCCCGACAACGACGCCATTTTACTAATCGAATAATTGTAGGGTAAATTAATGTACCAAAGAATCAAATAATAAAGTAATAAAAGAATAAAACCTACAAATCTAAGTACGGGTAGCAAAAATCCCGGTCAAAGTAGCAAGGAAGCATATTAAGACCAAGAATGTCGAACCCTAGGGACTTGTATAGAAAATTAGTCCTAGCCTTGGTAATTACTAAGTAAAGAGGGGGAAATAAGATTTGTAATTCTAAACTAAAGATATAACCAATTAACATCCTAACTAAATGGTAGTTACAGTGAATTATCCTTGATTCAGGGTTAAAAACCATCTAAGTATCATAATGATCATGAAACATAAATACAAGCCTTCGAATTAACCAACAATTGAATGCGCCGGATACCAAATGCACGGCATATTCAAAGACTTTGAATGTGCCGGACATTGGCTACCCGGCAGTGCACCCAACATAGTCAATGTGTGTATTCTAATTCCAGTTTCGGTCTGTAAATAGAAAACTCAATACCTATTAACAAATCGAGCATATCTCATGCCACAAAATGAACAAGATAATGGGAAATATGGGTTAATTCTCACTCTTACTACTAACTCTTAATTCATAAGAAGGGAGTAGGAAGATCATTAAGAGTGTTTAACCTATTCTACTTCTGGATTTTTCTTCCTCAAGTAAAATTTGCATAAAGAGAATAAGTGATCAACCAATTCACTTGCAATCAGAACCTACTCTTAATGAACTTGAAAGTATATTAAGGAGAACACATTGTTTTACAAAGAGAGTTTCATCCCAACCAAGAACAGGAGAGATTACTACTCAAACATCCATGTAAAATAAAGAGAAGATACAAAGAGGAGGAAGAGATTTGACATAGCCTTTCACCCTCAGAAAATCTTTTTTTCTTCTCCTGGATGGTTGTGCAGCAATTCCCCAGTAAAAATGGCGTCAATTCTTTAGTGTGTGTGTAGGAATATGGTAGGAATGATGTCCCAAAATACACAGACTCTCGCTCTTTTTATAGACAAAAACTATTCAGGCGCCGGGTCCCATGCCGGGTAGAAGTCATCCGGCATGTGAATTAAACACGTGCTTTCCAGTAACGGTCAAAATCGCCAGGGCGCGAAAAGTCACTTGTGCCGGACAGGGATGTCCGGCACCATACCCGGCACTGAGCATTTGGATAACGGTAAATAACCGTTATCTGTTGGTGAACAGGCGCATCTTCTGCTTATGCCGGCTACATGTCACCCGACACTATACCCGACAAGATCCTTTTTCTGCTGTGTATATATGCCGGACACTAAGAATCCGGCTCGACATCCGGCAAGGCCCAGTTTCTGATGAAAAACTTTGCTCCTTGCATTGAAAACACTCAAAGCATGAATCTAAACATATAAAATGGCTTTTCATATAAAACAACGTAAATACTACTTATTCTAACCTGAATTTAACTAATATTACTACAAATCTAGCTTATAAAATATGATAAGTCTATGGCTTATCAAGCAACTTTATGGCTCACTCCATACTTAGCCATCAGGGCATCGAAGGACTGATAGCAGAAATGTGATCCTCCATCACTAATAATTGCCCTAGGAACTCTGAAGTGAGTAAAGCTGTGCTTCTTTAGAAATTTGACCACCGTTTTGAAATCAGCATGCTGGCAAGGAATAGCCTCTACCCACTTTGAGACATAGTCAATGGCCACGAGAATGTACTGGTAACCCTGAGAAGAAGGAAAAGGTCCCATAAAATCAATACCCCAGCAATCAAATAATTCAACTTCTAAAATACCGCGCTGAGGCATCTCATGCTGTCTAGAAGTGTTGCCTAGTCTCTGACAACTGTCACACTTGGCTACAAAAGTTTGGCAGTCTTTATGAAGAGTAGGCCAATAGAAATCGGACTCCAAAGCCTTTGCAGCTGTCCTGTGAGAACCGTGGTGTCCTCCAGCCTCTCTGGAATGACAAAACTCTATGACACTAGCAACCTCATCATCAGGAAGACACCTACGAATCAACCATCTGCACAAACTTGAAACAAGTGAGGGTCTTCCCAAATATAATGACGAGAATCAGAAAGGAATTTCTTCCTATGAGCATAAGAGAAATCATGAGGTACCACCCCAGAAACAAGATGATTGGCCAGGTCAGCATACCATGGCTCTTGCACCTTATGCAAAACAAAGATAATTTCATCAGGAAAAAATTCATTAATCGGTACAGTATCATCAGGAACCACCAATGTAGAAAGATGGTCAGCCACGACATTCAATTTACCACTCTTATCTCTCACTTCAATGTCAAATTCCTATAACAAGAGAATCCAACGAAGCAAGCGGGGCTTGGCCTCTTTCTTAGCAAATAAATATCTAAGAGCAGTGTGGCCAGTAAGCACAATTACTTCCCCAAAGATATGATCTAAACTTGTCAAGGGAAAATACCACAGCCAAAAGCTCTTTTTCAGTGGTGGTGTAGTTCCACTAGGCATCATTCAATGTTTTGCTTGCATAAGCAATGACCCTGAGAATTTTATCCTTCCTTTGGCATAGAGCTGCCCCCACTGCAAAATCACTGGCATCACATATAATCTCAAAAGGTAATGACCAGTCAGGTGAAACAACAATGGGTGCAGCTACCAATTTTTGCTTATCAAATCAAAAGCAGACAAACAATCATCAGAAAAAACAAATGGGGCATCTTTCAGAAGCAAGTCGGTCAACGGTTTTACAATTTTAGAGAAATCCTGGATAAACCATCTATAAAAACCTGCATGCCCTAAGAAAGCTCTTACCTCTTTCATGGAAGTAGGTGTTGGCAATTTCTCAATTACTTCCACCTTTGCTTGATCGACCTCAATCCCCTTAGCAGAAACTTGGTGACCTAGCACAATCCCATCCTTGACCATGAAGTGACACTTCTCGTAGTTGAGAACCAGATTTGTCTCCTCACATCGGCCTAGAATTAGATCAAGCTGTGCCAAACAAACATCCAAGCTAGAGCCATAAACAGAAAAATCATCCATAAATACCTCAATGCTCTGCTCGATGAAGTCAGCAAAGATCGCCTGCATGCAACACTAAAAGGTGGTAGGAGCATTGCACAATCCAAAGGGCATCTTCTGTACGCAAAGGTACCATAAGGACAAGTGAAAGTGGTCTTGTCTTAGTCCTCTGGCGCAATAGGAATCTGAAAGTACCCTAAAAAACTATCTAGAAAGAAATAATACTCTTGCCCAACCAACCTCTCAAGCATTTGATCAATAAAAGGGAGAGAGAAATGATCTTTCCTGGTGGCAGAATTCAAACGCCTATAGTCTATACACATACGCCAACCAGTGATCTTTCTTTGAGGTATTGACTCACCTTTGTCATTTAGAACAGCCTCAAACCCACCTTTTTTAGGAACTACCTGAACAGGACTTACCCAAGTACTATCAGAAATAGGGTATATGATCCCAACGTCCAGAAGCTTCAACACCTCTTTCTTGACAACTTCTTGCATGTTGGGGTTGAGCCAACACTGTGGCTGTCTGACAGGCTTGTAATCTTCCTCCATGTAAATATGATGTGTACATAAGGTCGGGTCAATACCCTTAATGTCAGCTAACGTCCACCCGATTGCTCTCTTGTGCCTCTTCAAAACCTCCAGTAACTTGCCTTCCTGTCCAGAAGTCATAGAAGAAGAAACAATGACGGGTAAGCAATTATTATCAGCAAGAAAAGAGTACTTAAGGTTAGAAGGGAGCTCCTTAAGCTCAAGTGCAGGTGGCTGCTCGACAGAAGGAATGGGTCTCTGAATCTCTCTATCAAGCCTCTCCAATGGAGGGCGATAAGCATGAAAACCAGCTCTTCCTCTCTCCATATGAGCAAGTGCTGCATTAACCTCATTATTTGCAGTATTTTCTTCCAAAGAAGCAACAAGAACCTGCTCTAACGGCTCAGAAATAGTAAGTAAGGAAGAAGGAAAAGAATACTTGTCATCATCATCATCTAGCAAATTAAAATCTCCCCCATCATCATTCACAAGACTTACTGACATTATAGAATGGGCAGAAGTAGAAGTTGACCTCATCATCTTTTTCATGTCAAACTCAATCTTTTCGTCCTCATACCGTAAAGTAATCTTACCATCATGCACATCAATAACAACTTTAGCAGTACTCAGAAAAGGTCGACCCAAAATAAGAGGAACTTCTACATCATTATCCATATCTAACACAACAAAATCAGTAGGAAAAATAAAGAAATCCACCCCAACTACTAAATCTCAAACAATACCCATTGATTTGACCTCAGATCTGTCGGTGAGCTGAAGCTTGAAGGGGACTGGTTGCAGCTCTCCACCTCTTACCTTCAAAAAGGTAGCATAGGGCATGATATTGATGCTAGCACCCAAGTCACACAAACCACTGCCGCAGTCTACATCGCCAATGAAACAGGGGACAATGGGATTGCCTGGATCCTTTTGCTTAAAGGAAGTGCTCGAAGAAGAGCAGTAGAGCACTCCTCTGTCAGGTGGACTATTTATTTGTCCTTTTTCTTCTTTTTCTTTGTCAGAAGATCCTTCAAAAATTTAGCATAATTAGGTATCTCCTGCAAAGCATCAATCAAAGAAATGTCAAAAGTTAACTTCTTAAAAATGCTCAAAAATTTAGCAAATTGTTCATCCAAGTGTTTCTTCTTCATCCTATTAGGAAATGGAAGTTCAACATGCTTAGGAGAGGAAGAAGAAGCATCAATAGTAATGCGAGAAGGAGACGGAGTAGGAAGAATAGGAGCCTGATCCTCAGAATTTACCACAGAAAGGACTAAAGACCCTGATGGTACATCAACAGAAGAAGGGTTGATCTCTTCACCAGTTTGGTCTTCAACCACTTGTTCTTTTTACTTATCTTCCAACTTCCTTCCACTCCTCAAAGTTACTGCAGCGGATACAGTATCATCCTCAATATCAACCACAGGAGATATGACTTCTTCACAAACAATAAACACCTTAGCTGATTCCTTCGGGTTTGGATGAGGCTGGGAAGGAAATGTGCCAGGTTGTCGTTGTTGCTGCTGACTAAGGAGTATCTGGTCCATTTGATTCATCTACTGCTCCAAACTTTTCTGACCAGCCATCAAGGATTGATTGAATTTGTTCTACGTCTCAGTATGAGTCTTCTGAGAACTCGCTATGGATGCGATCAATTCTTGAAGTTGGTCCATCTTTGCATCAGAGGAGGATTTAGCAGGCTGTTGAGGTACAACTGGATGATAGGAGCTCTCGCCTTGCTGAAACTGGCCTTGTGGGCGGGCTTAATTATAAGAAGGTCGAGAGAACCCAGGTGGTCCCCGCTGGTTGCCCTGTAACAAGCTAGAATTCAATGCATTGTTGGGATTACCATACCTAAGATTTGGATGTTGATTTTTGTTCCAAGGTTGGTAATTCCCTTGCCCCACAAAATGAGATTCCTCAGCTTGCCTCATCTCTTCCAATTGCGGGCACATCTCAAAAGCATGAACACCCCCACATTGGTAACAAAGTGGGTCTGATGAGCTGATACCTATCCTCTTCACCTGCTGCACTAGTTGTTGAGTAAAATCATCAAATCTTTTAACCAGAGTAGTTTGGTGTGCTTGGGTATCCTCCATGTGTGCCATCCAAGGATCAAGATTCTGCACACCTTTTGCCCCAACTGTCATAGACCTGCCACCTTCAGATCCCCATTGACGCACCTTATCAATATAAGTCTCCATGGCTGCTATGAAGTCGGTGCCAGATCGATTGAGGATGTCACCACCTAGAGCAGATCTCACCTCAGCTTTATATATGTGGTGGAGCCCGTGGAAGAACGTCATGGCAATGCAGGTCATGTTTTGGCCATGGTGTGGCCACTGGCGAAGAATCTCCTTAAATCTGTCCTGTGCCTCACATATCGTCTCAGATCCCGTTTGTTTAAAAGCAAGCAAAGCAGCTACCAAGTCAATAGTTCAAGAAATAGGATAATATTTATCGTAGAACCTAGTAGTCATCTACTCCCATGTCGTAATAATACCAGAAGAAAGACGATAAAACCAATTAACAGCCTCACCGGATAAGGTATTAGGGAAGAGACTCAATCGAACAGACTCCAACAAACCTTCAGAACACCTGATCTGATCAATATGAATGAGAAAACGATTTACATGATCCAGAGCGTCATTGGGATTAGTGCCATCGAATGTGCCTCCAGGTAGCTCCCGAACAACCTTGGACTGGTAGAAAGGTTTCAGGCCCTTCCACTCTTCTATAAGCCCAGGTGTGAGCACAGGAAGGACTACCGGGCTTCTTCTAGGTACAGCTTCAGGCCGATTGAACTGCCTCATCGCCTGAGCACCATTTGCTGGAGCCGCCATTTCTAATTGTCTTTGAAACCTTTGTTGGCGTCTGGCTCGCTGAAAAGTACGCTCGATCTCTGGGTCCAGAACCTTTTCTAGATCAATGTAAGTGTCTGACCGAGAACGCGTGTGTACCATCAACTACCTGCAAATGGCGAGAAAAAGAAACAATACAAACTAAAGAGGATTAGAACTGAAATAAAATAAATGATAGAAAAGTAATATATGAAAAATACCAAAATAAATAAAAATAAAATTAAGCTAATAGATAAAATAAAATAAACCAAAAGAAAACAAAGTAAAAAAAAGAAAAAAAATAACAACCAAGGCTAAGGACTAGATAGAAATCTAGTCCCCGACAATGGCGCCAATTTGCAAACCGTCTTTTTGATATATTAAAAACTACAAAATTAATCCTAGAAACTAATAAATAAAATAAACCTACAGGTTGCAAAATCATTCTCGGTCGTAGCAGTAAAGTAATATAAGCAACAGGGGTATCGAACCAGGGGACTAAGAAAGCAAATCTAATCCTAGCAAAAGCTGTAAATCAGGGGAAATTGTTGATCAATAAAATTAAGAACAAGCAAAGAGTGACTGATAAAAATATAACGAAAGCGGAACTCCGGGTTCAGGTGGTCTTTCCTAGTTCAGTCTTGCGGTTCTATCACCAGTTGAGTAAGGAATAGGGTTCGACAAATTCTAACAAGTTTCTAAATGACTAAATCCTAGCAAAATAAAACTCTCCTGCATAGAACACGATAAATCAAATCATGAATCTATCATAATAAGTGTAGAAGGATTAAGCGCAAGAATTTAAATCGCATATGAAGGCTAAACTCATCAATCAGAAAGAGTTTTCCACAGACTAACAAATTATAGTAACCTATCTATCAATCACCGATCAGATCTTGACAGATTTTGCAAAGCTAAAAATAAGTAGCAAATTTTATTGATAGCGCAAACAATATTTATAATCTGAAACAAACCGCTGATAGATCCCAAATCAACTAATAATAATTCTGCAAAACCTAACTATTTACAACCACCATTCCCCGGAGTTTAATACCTTAGCCGAGCATATCAAAAGAGGAAACAATTAGAGAAGAAGGAGTAGAAATCATCTCTATGTCGGATCCAAAGATTTGCTAGTTGTAGGGTTGAACAAAGTGAAGAAATTGATGCAGAAATTCTCCTTGGTTGCACCTTGGTGTTGCACGGTTGCATAGGAGAAAATAGGTCATGGCTCTCCCAATTTGAACTCTGAATCCCCTTCTCTTGCTCGCGCATGCTCCTTTAAAAAGACATTTTTGGACATAAAATTTACACATCCGGCTCACCAGTCCGGGTCACTTAGCCGGACGTGAGATAGAGTGTCAGGTGAGTTTTCTGCCGTATGTGAGACGTCCGAATCTACGTCCGGGTCAGTTAGTCGGACGCCCTGGCTGGACGAAAATATACATCAAAATCCCGGCGTTGCACTCGTGGTCGTAAATATTTTTGTCCTTCTGAGCATGTTCGGGTTAGTTAGCCAGACACATCATCCGGACACGTTCAAGCTTCGACTGGTGAGAGTTTAGTCACATCTGGGTTAGCGTTCGGGTGAGTTTGTCGGACAGGTACAAGGCGTCCGGACCACAGGGTCGGACGTAAGTCCGGACGCAACCCAAATTTTTCCTTTTTGCACCGAATTTCTCCCAGATCGCGTCCTAAGTTATAAAAACACTAAAACAAGCCAGTGTGAGTATTTTCACTTTAACAAAGATATAAACATCATAAAATCATAAACTTAGGAAAAATACAAGAAAGATAAGGGGTTTAGGCACTAAAAGATATATCAATAATCGGTGCATCACTTGGTGATCTTGGACTCCCCATCATACCTTGCTCTATTGAAAAGGTAAACTGTGGTAAAGGTTTGTGTGATTTAGGTGCTAGCATCAACTTAATGCCTTTATCAGTTTTCAACAAACTAGGAGTTGGTCAATGTACCCCTACTTCCATTCGATTGAATTGGCTGGCCGCTCCATAGTTTATCCAAAGGGTAAGGTGGAAGACTTAATAGTGACGGTAGGAAAATTTTCTTTCCCTGTTGATTTTATCGTTGTAGACATGGAAGAAGAATCAGAAGTGTCTATTATCTTAGGTAGACCTTTTATGCGTACTGCTCGAATTTTAATAGATGTAGAATAAGGGATAATAATATTACGATACCATGATGAGCAGGTATCTTTTTATATAACTTCTAATAAGAGAAATCTTGCAGGAGTTCAGTTTTGTTCTGGTATAGCTATTGTTGACTCTTCAGTGCAGGAGATGGGATTGCAGAGAGAGCTTGAGGTTCCTAAAACTTTTTCAAAGATCTCCAAGATGGGTAAGAAGAGTGAAGCATGAGTCAAGAAGAAACGTTCTTCTACTGGCTACATGACTGAGGCGCCGAACAAAGATAAGGATCATATTTATTTTGTTTATCCTACTGACTCTCATGATGGAATATACACCACCAAACAGATAAAACAAAAGAAGAAAGTTGAAAAAGTTTGGTGGGTTAAGCGGATCCTATAATATAAAAGAAGATGTATAATGGTTCTCAGTAAGCGTAACCCTCCTGATTCAACATGTTTGCAATGAAATGATGTAGTCGAGGGAAAGTCTAGCCAAAGACTATACAGAAGGGCGGCTTACTGGGAGGAAACCCGTGGTAATCTTTAGTTAAGTTTTGTGTTTATTTTGGGTTTCTGTTTCCTTTCATTCATTGCATTTATTTCTTTTCTAGTTTACATTTAATTAGCACTCACTCATAGAACAGAGTTATCCCTGTGCTGCTAATGCAACACTTTCTAGTGTTTTGTGGTGTTTTTACTAAGTGTGTGTAGGTGAGAATTTTTGTGGTATCCCCAAGGCTGGACACTTGCTTCACAGCAAGTGTGAGGAAGATTCCTACCCTAGTAAAGGACTACAGTGTAAGAAAGGTACCCTTCCTCAATCTGAAGAATTCTACCCCGGTGAAGGACTTAAGTGTGAGGAAAATGCCCTTCCTCAATCTAAAAATATAAGGGGAGTTTTTGTGTCCTTTCACTTTTGTTTTAGTCCAGCTTACGCTTTGCATGAATCAAGTCCATGAGGTCTTTCATTAACCCTTGATGAGTTTGTAATATTTAGAAAGTCCTTTTCTTGGTTTTAATTCGTGAACAATGAGCACATTGCTCCTATAGGGGTACTTTCTAATATTGACAATTGCACTTAATGCCACATTTGTTTTTGTTTGTCCTCTTATTTTGAAAGGATTGCTTCTTTTAAGCGCTAATAAATATTGAATCTCCAGGTGAAATTTTTTTGTTGAGGTTTTGAAAACAAGCCTGATGGCCACCTCAAGAATCTTTCCGCTTTTAGCTGTTTGTATGTATAGTTTTATCCAAATTGAATCTATTTTCACTGAAATTTGGTGGTTTAGCTGATTATGAAAACTGAATTGGTCTAGTTAGGGATTTTGGGAATGATAAGAAAGTTTGGTATGAAAGGATAAAGCAAGTTACTCCGCTGATCTGAATTGAAATTTTCTTTTTTTTGAACCTGAACAGGCCTCTTCATTCGGTTATTAAGTCCTTGGGGTGCTTAATGACCCATCTACCTAAGGTCTTATGACCTGGGATAAAAGACCCAAAACCGCTACAGGGGTGAAGAGAAAAGTTTGAGGGGATGGATTGAATTTTCAAATGGCAGAATAGAATGTTAAAGTAGAAACAGGACTTGAAAAGTTAAAGAAGAATTCAATTTTGCTTATTCTGATCATGAGTATGTGGTATTGAAAGGTATTACGGAATAATGCGTTACTTCACATCCCTTGTCATCCAAAGGTTAGAGGAAGAAACAGTGGAAGACCCCAAACTATTCTATGTTGATTTTCCATAATCTAACTTCTCCATGCTTTTAAGTCCGCTCTTTTTTTCACTGTTTACGAAAACCTACCGCAAATAGCAGAACTATTCTTTTGATTGTCATTTTACTTGTTTCCCATCAACATTTGTTTGATCTTGAATTTCAATAATACAACCTTTAAGAGTGGTCATATTTTATATTTTCTTGAGGACAAGCAAAAGTTAAGTGTGAGGAAGTTTGGTAAGCGTGAAATTTATATATCTTTAAGAGTAATTTTACTTCTGAATTTATGATGATTTGGGTTAAATTTCACTCTTATCTAGTACTTTTCCTGTAATTCTTGTTTATTAAGAACTGGTGCACATTAATGTGTTAAAATCAGGAAAAAGTATTGAAAATAAAAAGTTTAGATCTAAAGGAGCGAAACGGTACAAATAGGGAGCAAATCGGAGCTAGAACAAAGAATCTAGGGCATTTGGCACAACTGTGCCGGACCAAGGAGCCGAACATCTCGCACCCAGAACAAAGATAAAAACAGAAATATTTATCTTCTCGCATCAGGCTGCCTATATATATAACACACCATTCGATAGAGGGTAGGCACCAATTTATACCTAGCACCGCGTCCTCTGCTGCTCGATACCGCTGCCGTCCACCAAAGTTCATTCATTGACCACAAATCTCTCCAGTCATGCACCACCACCACCTTCACGCACTGCACATCACCGTCCACACCATACTCTCAAATTCATACCCGCAACCCCATCATCACCATACTCACATCACCACACCGCCATTCACTCTCACCGACCACCATACATCAACGCCCGCGTTCATTCAGCGCTGCAAATCTTTGTTACTTCACCACATGTGCTGGGTGTCTCGCATCCGGCACAAAGTCCAGCGCAAGGGAATGGGCAAAATAAGTCAATACCGAGAATTATTAGTAAACCGGTGTGAAATTCTGGAACTTATCTTTGTTATTTCCTGTTATTTGTTATAAATTATTTCATGCTCGTTTTATTTATTGTTTACGTTACAAACCATGAGTGAGTAGCTGTTTTAGTTCCATGGGTTGAGGAAATGAACCTATTTTGTAGAATTTTATCATGTAATTATTTCAGTGCTTTTATTTAATGCAATAGTTTAATTCCTGTTCTACATTCGCTTTAATTCTCTAACTAATTATCAAAGTAATGTTTGTAGTTTTCTAATCAAAATGTGGTGCTGAGATTAGTTAACAAGACATAGGAAGTTAAACTGGATTAACAACTAGAACGTGACCCCGACTATAGGTTAATCTGTCTCCAATAGAAATTTTTCTTTAAGCAATTGATTTGTTTCCAAATTAGATCATTAGTCTGCTGCTAGTTCTTCCAGTCAATTAGAATTCATCGTACATGACCCGGTCGGTGAATTATTTATAGTTCCTGAGTTTATTGTAATGTTAGTGAGATTGTTATTTAATAGGATTTTAAGAAATAGGTTAGTAGAACAACACGGAAAGCGCCTCTTTATCACATTAATCACCTTTAATTCCCGTTTTATTTTAGTTTATTGTTTGCTATTTATTTCTTCTTATTAAATTAGTTACAATTAGGTTAGTTAAGTATAACCTGAAAAAATGACGTTTCCTGTTTTCTTAGTTAAGTTTAGGTTTCTCAGTTAATTAATAAATTGTTAATTAATTGAATGAGGTCCCTGAGATCGACAACCCCCCACTTAATTCATTATTCCACAAAACGATAGGTACACTGCCTAGGTAGAATTATAGTAACACATATTTCTGCTAACAATTCCCATTGTCAGCCTCTAAAATCCCAACATGAAAGAAATAGATTCCTTTGAGAATTTGAGCCATAAGAGAATCTGGTGTGTTAAGAACAGCCCAAATATGCTTAGCCGGAACAGCCTTGTTAAAGGTATAAATTTCTTTAAAACCCATTCCTCTTAACTCTTTGTAAGAGTAAATTTTTGTCTAACTAATTCAGTGCATTCCTTTCTTTCGTTTGAACCACCCCACCAAAAAGAAAAAAAGATGGAATTAAGTTTAGAAATGACGTACCAAGAAGTGAGAAGAGAGACATGGTATAATTTGGGATAGACTGAAGCACACTAGTAATGAGCATTTCTTTAGTTGCTTGAGACATAGGTTTAGACCAGTTGTGAACTCTTTTTCTAACCGTTTCTAAGAGATAATTAAACATATGGGATTTTATCTTGCCACCTTTTACAAGAAAACCCAAATACTTGTTGAAAGAGATCACCTCAGAGCACTCACGGATAGAGCAAGTTTGGGTTTTTTTATAACAGGGTTCAACTTATTGCTAAACGCAATCTCCAACTTCTGACTGTTGATTTAGTGCCCAGAAGACAAAAGAAAAAAAATCAACAATATCCTTGAGATGAGCTGTATTAGAGCTAGAAGCAACCCCACATTAGAGAACATCATCAGCAAAGGCAAGGTGGGAAACAGATGAACTTGATCTGGATAATTTAAGGCCCTCTTGAAATAGCTTTGTGAACCATCTTTATATGAACACTAAACAAGGCTTCTTGCACCAAAATGAAGATGAAATGAGATAGAGATCTCCTTGATGAATTCCTCTAGATGGAGAGAAATAGATACCAAGAGCCCTATTAACTAGGATAAAGCATCTAACAAATGTAATACACTCCATCATTGAAGTGAGCCAAAGAGGTGGAAAACCCATAGACTAAAGGATTCCCTCATTGAAATTACACTTTATCCTATCATAAGCTTTGCTTAGATCGACTTTCAAGGAAAAATGGCCTTTTTTTATTTTTGCACAACTTCTGGCCAAGGTGTGTTGTATTTATCAGCAATAATAATGTTATCAGTGATATTTCACCCCTTTAACAAATCCGGATTGGAAGCTAGAAAATAAGCTACAGAGCACTGATATCAACAGGTTCACTGATTTTAGGAACAAGAGTGATGAAATATTCATTCAAATTCATAGGAAAAGGGTTGCCTTGGAGCACATGGAGAACTGTCTGAGTCATTTGATTACCTATAATTTATCAATATAGGTCTTGAATTTTTTTCCATTAAACCCATCAATCCTGGAGCCTTATCCCATCGCAACTACTAAATTGGTTGAATAATTTCAAGGGTGGAGTAAAGAATACTAAGCTCATCACACTGATCAACCACAACTCTACCAAAAACCACCTGAATGAAAAGAGGAGCAATAGGAAGCTTTACCTCCGGAAACAACCTATCAAAATTATTTATAGCAATAAACTCCAGCTAATTCCAGTGATAGCACATTTTGTTGAGAGGATTGAGAAGACTAAATATTTAATTATGTTTGGATCTGGCAGAGGATCTAGAATGGAAGTATCGAGTGTTTTTATATTAATCTTTAACCCACTTATCTTTGGAATTTGCTTCCAATCCACTTCTTTCAACAAAGGAGCTATATCTCCATGAAGATTCTTTTTTTTCCTCACTTCCAACTAAAGGAACAACCAAATTCAATTAAGCCAAATCATCCCTTTTCTTTTTTATTTTCCATCATTTTATTCTTAGACCATCCTCTCCACTAACTAAGCTTAGTAGCACACATTTTGACTATCTTTTGGAGGTCAAAATTTTCTAAGGCCCAAACTTCTCTAACAATATTTAGACACTTGTTTCGCAATAGGCAAAAAAATTCAAATTCAAAAACTTATTCTGGCTTCTTGTGATGACCGAAAAATCTAATTATAAGAGGGCAATGATCTGATCTTGCCCTTTGCATATGCTTCATTCAAATAGCTGGAAAATTAGACATGCCTTCAAAAGAATAAAAAACTCTTTCTGATCTACTTATGGGATTGCAATTGTCAGTTGGTCATTTGAAAAGGTAGTAAAATTTTCAAAAAAAAGCCCTCATTAGTAAGATCACTGTAACACCCCATCTCTAAATACAATGATCGTCGTCCTAAGTCCATCTCGTACATTAACAACGCAGCGGAAAAGTTCTACAAAATCGGTGTTACCGCCGTTAGTCACCCACGTGACTAACTAGGCCTATTCTCTTAACAAGTCACGGTCTGACTAACCGGATAATTACTCGAGCATCTAAAACATTACAATACATAAACCACAACTTATACCGAGTATCTCATATCCTAATAGATCATACTAACATCTCAGTAATACACTAAACGAGTGTACATGCACAACTCGTGTAACAAATGTAAAAGCAATCCGAAGTACTCTACCCGCTCCTACTCTCAGGTTGAGTCTTCGTCTGGTACCTACCTGCAAAGTTTAAATCACAGGCCCCAAGGGGCTCAACACATGGCTGGTACAGAAAACGTGCAGCCCACAAGCTAGCAGGGTTACACACGACTACTTTGTCGTATACATGCAATTGTTTATTCATACAAATAATAATAAGAACTAAAATAACAAACAACACATTTATGTGAAACATTCAAACTCAAATAAAGCGAACGTCGTAATGGACGCCCATTAATGATGTAAGTTAGTTTTCTAACTCCTGAGGCCTGAGAATTGTTTAGTTCTTGTGTTTGACCATACCTTATAAGTGTCAACCGTTCTCTTAATAGAACTGGTTGTTCTCTAACTGAATTGTTTATTTTTGTCGGGTCAAAGTAACCCTAGCCAATGAGTTATTAGCTCCATTGGGTTAATAAACATTAATTCCTAAGTTATGAGGGGTGTAGGCTTGACCCTCCTGCGCCTCCTGAATTTGCCTCCCACCTCGAACTGTTCACTCGAGCTAGTCGGGTCTGTTTGTCGACCCTAGGCGACAAGTCGTAGACGAGCCATATGCGGAAGACAAATCTGATACAGATGCCGACCTCCTAACCTAAACATACATGACCGGAGTCAGTCCCGGATTCCTCTCCTCCCAAGTTCCAGTTAGCTGAAGTCTCATTGACAATTTGTTAGTTAAACCTCTCTCGGTATTAACCAACTAATAACAAGGAGTATTAATAACCTTATACAATTGTTTACTAAACATAGTTAATGAACAAGCTCTAAATCAATTCGTGTTAGTGTGCAATGGACACACAATAACAATACAATAAATCAGTTTCATGTTTAATCTTGCTTGGTCGTATCACAATAACACATATCACACAAACCGAGGTAGACCTCGTTAGCAAACAAGCTATAAGGATCCCATACCGTACACCGGAGACTGGCTAGCTCTTAATCCCTCGTTCGCCTAATCCGCCGAACGCCTCTGACTTATCTAGATCTGTAACTAGAACTAGTATTAGTATCCTGTGTCTTAGAACTAATTTGGTTCTCTTTTCAACTTAAACCTCTTCCTAGGTTAACCCGGGTAAAATAGTGTACCGTTAAAACGGGTTCGTTCATTTAGGAGCGTTTTCAAGCTCAATTCTAATTCATTAACATACTAATGTCGTTAGCAGTTATTTAGTTGCACAGTTAGCTACTTTAGACTTATACGAACCTTGTATTAGCTTTTAGTATTTTTCACTATTCACCGTATTTTACTATTCATGTATACATATTTTACTATTCACATATACGTATTTTACTATTCACGTATATGTATTTACTATTCATGTGTACATATTTACTATTCATGTATACGTATACTATTCACGTATATGGGTACTATTCATGTACACCAAAATTTTTTACGTATACGTCCGTATGATACTCCGTATCAATACGTATTCATTTCTTTTTCCAATATAACTTGTATTTTCTTTAAAATACATTAAGTATTGATTTCTCCTGTACTTATTAAATTACGGGTATACCCCTCGTATACCTTAAGTTATATACGGGTCTCGTTTAACCCCGTCTTAACTCTGTTTCTTTTAAAACTTGTTTCTAAATTCTTTATTAATTTCCTTAACCTTCTAAACACATAAAATGTGTTATTTATATTACTTACGCACAGTTTTCTCTTAATCTCTATTTTACTCATAATAAGTTCTAAACTTGTTATTATATTTTTTTTATTTCTATTTTCTTCCGAAGTCTTACTTAATTAATTTCTTTTATACTTTTGGTCAATTACCAAAATATACCCAAGTTTGACCAGTCTTTTATGGTCATACCTCCTAACCTTCCATAATTTACAATATTACCCCTAAAGTTAATTTAACTTAACTTTTTATTCCTTTATCCTTTTAATATCTAATCTTTTGCTACAAATTTTATTCTAGCTCCTCTAACTCATTTATTAACCAATTTAACTCCAATTAATTTCTAATTTTCGTAGCTAATTTTCCTACAGATTTTTGAACATCAAAAATCATTTTAAACATCCTTTATTATCCTTAAATATACCAAAAACCTTATAAATTCCTTATAACACTTATAAACTCTTTATAAATTGTAAACTTAATTCTACAATTATTTTCTCATCATCTAAACTCTCAAAATTCCATATTGACCTCATATATTTTCGGTAATCACCATTAGGTACTAAAACTTCTTAAATTTTACATATTACTCTTAATTATACTAATTCCTTTAATTTAACTAAGTTAGATATTTTTTCCAAACTCAATTAATACCCTTAATTTTCGGCCATAATATAAATCATAGTTTATGAATTTTTCTTATGATAGCTTATATTGAAGCTTATATCATAAGAAGTAAAAATCTATTCTTAGATTTAATAAACATTAACTTTTAATAAGCTAAAAACTGAATATTAATCACCAAAATTTCGGCAATAAATAATAATGTGAACAATATGTTAGATCATATATAGATCAACAATTAGAACCTTGAAATAGGTAGTTGTAGGATTTACCTTGTATAGTAACCATTAGCTTAATAGTTAAGCTTGATTTCCTTAGAAATTTTGACAACAATTTGCTAGAGAAATTGGCTCCAAAATTATACAACAAGATGAAGAATAAGATGGGTTAGTATCCCATGCCAATCGGCTGTAACAAAAACCAAAGAACAAGAAGTTTTCAAGAAGGCAATGTTTTACCTCGAGAATCAAAGGCACTTCTTCGTGGTTTTTCCTGAGAATGTGGGGGCTCATGAGCTGTGGTTCTAAAGCTCTTGAAAAGAGGATTCCAACGAGCTATCAAGCTTGTGATTTGGAGTTAGGACGAGAAAGTTATGATTTCTACAAGGCAAGGTGTTCTTTAAGGCTCAAAACTTAGAACATTGAGTTTTTTGGTGTTGTTTCTTCAAAGAGAGGATGAGCAACGAATTTGGGAGCTCTCATATGACAGGTAAGAGTCTGATTAATGATTCACCAAGGGGACAAGATGCTTTGGCAATTAATGAAAGTCTAAGTAGTTGGAATAGTAATTTAAAAGCAATTTACACTTGGTGACTCATCCCTCTCATGTCGGCCAGCCTAAGCCTCATTTGATCTGATTTTTTTTGTTTTACCTTGTATTTATGTAACATTTGATGAATTAATTTCGTTCATAATGACTTATACCATGTGTTTGGTATGTTACATAGCTAAAAATGCCTTAAAACACCATTTTATGTGCTTCCGGGTTCACATTGATTATGCAATTTGTTTTGGCTAGTTTAAATGTTTCCTTAATATATTTACAACCTTTAGAAACTTTGTTCATGAAATATCATGTTGCTAATTCCAATCTAAACCATGTCGTTTAGTGGTTTCTCCTTGACTTTCGTCAGTTTAGTACCGATTTTTGTGTGGACTTGTATACTTATTTTGTGTGTACACGTAATGGTTCCTATGACCATTTTATTGTTGTTCCCTTATTCCTTATTGGTATTTAGGCTCACTAGCCTTTTAGTTCCATGTATACATGCTTAAAGCACATTTTCCTGTAAATCACATTTTCCTGTAAATCACATTTTCCTTTAAAGCACATTTTCCTTTAAAGCACATTTTTGTGCTCTAAGGTGCGTTTTCGGTTTAAACGCTAATTCCGCTTAATGTGTATTACTAATCTTAGAGTTATTTCACATTTGAAATCTCTTGGGAACTTATTGGTAGTTCCCTAATTTATTTATACTCTTTAAAACACCTTTTGCTCTAATTGTTCCTAAAGCATGTTTTGGTGTAAATTGTTGTTTAACACTTCTTCTAATGTTTCTAAGGCACGTTCTAGCCTTAGTATATCCTAATTAGATAGTTCATTAATATATTAAGGTTTGGGGTATTTCAATCTACCCCCCTTAAAAGAACTTTGTACCCAAAGTTCCTATGTATCTATATCTCTTAGAACACACAGGTAACTTCACACTAAAAGATCATATAGATCACTCAATATCTGTATAGGCATTCTGACTCATAAGGTCTGCCATATATATATATATATATTTACCACACTTGTCACACAACATGTCTTTTGCATGTTTTAGTAATCAAAATACTCTTTGTATATTCTTTGTTGTATACTCCTCAAGTAACCGGTCCGGAGACAAAGGTTTTCATGTCCTCGAGTTCATGAGCGAGTAATACCATAAATACACGTCAACTCCAATTCCACTTTATGCTACTGCATCTACTCTTAACGTGGTTATTTGTGACCACTTGTAGGGAGTTTTAGGAATCATCCGACCCTGATGTGATCAGCATCAGTGTTGAACTATCCTTTCACCCCAATTTGTGTTCAGTTTTCCTTGATCTGGCCAAGATAAAGTTCTACCTCCCACGTCAACTTCAAACAATCAAATAATTATTCATGTAGCATTTTATATCTTTTAGTCCTTCTAGTCATAATCATAAATCAATACATCTCCAAACTATGGAACTCAGTCCATCAGTCATTCTTAATTCACCTCTCAGCAATTCATTAGAGAATTTAATTCCTACTAGGTTCTACATCGGTCTCATACCGATTCATACCTCATAATATTACCATATTTGGTCTCATATCAATATCATAGGGATTTGAATTCCCCTGGAGTTTCTACTCCTCTTTTTCTAAATTCTCACACCAAAGTTAATGAGATAAGCCTCTAATACATCTGGTGTTCGCATCTAATTGTGCGTAATAACCACAACCACATAAGAATGAATACATGTTTTTATATAACATACGTATCAAACATCACAACTAATTGTATTGTGCTATGCACACTATAGGTTACGTACTCAATACGTGAAATATAGGCTAGCGATTGAACGTTCTACCCCCCTTAAAATGGATTACACCCACGTAATCAACATTATATCATCCTTGAACACAGGTTCAAGATGTTTAGGTGTCATGGAGCATTCTTGCTCCCATGTAGTCTATCTCACATTATGATTGGGTCAGAGGGTCTTCACCATGGTAATGGCTTAGTTTCTGTATCAAGGTTTCTTATTGGTGTTCATACCAATCTTACAACTGTGTTGCAGTGTAGTCTCTAAGGCTCCAAAGTATTTGGTAGATAAGTCGTATATTTTATTCGACTGGAAGATGTGTGACACATCCTTCCTTTTTCTCCTTTGTTAGGTATATCAAACCTGTAAGATATGGTCCACAAGCTTCTGCTGCGCGACTCTGATAATCTTGGGGCTTAGTTTACCCTTCCTATCCTCTTCAATATGTTGTACAACTCCTTTGTATCCTTATAACTTAAGAATAAAGTTCTCTTTAATGGACACGTGGTATCTTTATCTACACACGGCCGTTCATGTTGTTATTGCTTGTCTATCCAGTTCTCTGGAGATTTGATGTTCATGCTCTTATTACGCCTTTCAGCGTCTGAATTGTTTCCTACTAACTGACCCTCAGTCTGAGATTTCTGTATTATCTGGTCTTACTGTTTAGTGATTGTTGCTCTTTACAGTTTCCTCAAAAATCTTGAAACATATGAATTGTTCATACTTACTAATTAGTGCTTCTCGCACTTCATAATTCTTAATTGTTTCCTCCTGAAATGAGTTCTTTGACTCTTTTAATCTCATTGGTTTAACTGAGTTCTTCCTCCTCAATTGTTCACGATAACTAGCTGTTCTGGTGTGAGTTTACATCACTGACTGTTGTACGGAGTCGACTATGAAATACCCCTACTTAATTAAATATTGATTAAGCATATAATCAATTAAATTAAGGCCTAAACATGCCTTAAAAATAAGTTAAACACAACAAAGTGTAACAGAAAGCAAGAATTACACCCTTAGACCTTTTAGGGTGATTAAATATCCAAACGAACTCCGTTTGACCTAAAATTTTAACCCGAGCCTTATAGCACATAAATGAACACATTAAAACCGTTTCCAAGGGAAACCAAGCTCAGAAACACACTAGGACATAAAATGTGCACTAAATTCCTTAAAAACACATTTTTGTGAGATTGTCTCCAAAATGAGGTTTGTTTAATTTTAGGGTCTTAAATACCCTTAAATATACTAATGCATGGGACATAATGTACCACATAGAAATGTATAAATCAAGTTTTTCAAATAACCAAAAATATGTGCATTGTTTGTGAATAATAACCAAATTGTGCAAAAATAACATTTAATCTCTTAATCTAGCCTATGGTCAACATGTTTCCTTGACCTTGGCTGTTAGATTTCCGCAAGTATAAGCCCATTTTCCCAGCATATTACCGTTCCCATTTATGAGTATACATGACTCACACCTATGCCTTATTGTACTAATATAAGTACGTTTTTTTTTATTAAACGTAACTAAGCTATCCTATCTACCCACTTGTGATCATTGCCGCCTACCACCTTATCCACCCTACCCGTTTGCACCACCTGCAACCACCGAATACCACTCCTAACGTGTGAGTATTCTTATTACATGAACATACATGATATATATAATAATTAAACCAATCATCCTATCTACCGTACTACTACTACATTAAACAAGCTGTCTATTTACCTACCTTGGTCTCTTCCGCCAATATAAGACTTATTCCCAAGCATGTTACAGTCCCCATATGCAATTAAATAAGACCAGCACCTTCACTTATTGCACCTTCACTTATTAAAGCAAGAAAGTATGCTTTAGACTTTATTAAACTAATAACCCACTATCCCACTTGTACACTCATTACCGTCTGTCTTATTTAGCCTCCTTACCCACTTGCAGGATCTGCAAGAAACCACCGAATACCACTATGTTAGTATTCTTACTACGTGAATATATATGATATATATAATAACTACATCAAGCGACTTCTGTTACTACTCCAACCCATCGGGTCCGACAACATCTGCAAGTGGGAGACCACTTCAATTTCCCACCTTGACCACACTTACCAACCCACACCTACTACATCACTACCGATTTCCTCTCGTTTTTTTTCGGTACTTTTCTTCATCATTCAGTCGCAAGCTTCCCAGCTCCACCCTTCCTATTTGCTGTTCCGGAACCGTGAGCATACCCAGCTTCCATGGCTGCTACTACCTGCAGTAGGTGAGTGTTTTAAATTCAAAAATGCCCATCTTCTTCCTCTTACTCTCCTCTCTTCAAAGAGCTAAACATCTCCATTTATCACCCAGCAAAACAACCTGAGATGGGGATTGAAGTAGTGCTGTCTCTCGGTTGAAAACAGAAAGGAGGGGAGGTACATACTAGCAAAAACAAGGTAAACAAACCAGCTTATTCTTTCTCCTTGTTACCGTTAATATACCTCAGTTTCCCCAGCTTGTACTCTGCTTCTTCAAGTACAAAAAACATAAGGAAAAACCCTCTACTTATCCCTCATCTCTTACCGGTAATGCATGTTAATATGAGTACATTATTAATACCTTGTCTTGCTCATTAAAAACCAGACCGTACCAAACCTTCTTCCCTGCTTCTTTACGTGGGAAAACCAGAGAAGAATCACCTTGGTTCATGCAGTGAAGCAAGTCCAAACAACTCTCCTACTGTACCAAGCTACGGTAAGGAAAATACCATTGTTTTCCTTCCTTGCTTTACCGGTAATATTTCTAGCTAGTCTTGATCTGTTTTCTTTCACGTTCAAAACCTGAAGAGAAGTGCCCAGATCTATGAAACAGAAGGATCCAAACAAGTCCAAGTAAACCTCCTTGTTGTACCAAGCATCGGTAAGAAAAAAAATAACTAGCTAATATCTTTCTCTTCATTACCGTTTTCCCCCATCTGATTCTCCAGCTATTTCCTTTCTTCTTGGTGTGAGTTTCCTGTAGAAAAAAAATAGCGTCCTCATGGGCTGCTTCCCATGGTGCTAAGAAGCCACCTTAAAGCCATTTTGGAAAGGTAAAATACTAGCTAAAATAACGTTATATTACCGGTTATGAGTGCTGGTTTCAATGATATTCTAACACTGTTTTTATGCGCAAAAAAATTTAGGCGTGAGCCACTCCAGCACTAGCCTACAAATCAAGGTATAAAACCATGGTATTATGAGCTTAAACCTACTCCTTAATGGTCATTATTAGATGTGACTAACACATGTATTTTCCTTGCAACAATGGTGCCGCATGGGTGTGCCTACCTTGGGAAATAAATCTGCACAAAAATGTAGAGGAGAAGCTTAAGTATATGTCAAGCAAAGTAAGCAAAAATCTAACCTTATAATGCTCTACTAATTAAGCTTAAGAGTTAGTTTATGTTTGGAAACTAATTCAAGGACTTCATAAAAATCAGCCGTAAGCTTTGGAGGAGCCTAGGCTGCTTGTACTTGCTTGAAAACATTGTGAGTATACTAAACCTAGCATACTATATGGTTTATATGTAATTTAGTTGTATGAGATGGAAGCCGTGAGTGAAGGAGTGTTAAAATGGCTAATCTATGTACTATAATGTTTCATAACATTTTTAGTTGATAATATAAGGTTTAGATGACATATAATGTCATAAGAATTAAGTAAATGATTTTAGGAAACATAAAAGAAAAACAATACAATAAACCGTAAGCAATCTAGTTTCATGACATTTATGTGTAATTTATCCTATGTTAATTATTATAATAAGGCCAAGTATTTTAGGCCATTTAATTTAATTATGGTTTCAAACAAAAAATGGATTTGAAATGAATTTGGAACAAAATGATTCTTACCGTAAGTGGTTGGGGCTTATTTGCAATTTAAATAAATTTTAGAGGCTGAATATTAATAAACCGAAAACTATATGTAAAAAGAGTTATTTTATGAATCTTATTAAGTTTTATAAACTATGGGGGACAGATTGCAATTTTTGAGAAAATGTGGTCAAACCGCAAATGCATAAACCTAAGGTCAAGCTAGTGTATAGTTGGTCAACATCGACCAAAATAAAAGCATTGACCAAATTTAATGTCATAAATAATTAATTTATGAATTTATGTTAACATTATAAGTGAAAAGTTAAATTTATAAAACTTATGGGGTATAGAATGTAAATACCGAAAAGTAGAGGTGTAGTTTGGTTAATATAGTGATTTATATCTTAAGTATTAAATTTGGGAATTTTTGGAGTTATATAAGTGGGTATATTAATAAAAGTGTATAATATATGCTTTTGTGACAAATAGAAAGTAAATTATATAAATTTGGGTCAAAATGTAATTAAGAAAAGAATAGTGGCTGGGAAAAGAAATATACCAAACAGCTATGGACTGTTCGGTAATATTAAGAAAAACTATATGTTATAAATAATATAATGTTTGGAATGATATAACATATGATATGTAAAAATATTATAAGATTTGTGGTAAAAGCATAAATATGGGGAGTTAAGGGTTTGTTTGTATTCTTCGGAAATGTTGAAACTATATAGTATACATACTATCTAATTCAAATGCTATAAAATATGGTGAGTTAAGTATGTTATAAAAATTGTGGTGAAATCGTAATAATAATAAAGTGTGGGGTTTGAAAGGAGATGAAATATTAAATACATGCCTATTCGGCAATTAAGGGGAAATATTACCAACTATAGGTTATCCTATTACAATGTTTTGATGATATAAAACAAGGTATTTATAACATGGTATAAGTTGTGTGACTATATTGTAATAAATGTGGATTATGTGAATAAAGAAGTAATAGTGTATTGTAAGTATATGTCATTTTCGGTACATAAAAATAATTATTAAAACTATATGTTATAAGTTTAATGACACATAAAATATCATACTGCATGATATCCTGGTAACAAGTGTATCACTAAATAATACCGAGTGGCCAAAAGAATAGTTTATTAAAATTATCTTACTAACGCATTCATACGTACATTATATGTATATCAAAAATGAAGATATAAACTATAGTATACAATGACATAAATACTATGGTTAATGTATGATTTGGGATGGTTTAAATAAACCTTGTATAAGGAGTAACATGTGCATAATATAAAGTTCTTATTTCCTTAAGGAAACAAAGTATATATATACACGTATGAATATTGGCGCAAGTGACATGCATAAATAATATGGTTTACAGCCATATAATTGTAGATAATAAATGTCAACTTATAAGTATAAATATATACTATAATGTCATAAGGTTATGAAGGATACAGTTGTTATATTGGGAAGTTGTGTAATATAGGGTATATTAAGAATAGTAAATACTATGTAAATAAATTAACGCTGCATGGAACGCATGCAACCATAGATTATAAAATGTAACCATGCATGCAACTAAAGGTTATAACAATACCCATGCATGCGATGTATCAGTTGAAGTAATGATACGAGAACGAACAATTTTGTATCAGGCGTAACGTTTACAAAATACTATGGGATAGGAAATATAATTCCTACGTTTAAAAACGTTAGCCACGACGTTCGAATAAAAACCGACATCCTCGTAAACCGTATATTAACACATACTACAAGTAAAGAGTTTTTAAGGATAATGATACCTTACCTATTAATAGTTGAAAGTCCGGGGGTGTAAAACCGGGGTTACTGGCGTTATTCGGAAATACCGAATTGTATTGTCATGTGGATTGACATTTAGTATTCTTCGTATTGTTAGACCGCCTGTCGGACGTGCGCGCTCGCGAAGCTTAGAGATTCATATTGCGCATCCCTGGTCCACGGTGTACGGTATGTAAAGGGATTTGATCCGAGATGTCTTGAGGAATTCCTCGGGCTCGGATTTGTTTGATAAATAACTTGTGTGAATGTATGTATGTGATGTAAGTATGTGATGTATGTGTAGGATGTGTAGTTATGTTCATTGCATTATTTATTTATGCACGAACGTCCTACGGGACTAATACCACGTCGACTATAGATCGACTTATACAAAACTACATATGCGAAATGTGTGATTGTGACCACTGTTGCTTGACTTAATACGCTAAGTATTACAAGTATGTAGTTATAACCTAAGTAAAATACTTAGGAACGGGACACGACATTGTCGGTCTCTAGAGCTTTGACTCAAACGTGAATGTTACCTAGAATAATTCTAGGCATGCGTAAGACCCATAGGGCAGCCAGCAAATTAAGTGATGTACTCTATAACAAAAACTATAACTGACTATCTAACTATCAAAGCTAACAGAGGAGTGTGAATGAATGTGATGATGTACCTTAATCCAGACAGTCACTGGCTGCTGGTCGCGCGTAGAGATCTCTTGGGATATCCCGTATCGGGTTTCCCTAGTTAAATCCTGATCGAGCCTAGATAGATCGTCAGGCGGAGTGTGCTACCGTTGGCACCAGGCCCTTGGCCACCTAAATGGACTCCTTTACAAAGGCAAAGTGAATAAGTCCCAGAGTCTTCGGATGATCAGGGCAGTGAGCACCTTTGTGTGTACGTGGGACTACTGTCCAAGTGATTATATCTCGGGTTGTCCTAACTGACGCCCGACTGTGCTAACCTAAACAAACGATATGTGAAGGCCCGGAGGGCTGAGTGATGTACTATGTGATGATGTTAACGTACGATGAATGAGTTCTCAATACCATTGTATTGTATGATGTATGACAGTAATGTGTGTATCCATATATGACTGTTTGGATTGGATGAATGATTATATAATCATGCATGTGGTTACAGTATTTATCATATCTGTAAAATGACAAAGCATGAAATCAATCTAATGTCAAGACGGTTAAAAATGACAAGTGACCAATAGGGTCCAGATCCGGCATACTCAGCGTCTATTGCTGATACTACACTCATTATGCAGGTTGTTGAACACGTTGAAGCCGAAGTGCGGGATTGGGTAGTTAGGACTTTGTTGAAATTGGATTTACCGTTCATACCTCGTTATGTATTAAATGATTCCACTGGAAAGGGGTTGTAAGGTTTGGATTATGTTTAGATGCTCACAGTAGTTGTACTTTTGATACTTAGATAGAAATGTAGGTGGTATCTCGTTGTCACTGCGGGTTGTATTTTTATGTTTAATTTTGTTAAGATGTTGTACTGCTACATCATTCGCATGGGCGAGTGGTGGCAAGTAACACCCATGTGAGTTCTACTAATGTAATTACTTCCGCTGTGAGACGCCTTTATTTCCTGTTCACGTGAGCGACTATTACGTAATTGTTATGAGGGGTGTTACAGACTACTTCCCGTGTTCCTTATACTACTCGTTTACATGTATGGGGTAACTTACTGATACATTGCCACTTACCCGACTAACTTATAAATAAGTCCATCAGGTCCATAAGCTCCTTTGGAGTGCGGTCGTCCCACATCTCGTTTAAGTATACTCGTAGTGTTCGTCACACGCTTAGTTATAGCTAATTTGTGAAGTATTCTATTGTCGATCTCCTCTTTCATCATTCCATAATAACGCACATGTCGTTCTTCTTGAACTTAATCAAGGAATATCCATCTACTGGGTTCATAACTACATTATACCTTCTGTATTTAGTACAGACTTGACCCCTTAGTAATTTGAGGTCTCTTTCCTTAGAGCCTCTTATCTTATTTCTCAAGTCGATCCACTAGGAATGCATTTCCCGCTCCTTACGGAATGGACAATGTGCTTCCTGTGCAACCTTTCATCACATGGCCCAGGCTACTGGCGTTACTGCACAGTCTGTCTCCCATTTCATCATCTTACTTAAATCGGGTTTTAGTTCATAAATCTGATTGCTTTCATGTCAATATCTGATGGCTTATATATAGTGGTTGCTTTGCTGTGCACCGTAACTTAATCTACCTGAAAGGTATTATTCTCATGGCCTCCACTATCGAAGTAGCTTTAGCTTTCTCATATTGCCCATTGATGGCACAATTCTTCAATTGTTGACTTCAACGTCTTATCTTATTTTCAATCCCTTTCATGGTGTAAACACACTGGGAGTTCTCTAATTCCGGTGTTTGGCGGTTGCCGTATCGTGTTGTAAAATGGTTATCTCTTAATATGAAGGTGTTCTGCTTCAATCTCATGTTCGTAAGTAGGCTAATTTCTCTCACATTCTTTCATCCTTTATGATATTATCTACCATGTAATTTAATCGGTTACTGAAAAGGTCATCCGTTGAATCACAAGCTCTTTTGAGCGTTGGTCACTTGACGTGCCATACTGCGTACTCACAATGTTTATCTCTGACGATTGCTGATTCTTAAATTCTGGGTATTGGATATGAGGTCTGTCTTTGCAGCCTTCCATATTATTTATGTGTAACTGGAATGTTCTAAGGTAATTTCAAGGTCTACGGTTCCCATTCTCCAATAGAGAGTATTCAATCTCTAAGAAGTGAAAGCCCTTTTTGAGGGGTTTATTCCCACTCATGGCGTTTCAACTAGGAGAGGTATCCCCACCCTAAAAGGAATGGTTCGTTTTCCACCCCTGTCAATAGCACTATCTCAACATTCTCATTGGTGCCCTTTTCTGGCAATTCTTCCTCAATTTAGTATAGGTTCTCATAACCACTCGTATGTACGAGTTGTAGTTCATTCATGGCCTAGATCAGCCTTTTATGCTTTCCTGTGCCTCGAGCTCTGATGTATTTTAACATCCTTGGCTCGTATGCCCTTAATGCTTGATTAGTCTGAAGTGATAGCCGATGTTCGGTTCACTGTTGCATTCTTAATCATCTGTAGGTTATCCACATGATTCTCTTGTTCTCTGAACTCTGCCAATGTTGGGTCACATCATTGAATTTAATATTGGGTTCCACAATAAGTTACTGTATCTCGCTTCCTGCTGTGGAAGTTCGCTTAGGTAATCCGATGTTTTTCAGTGTCTGTGATAATACTTTCGCTCTCATAGACTTGCGTCTTTCAGCAATTAAGGATTAGTTCTCATTAGGCCTCTGCCTTCAGGTGTCTAAGTCGGATATTTATCCTGGCTATCATGTGCTGTCATGTTAATACTTTGTTCAACTGTCGTTGACTACGCCACCCACTAATGACTAATCATTCTTGGGTGTTAATGAGTTAGGAAAGCAATACTAACCATCGTTTATGGATCTTTTTCTGCTCAACTATACCAACTCTATGGTGTAGTCCTTTTGAGGTTCTCTCTTTTGTGATTGCACGTCTTTAATCCTAGGTAAGTCATTGCTTAAATTTGTTTCCTCTGATTCTGTTTCTGGGGTTATCAACATCTTCAATGAAGAGTGATGTTAATGGTATTATTCTGGAAATTCATCCCGTTTTTATTGAAAGTTGTTATGTCCTCCATCTTCATTGTATGTCGTAATACCTTCCTTGTAGGTTATTACTTACATCCAGTCCTCTCACATTGTTGAGTAACCTCTTTGGTTTGATGTTCTTACCTGTAGTGTCGGTTGTCTGTTGCTGATGCTCACGTCGTTTAGTCTCCTGGCCAAGTCCATCTCCCTGCTGACTGGTGTATTGATTTAGTTGTCATGGTTAGGTCGTCAGGCCCTCCCAATGTTTTGCTCTTTAGTCTTTAAGGATTTGTAATCTGGTGTTAATTTGTATTATATCTGTGGTTTTTACCATTTGGTCTTCACGGCTTCCCGTACAACTTCATTGTGGCAGCACTTGCCAAGGCAAGTGCGCCATGCAAGAGGGACTATCGGTACTATGTGCGTCGGCAATGGTACATTTTCCTAAACTCCTTGTAGGCGGTAGTCCATGGGACTCCTTCTTTGCCCTTTTTGGCTTTGGTTAATTGATTATCTAGGCAGTTTCCTGACTACTTTTGATTGTATAGTTACTTATTAGGGTATTCCTCTTTCTGAGGGGACCCTTTTTCTTTTGCTTTCGCTTTGGTTCTCACTCTCATTTCCACACCTTCGTCGAGGTTATCGAGTATTGACTCTGCTTAGGCACTGCGTCGTAGTCCTATCTTGGAGTATGACTTGCATATGCATTCGTAGTCGTCTGAGCTATTGTTGTTAGGTCTTTGCAACCCCTTTTTTTTTAGGTTCGGAGTTACCCGCTGCATAATTGACTTTTAGGTAGTCCCTATGCTCTTGCGTGGTATTATCCTACTGTTATTGCTCCCTTGGACTGTTGTCCGGTGTTTCTGTCACTTCTCTTATCCTCTTATTGCACTCGTAGTGCTTTTCTTCCTACTGGTATGACGGGGTTATATCGACTGCGTAGCATGTCGACCCAAGTTGCCAGTAATTATTATTCTCTCATTGGTAGGATTCCGCTGGTAGCGCCTGTTTCAACGTTGCGCTCCAATTGGGACCTTCAAGTCTTGAAAGACTATCGTATAACGAGGTGCTTCTCGTATTGCATAATGCTAAGTAATTGCCAGATCGGGTTTTCCCGAGTAAGAGAAAGCTTGTCTTCTCTCTGGCGTTCATTTCTGGTATCTTGGAACCAGGGACGCGGAGGGCGGGTCAGGTATTATAGATATCCGATACACATTAGGGAATCCTAACTAACGCACCTCTCACACTAACACTCAACCCTTATTCCAAAGTCTAAAGTTCCTAACTCGATAATTCCTAAGCTCTGTAATTTCCAGTCATCAGAGCGTAACTACGCTCTGATACCACTTTTTGTAACACCCCATCTCTAAATACAATGATCGTCGCCCAAAGTCCATCTCGTACATTAACAACGCAGCGGAAAAGTTCTACTAAATCTGTGATACCGCCGTTAGTCACCCACGTAACTAACTAGGCCTATTCTCTTAACAAGTCACACTCTAACTAACCGGATAATTACTCGAGCATCTAAAACATTACAATACATAAACCACAACTTATACCGAGTATCTCATATCCTAATACATCATACTAACATCTCAGTAATACACTAAACGAGTGTACATGCACAACTCGTGTAACAAATGTAAAAGTAACCCGAAGTACTCTACCCCCCCACTCTCTCAGTTGAGTCTTCGTCTAGTACCTACCTGCAAAGTTTAAATCACAGGCCCCAAGGGGCTCAGCACATGGCTGGTACAGAAAACGTGCAGCCCACAAGCTAGCAGGGTTACACACGACTACTTTGTCGTTACATGCAATTGTTTATTCATACAATAATAATAAGAAGTACGATAATAAACAACACATTTATGTGAAACATTCACAGCTCAAATAAAGCGAACGTCGTAATGGACGCCTATTAATGATGTAAGTTAGTTTTCTAACTCCTGAGGCCTGAGAATTGTATAGTTCTCGTGTTTGACCATACCTTATAAGTGTCAACCGTTCTCTTAATAGAACTGGTTGTTCTCTAACTGAATTCTTTATTTTTGTCGGGTCAAAGTAACCCTAGCCAATGAGTTATTAGCTCCATTGGGTTAATAAACATTAATTCCTAAGTTATGAGGGGTGTAGGCTTGACCCTCCCGCGCCTCCTGAATTTGCCTCCCACCTCGAACTGTTCACTCGAGCTGGTCGGGTCTGTTTGTCGACCCTAGGCGACAAGTCGTAGACGAGCCATATGCAGAAGACAAATCTGATATAGATGCCGACCTCCTAACCTAAACTTGCATGACCGGGGTCAGTCCCGGATTCCTCTCCTCCCAAGTTCCAGTTAGCTGAAGTCTCATTGACAATTTGTTAGTTAAACCTCTCTCGGTATTAACCAACTAATAACAGGGAGTATTAATAACCTTATACAATTGTTTACTAAACATAGTTAATGAACAAGCTCTAAATCAATTCGTGTTAGTGTGCAATGGACACACAATAACAATACAATAAATCGGTTTCATGTTTAATCTTGCTTGGTCGTATCACAATAACACATAGCACACAAACCGAGGTAGAACTCGTTAGCAAACAAGCTATAAGAATCCCATACCGTACACCGGAGACTGGCTAGCTCTTAATCCCTCGTTCGCCTAATCCGCCGAACGCCTCTGACTTATCTAGATCTGTAACCAGAACTAGTATTAGTATCCTGTGTCTTAGAACTAATTTGGTTCTCTTTTCAACTTAAACCTCTTCCTAGGTTAACCCGGGTATAATAGTATACCGTTAAACGGGTACGTTCATTTAGGAGCGTTTTCAAGCTCAATTCTAATTCATTAACATACTAATGTCGTTAGCAGTTATTTAGTTGCACAGTTAGCAACTTTAGACTTATACGGACCTTGTATTAGGTTTTAGTATTTTTCACTATTCACCGTATTTTACTATTCACGTATATGTATTTTACAATTCACGTATACATATTTTACTATTCATGTATACATATTTACTATTCATGTATACGTATACTATTCATGTATATGTATACTATTCATGTACACCAAAATTTTTACGTATACGTCCGTATGATACTCCGTATCAATATGTATTCATTTCTTTTTCCACTATAACTTGTATTTTCTTTAAAATACATTAAGTATTGATTTCTCCTATACTTATTAAATTACGGGTATACCCCTCGTATACCTTAAGTTATATACGGGTCTCGTTTAACCCCGTCTTAACTCTATTTCTTTTACAACTTGTTTCTAAATTTTTATTTAATTTCCTTAACCTTCTAAACACATAATATGTGTTATTTATATTACTTACCCACAGTTTTCTCTTAATCTCTATTTTACTCATAATAAGTTCTAAACTTGTTATTATTTTTTTTATTTCTAATTTCTTCCAAAGTCTTACTTAATTAATTTCTTTTATACTTTTGGTCAATTACCAAAATATACCCAAGTTTGACCAGTCTTTTATGGTCAAACCCCCTAACCTTCCATAATTTACAATATTACCCCTAAAGTTAATTTAACTTAACTTTTTATTCCATTATCCTTTTAATATCTAATCTTTTGCTACAAATTTTATTCTAGCTCCTCTAAACATTTTATAAACTGTCATTGACCAAGTTTGACCACGTTTGACCAGGGAAATTACCATTTTACCCTTGTGGTCTTTTCTTTTATCCTAACTTAATTATTTACCAATTTAACTCCAATTAATTTCTAATTTTCGTAGCTAATTTTCCTACAGATTTTTGAACATCAAAAATCATTTTAAACATCTCTAAACCACCAGATTTAATTATCTAATGTTATAGTATATATATATACCATCCTTTATTATCCTTAAATATACCCAAAACCTTATAAATTCCTTATAACACTTATAAACTCTTTATAAATTGTAAACTTAATTCTACAATTATTTTCTCATCACCTAAACTCTCAAAAATTCCATATTGACCTCATATATTTTCGGTAATCACCATTAGGTACTAAAACTTCTTAAATTTTACATATTACTCTTAATTATACTAATTCCTTTAATTTAACCAAGTTAGATATTTTTTTTTTCTAACTCAATTAATTCCCTTAATTTTCGGCCATAATATAAACCATAGTTTATGAATTTTTCTTGTATATTATGATAGCTTATATTGAAGCTTATATCATAAGGAGTATAAATCTATTCTTAGATTTAATAAACGTTAACTTTTAATAAGCTAAAAACTGAATATTAATCACCAAAATTTCGGCAATAAATAATAAGATGAACAATATGTTAGATCATATATAGATCAACAATTAGAACCTTGAAATAGGTAGTTGTAGGATTTACCTTGTATATTAACCATTAGCTTAATATTTAAGCTTGATCTCCTTAGAAATTTTGACAACAATTTGCTAGAGAAATTGGCTCCAAAATTATACAACAAGATGAAGAATAAGATGGGTTAGTATCCCATGCCAATCGGCTGTAACAAAAACCAAAGAACAATAAGTTTTCAAGAAGGTAATGTTTTACCTCGAGAATCAAAGGCACTTCTTCATGGTTTTTTCTGAGAATCTGGGGGCTCATGAGCTATGGTTCTAAAGCTCTTGAAAATAGGATTCCAACGAGCTATCAAACTTGTGATTTGGAGTTAGGACGAGAAAGTTATGATTTCTACAAGGTAAGGTGTTCTTTAAGGCTCAAAACTAAGAACATTGAGTTTTTTGGTGTTGTTTCTTCAAAGAGAGGATGAGCTACGAATTTGGGAGCTCTCATATGACAGGTAAGAGTCTGATTAATGATTTACCAAGGGGACAAGATGCTTTGGAAATTAATGAAAGTCTAAGTAGTTGGAATAGTGAATTTAAAAGCAATTTACACTTGGTGACTCATCCCTCTCATGTCGGCCAGCCTAAGCCTCATTTGATCTGATTTTTTTTGTTTTACCTTGTATTTATGTAACATTTGATGAATTAATTTCATTCATAATGACTTATACCATGTGTTAGGTATGTTACATAGCCAAAAATGCCTTAAAACACCATTTTATGTGCTTCCGGGTTCACATTGATTATGCAATTTGTTTTGGCTAGTTTAAATGTTTCCTTAATATATTTACAACCTTTAGAAACTTTGTTCATTAAATAGCATGTTGCTAATTCCAATATAAACCAAGTCGTTTAGTGGTTTCTCCTTGACTTTCGTCAGTTTAGTACCGGTTTTTGTGTGGACTTGTATACTTATTTTGTGTGTACACGTAATGGTTCCTATGACCATTTTATTGTTGTTACCTTATTCCTTATTGGTAATTAGGCTCACTAGCCTTTTAGTTCCATGTATACATGCTTAAAGCACATTTTCCTTTAAAGCACATTTTCCTTTAAAGCACATTTTTGTGCTCTAAGGTGTGTTTTCGGTTTAAACGCTAATTCCGCTCAATGTGTATTACTAATCTTAGAGGTATTTCACATTTGAAATCTCTTGGGAACTTATTGGTAGTACTCTAATTTATTTATACTCTTTAAAACACCTTTTGCTCTAATTGTTCCTAAAGCATGTTTTGGTGTAAATTGTTGTTTAACACTTCTTCTAATGTTTCTAAGGCACGTTCTAGCCTTAGTATATCCTAATTAGATAGTTCATTAATATATTAAGGTTTGGGGTATTTCAATCACATTCTTCCGTTGCATCTATAAAAGCTTAATATGGTTCTCGTTTCTTTATCTTCCTCCAACTTTTTCCAAGTTACAAAGGATCTGATTAAATTATCCTAGAACAGCCCATGGTAAAACTATTTGCCCCTAAGAACTTTAAGCAATTTCCAAGATAAATACTTTAACTTGAATCTGCCCTCCTAGAATCCAGTCAAATGAAACCACGTTCCTCCAAGAAACTTAATCTCAGCTGCCACATGTTGCTTAGAAAAGTTTATAAGATTCACCTCCACATATTTCTTCCACATGAGAGCTAGACCACCAGTTCTACCAATACTGCCAATAGAGATGACAAAATAAGTAGAATACTTACTTCTTAACAGATCAATTTCATGGATAGACATGTGAGTCTCCATAAAAACAAAAGCACTTAATTATATCTCTTAATGAGATCAGTAACCCAAGTTAGTGCATGGGGGCAGCCTAGCCCTCGACAGTCCATTCTAATATGATCCCTTGAAACTGATTCCTCAGACTTCTCATTTATCTAGTTTTTTCACCTTTCTTGCTAACTGTGGTGAAATATGGATGATACATTACTTATTTGCCAGCCCTTTGATTGAAAACTAAGAGGACATCTCTGACCACCCTCTCACTAAAGCAACCGAACACTACTTGACAAAGGCAAACAAAAATGGAGAAGGGAACACAACGACTCACTCCATAATAGAACAACCCAACAAACTAGACTAAGACACTGCCGTTAGTAAAACTAAACCACCAGCAGCCACAAGGAACATAAAGATAGGATAAGAGATCAAGAGCTAACCCGGTCAAACAACCATTTAGGTAAGAAGACATACACTCCCAAACAAACAATTGAGAGAGAGAGCTCCGAAAACTAAGAGGACATCTCTGACCACCCTCTCACTAAAGCAACCAAACACTACTTGAACAAGGCAAACAAAAATGGAGAAGGGAACATAACGACTCACTCCATAATAGAAACAACCCAACAAACCAGACTAAGACACTATCGTTAGCAAAACTATACCACCACCAGCCACAGGGAACACAAAGATAGGATAAGAGATTAAGAGCTAACCCGGTCAAACAGCCATTTAGGTAAGAAGACATACACTCCCAAACAAACAATTGAGAGAGAGAGCGCCGACAGGAGCTTCTAAGTTGCTTTGATCTGAGGCCAAACAGAGAGAAAGACCAACATCATACCAATCTCTCTTCAAACCAAGGGCCAACAGAGAGAAAGCCTAACAGCAGACCAAGTTCTCAACCAATAATATCAACTGCATGGAAGGACGGTGCCTAAACCTTCCAAATCAACTTGGAGAGAGAATGATACAGTGCAAACTCATGAGCAGATGAAAAACCCCCCAAATCGCTTAAACTGGGGCTATCATCACCAAAATGCCTTCAAAGAGCGAGAAATATCTTATCGGTCTTCTTTGGTTGAGTGTCTTTATCTTTTCTGCTCTTCACAAAGCTTGGTCTCAATAGCCTAGAATTAAGAAATCAAACCTATAAATGGAAGAAGGAAGATTACCCGTCTTTTGCCTGAGTGCGTGATGAGAAGGGATATCACCTTCGAAATTGCCTCAAGAAGCGTGATGAAATTCTCTCATGGTTCACCTCCTTTAAATTCTAGAGGACATTTGTTCCGTATATTTCAGCGGCCATGTGATGTGGTTGCTCATGTGGCAGCCTGTGTGGTTGTTGGTTATATATTAAGTTTTTTTAAAAAAGAAAAGATAATCTCATTAAGTGATAAGTTTGAGTATAGTTTTTGGAATCGCATCCGGAGTCCATGAACCCGTAACGCACATAGTTCGGGCATGGTTAGCTAAACAATGCGCTGAGAAATTTGCCTCCCTGGGAAGATAAAACCAAAAGACATCGTGGAAGCGACCAAGATTGGCCATGATACGATCTAACATTTGTGTCGTGGAGGGCAACAGAGATGTAGTTTCACCGGTTTGCAAATACTGTATTATAGATTTACAGTCAGAAAGGAGCCGGAAAGAAAGGATCCCTGTTGTAGATGCCTCATGTAATGCTAGATCAATCGCAGATGCCTCAGCGTCAGTGATAGTAACCCGATCCTGATATCCCGCACACCCTACCTTTAGAATGCGAGTTTGTGATTTGGAAACCCATGCAATGCCCACTGTAGCCCTTGAGTCGAGACTTGCATCCACCGTGAATTATGGCATTAGAGGATAGTGGGTGCGATGTTGTTGTAGGGCTGTTGAGGAAGAGGGCAACACGGAATTGGAATGTTGCAAAAAACTGTCGGCCTGGCACCATGCATGATTAAAGTCTCGAGCCCGCCCATGCGCAGCTTGACAGCGTGCAAACCAAAGTTTTCATAGAAAACACAAATAAACCACTACCTTAGGCTTGGGCTGGTCCATACAAAACTGGGAAAACCAATATTGCTGACCATGATCAGTTGTAATATTATGTGGCTGCTTAAACCCAAACCTGTCCCATAGGCGTTTCACGGTTGGGCAGCTATAGAAGGCATGAAGCATAGATTAATGTGATGCACAAAATGGGCAACCTGTGGGCATCTCAATTTTGATCCTGTCCTTGATTACTGTTTTACATGCAAGCTTCGTGATTATAAACTTCCATTCAAATAGCTTGATTCGTTGTGGAATGTCTAGGGCTCAGATTACTTTAAAAACTGTGTTTGTGGATGTATCTTGTGAGGTAGTAGGCTGAGCAGAATTCTTGAGTGACAAGGCCGTATAATAAGCCGATGAGACTGTGAACTTTCTCGACCTGGAAAGACCCCAATACCAATGATCATCAGTGAAAGACATATCAGGATGTGAGGGAGGCAATGGGATCCGAAGCACATGATCAATATCCGAATCATCACACCATTGCCACAGTAAAGCCGTATTCCAGCAACGATCAGAGGTAATTAAAGTTGCAACTGATGAACATTGCTTGACAAGTGGAAGCAGCTTCCAAAGGAACAATTCCCCCCCTGGTTCGGAAGGTAACCATCGATATGTAAGCTTGGTGTCTCTGCCATTCACAACAGCCCGCCGGCTCCCATATTCAATTAGATCACGCACACTAAGTAGAGCTCGCCAAACTGGACTAGCAGCTGCGTCAACCTGCACAGTCATCCACGTTGAATTCTTAACATACTTTGCATGGTAATACTGAGACAACAAGGTGTGAGGTTCAACCATCATTCTCCAATATTGTTTAGCTATTAATGCATGATTAAAACTATGCAATTGCCTGAACCCCATGCCTTCTAAGGCCTTATCAGTACATAACATGGACCACTTTGTCCACCGATGTAACACCCCTCTCCATAATCACGTAATAATCTCTCACGTAGCAACAAATAAAACGTCTTACAACGAAAGAACAAATGATAACAACAATACTCACTCGGGTGTCACCGGCCATTACTTGCCCATGCGAGCAACGAAGCCAAACTACATCCAACTTCCAACATAAACAAACTGCTAACCGCCGTGATAACGAGAAAACTCCTATACATCATACTAAGTCCATAATCATAAACATCGACAAGTGAGCGTCTACCCAATCCCAAATATACATAACCTTACCATAATACAATTCACCATCCTCATTGCTATACAAATAAATCCCCTGTGCGGTAATCAAATAAACTCTAATTACCCTGTTCCCGCACTTCGGCTTCGGCGATAATCAACAACCTGTATATGGTGTAGTATCAGCGATAGACGCTGAGTATGCCGTGCCTGGACCCTAATGGTCACTTAGTCATTTTAACCATCTTATTATTAGATTGGTTTTATGCTTTACCATTTACAGTTTATAGACAATACTGTAATATACATGTATAATATACATAATCATCCATTCAAACAATCATAAATATTCAACCATCCATCCAATCCAAACATTCATTAAATATCTCAACCAACAGTTGTATATCGAACGTATCGAATAATCACAATATAATGTACAATGTACAATCACCGTAGCGTACAGTTTATAATGTACAATGTACAATCGCCGTAGCGTACAGTTTCCATAGTTAATTTAATTTGGCCTTTAATGCCCCATCCAAACCATGTTTAATTTAATACCAGCTGGCGTCATGTTAAGACAACCCGATAACCTCACCGTGGACAGTAGTCCTCCCGTACACACAAAGGTGCTCATTTCGCCAGAGGTCCGGAGGCCCCTGACTATTCTCTTTTGTCTCGTAAGACGTCCATATAAAGGCCGTAGCCACCTGACCCACGATCCAGTTTGGGCTCGTTGGGTATAAACCTGGAGCGGAACCCAATCGGGTACCCCTCAGTGATCACAAATGCGCAACCAGATAGTTCGTAAACTATACTGGATTCCTCACCTCAATCTCACACCATCTCTCTCTCATAATGTTTAAGATCTGCTCTTAGTCTTATGGAGAGTATAATTTATTAACCAGCGGCCCAATGGGTCACGCATACCTAGAAGTAATCTAGGTCATATTCATGTTCGAGATCCATGCTCTAGAGACCGAAAATGACGTGACTCATACCTAAGTGTTTTACTTAGGTTTCCATATACTTAATATTAATACTATGGTATTATATCAAGTAACCGTCTTGTTATCACAACAACGTATATGTATGTTTATATAAGTCGATCTATAGTCCACGTAGTGTTAGTCCCGTGGGATGCTCGTGCATAAATAATTAATGCAGTAGCACACAACCACATACATGTATCCAAAACACTTAACACACAAGTGATATCAACCAAATCCGAGCCCAAGGAGTTTCCTTAGGACAACTCGGATCAAACCCCTTTACATACCGTTCACCAAGACCTAGGATGCGCAGGGTAGACCACTAGCTCGTCAAGCGTCCTCGTCTGAAGTATGATCTAAACGGTAATAAACTATAAGTCAGTCTCCATGACTAACTACATCCGGTATTTCCGAATAACAAGTAACCCCGACAGTTCATCCCCGTTTTCTACAGTTATTGTTACGGGTTTCTCTAAACCCGTCGGCTTTGTTACTTTAAACTCGTATGTCAAAATATTTCGACTGTTAAGTTTAATTCATTATTTTTCTTTAATCTTATCCACCATTAATATAGGTACATAACCTATAGTTGCATGTATGCATGCATTATTATATTATATTGTATTATTTCCCACCATCCATTAGAATACATTGTATTATATACTCCATTATATTTAGCAAATAATATTTGCATCCAAAAACTCATAACTTATAGTTCGTAACTATTTTTCATGTAATAACCACCACCATTGTATCATATGGTTTCCAACCATAATATATACTCATCCTTATATACATTATTCTTGTGTATGTATACCACGTAGGTAAATTTCATGAGTTTAATAAACTCTTATATTATACGTTACATTTTATCATCTTTTATTGGATGATTATTCCCATTAGTTGTATTATGTTATACAACTTATATTAAGATTATTATCCTAATATCATGTAACATTTTATGTTGTAGTAATTACAACTCCTAAGGTTTATTCCATAAATACCTTAGTTTATAAATCCTATTTATTTATAGTTTGTCACATTATTTAATGTGAATATCCTTACTAATTTCAATCCCATCTAAACCATATAATTGTTATAACATTTATAACATTATAGACCTTAGTCTAAAATTCATTTTCCAACCTTAATAATTCAGTATAGCCCTTGAATTTATTTAAATTCCATTTTGACCGCATAACATTATGTAATGTTATACCATATACTAATATCATATAATATGATATTTTTATTCCCTTTAATTTATAACCTATAGTCTTTATACAAAACTATTATATTGCCGCATAGGCACATATATTAAACCTTATTCTTTTCCATAAACCATAGTTTCCTTTATTTACAAAATCACCCCATTATTTATACCATGTTATATATACCATTTAATATAACATTTCTAACTTATAAAAAAGGGTATAACCTATGGTTATTTTTTGTAAATTCCGAACAGACCTTGTTCTGTTTTATAATTGCCATTTGGCCCTATTTATAACATATAGTTTTATTATATCATTAAAACTATATATATACACATATCTTAATAAATACTCTTATTATTCTAAAAATCACCAAATTTCACCAAAGGGTTATAATTACCCTTACTAACCCATATACTTTCGGTATTTATAATTCCACCACATATATTTCTCCAAAGTGTCATAATGACATAGTAACTATATATTATATATATAGTTTATCTTAATTCCAAAATCAACCCAATAAATTCCTAAAAATTCCTAATAGCCCATGGTTGTTTATAATACCATTTTACACCCTTAACTTTCGGAAAAACATATATACACATATGTTATAAAATTGTTACAATAAAATACTTATCTTATTATAAAACCTTAAATAAGTTATCTAACTTATTTAATTTGGTCAAAACCTACCATATGGTCAAGGTTGACCACCTTAATATTTCCTTGACCATTAATCTCCACATACTACGGTTTATACTCATATCTTTTCAAAAATTACCATTTAACCCCAAAACTTTATATAATCTTATAATTTTTATATAAACTCATTAAAATCTCTAAATTTCGGCTATATCCATTTATAGCCCCCAAATTTAATTTAATTACACCTAAGACCCCAATTCCTTACGGTAATAATTATATATCACCTAAACTTAATTAAAAGCTTATAAATACATAATTAAAATGGCCTAAAATACATGGCCTTATTACAAACATTAGCTTATAAAATGAATTACACATAAATGCCCATAAAAGCCTTAAACTCTCGGCCTTACACATATATTTTCCTTATTTACCAATTTTCCACATAATGTCTTAAATTTGACAATTATGCTTATTAATTAGTTATAAAATTTACTAAACCATTCCTTAATCACCTAAGGTCAAAATAAGACCTTAAATACCTTGTTCACTCACGGCACATATTATAGAAATATGTATAAGCACATATTAATATACCAAGTGAAGGTTTAAGTGATTTATACCTTGTTTTTGCCTAGTTAAGGCCTTGTTTGGCCACGGCTGTATGGAGATAATATTTCCACAGCATTATTTACATGTTTTCAAACAGCAATTAAGGCATGATTAGTCTCCAAGCAAGATCTAACCATAAGAAGTGTTTAATGTCAATTTTCAAGGTAAAATTTACCTTAAAATACCAAGGTAAACAAAGCTGACTTCGGCCTGTTTTAACAGTAGGAAAAGGGCATTAAAAGAGCTACTAAAACCAAGCTTTAAAATGGTATAACTCAGATTAGAAGATGGCTAATTTTTACCTTGTTTAAAGTGCCTAAAATGGTGTTTTTGGCTTGGATCTGGCTATACCTTGAAGCTCTTGACATACCAACTGAATAAGTATGTTAAGATGAAGATTATAAGCTTAGAAACAAAGTTTCACAGCCGAATTTGAAGGGAATCAAAAGATATGTGCTTAAAGTACATTTTTATACCTTAAGAACAAGATTAGCTTTCTCCACCTTCTTCTCTTGTTAATGCCGAGATACCCCCTCCATTTAACCTCCAAAACAACCTAAGAACATTGATGGAAGTGGTTGATGCTTTGCTCCATTGAAAGAGGTAAGAATTGTGAAGAAAATGAACATAAAATGGCTTAACAAGCTTACCTATGTATCAAAGTGTTCTTCTTTTTTCTTGGCCGTGTTCTTACGTAAATGGAGAAGCAAATGGAGAGGATAGAGCTGCTGGTGTCGACAGGCAAGAAGGCAAGTGAAGGAAATAAGCTTAATAAAGCTTATATGTTACTTTATGTAACTTTATGAAAAGTAATTTGATGACTCACTAAACCAGCTGTCTAATTGATTGAAGATTGCTTAATGGATGGGGATGACAGCACAAGGAAGTTGGCAGCCCCTAGTCAAGACCATGGGTGACTTTGACCATGGTCAAAGGTAAGTATTAAATGTTATTTTTAGGTACTATTCATACTAAATTGCCAATTTTGATTTTATTTTAAAACTTTGTTTTAGACTTTATAATATAGTCTATCATGTCACATTAATGTTATAAAGAACTTAATATAGTCTTTACAGTGAAAAAAGTCATTATCCTAGAGCTCATACACAAAAAACGTGCTTTAAGGAATTTTAGTGCACATTTTGAGTCGCAGGGTGTTTCTGAGCTCTTTTTTCTTTGAGAACAGTTTTGTTGTGTTCCTTACATGATATTTGATCATGGTATCCAATTTTATATCATTTAGAGATCATTAGACCTTTAAGGTATTCTTAGAGCACATTTTTGCCCTACTTGACCTTGAAGCATGCAAATGCTTGTTCTTTGTACTGGAGTGTTGTCAAACAATTTTAATATGTTTAGTAATGTGTTAATATGCTTAGGATAAATTTTTAGGTCCTAAGTAGTTCATTTGGGTATTTATTTACCCTACACAGTCAAAGGGTGCAATATCTTGCTTTGTGTTGACCACTGTTGTTCTCAGTTGACTTTTAAGGCATGTTTAGGCCTTAATCAATGTGATTAGATGTTTAATCCATGTTTTATTAGTTTGGGGTATTTCAACCGAATTGTTGTTGTTTGCAACGTGCCTCCCCACCAGAAAGAACTGATCATTTGTTGTAGTTTATGAAGTAAAGATTTGGGTAGAAGGATGATAGACATTGCATAAGAGGGTATGGACTGAAGTACTGCTTTTACTAAAAGTGTCCTGCCTGTGTGGGAAACCTAGCTACTTAGACCAGCTCTGGATACGTTTAGCGAACTCGATCCTTAATGTAGTTAAAAAACAGAACACTTCTTCTTTCCAATCGTGCTAGGGAAACCAAGGTAAGTACCTAGATCTGCAACTTGGTGAGTGCAAAAAATGCCCACCACTACAGTTTTTAAGGGTTGACGCATACCCGATGAAAGCATAATTGCTGACTTTTCCATGTTAATACATTGGCCTGATGCACGTTGGAAATCCTGTAGAATATCATCAAGCGCCACCGCATTCGAGGGAGTTGCTTCTCCAAAGATTACAATATCATCTACAAACAGCAGGTTCGAAATTGGACTATTTAGCTCTGGTATGGTAAATCCCCGGTATAATCCAACATCAATAGCAAGCTTCAAAGCTGATGACAGCGTTTCCATGCAGATGATAAATAGAATAGGTGATAGTGGATCACCTTGTCGTAGCCCACGTTTAGGTGCAAAAGAGTGACCAGGATAACTATTTATAAGAATGGTAGTCTAAACTGAGGTGATGCATTGTCTGACCAAGGATATCCAGGATGAGTGAAAGCCTATGCTTGATAGAACATCTAGGACAAAAGACAATTCAATGCATTCAAAGGCCTTGGACATATCAACCTTGTACGCAAAATGGCCTTTGCTCTTAGCCTTTGAACGGCGCATAGTATGTAAGATATCATGAGAGAGCATTACTTGATTTGTAATCAATCTATTTCGGTCAAACGTAGCCTGGTTGTTTGAGATGACAAGTGGTAGAACTTCAACAACCCGGTTAACAAGGACCTTAGAGATTACCCAATATATATGGTATTACACAGAGAGATTGGTCGGAAGTCCCTGATGGACACAGCCCCTGACATCTTGGGTATTAAAACACCATGTGTGTCATTCAAGGTTTGTGGTAACATGTTAATATTAAGGAAGGCCAAGCATGTGTGGAGAAAATCCGAACTGATAATCGACCAGTAAGTACGCAAGAAGGTGTCGTTGATCCCATCAGGCCCTGGAGCCTTGCCTGGATGCATCTGATTTAACGCCCTAATGACCTCTAGTGCTGTGTAGGGCTGGCCCATTGCCTGATGAAAAGTAAGTGGGACTCAGTTGGCTACGCAAGCAAGAAGATGATGATCTGGCCGGGGGTTGTGGAAGTGAACAAAGCCTGAAAGTAATGTCGAGCTACTCGCTCAATGCCTGCCCAAGATGTTTGCGGCGCATGGTGTTCTGAAGATAGGGAACAAATGAAGTTCTGGCGTGATCTCATCCTAAGTCGTGCAAAAAAGAAAACGGAGTTGCGATCTCCACTAGACAACCAATTTTGCCTGGATCTCTGTTGCAGGCGAATTTCTCCCTTCAACAGGAGTGAGTCCAAAGTTGAGTTAAGTGCATTCCAACGCTCAATATTGTATGCAGACAGCACAACATGAGCTACCAAATCAATGTCCTTCCTAGTTTGAGTAAGATGCTTTTTCTCAATCCATACTTGTCGTGAGCCCCACTTCTGAAGCCGGTTCCCACATTGTCTTACCTTGTGACAGTTGTAACACCCCTCTCCTTAAACACGATATAATCTCTCACGTAGCAATAAATAAAACGTCTTACAGCGGAAGAATAAATAACAATAACAATCTTCACTCGGGTGTCACCGGCCATTACTCTCCCATGCGAGCAACGAAGCCAAACTACATCCAACTTCCAACATAAACAAACTGCTAACCACCATGATAACGAGAAACTCCTATACATCATACTAAGTCCATAAATCATAAACATCAACAAGTGAGCGTCTACCCAAACCTGAATATACATAACTGTACCATAATACCTTTACCTGTTTGATATCTTTATACAAATAAACTCCCTGTGCGGTAATCAAATAAACTCTAATTACCCTGTTCTCGCACTTCGGCTTCGGCGATAATCAGCAACCTGTAATGGTTTAGTATCAGCGATAGACGCTGAGTATGTCGGGCCTGGACCCTAATGGTCACTTAGTCATTTTAACCATCTTATTATTAGATTGGTTTCATGCTTTACCATTTTATAGTTATAATCAATACTGTAATACAAATGTATAATATACATAATCATCCATCCAAATATTCATAAACATTTAATCATCCATCCAATCCAAACATCTATTTAATATCTCAAACCACAATTGTATATCGAACGTATCGAGAAATATCAGTATAATGTACAATGTACAATCGCCGTAGCGTATGCCATCCTTTCTTAATTTAATTTAGTTTTGGCCTTCAAGGCCCCATCCATATGTACAATGTACATTCGCCGTAGCGTACAGTTTCCATAGTTAATTTAATTTGGCCTTTAGGGCCCCATCCATCCAAACCATGTTTAATTATTAATATCAGTTGGGCGTCATGTTAGGACAACCCGATAACCTCACCATGGACAGTAGTCCTCCCGTACACACAAAGGTGCTCATTTCGCCAGAGGTCCGGAGGCCCCTGACTCACTTATGTCTCGTAAGACGTCCATATAAAGGCCGTAGCCACCTGATCCACGATCCAGTTTGGGCGCGTTGGATATAACCTGGAGCGGAACCCAATCGGGTACCCCTCAGTGATCACAAATGCGCAACCAAGTAGTTCGTAAACCCCCGGGATTCCTCACCTCAACTCATACCATCTCTCTCCCATAATGTTTAAGATCTGCTCTTAGTCTTATGGAGAATATAATTTATTAATCAGCGGCCCAATGGGTCACGCATACCTAGAAGGAATCTAGGTTATATTCATGTTCGAGATCCATGCTCTAGAGACCGACAATGTCGTGACTCATACCTAAGTGTTTTACTTAGGTTCCCATATACTTAATATTAATACTATGGTATTATATCAAGTAACCGTCATGTTATCACATTAACGCATATGTATGTTGATTTAAGCCGATCTATAGTCGACGTAGTGTTAGTCCCGTAGGACGCTCGTGCATAAATAAATAATGCAGTAACACTTAATCACATACATGTAACCACACACATAACACACAAGTTATATCAACCAAATCCGAGCCCAAGGAGCTTCCTTAGGACAACTCGGATCAAACCCCTTTTACATACCGTTCACCCTGATCGTATTACGGTGGAGTATGAATCAGCAAGATCCTATGCTCCGTGTAGTCCACTAGCTCGTCAAGCGTCCTTGTCAGAAGTATAATCTAAAAGGTAATAAAACTATAAGTCAGTCTCCATGACTAACTACATCCGGTATGTCCGAATACAAGTAACCCCAACAGTTCACCCCTGTTTTCTACAGTTATATGTTACGGGTTTCTCTAAAACAGTCTGCTTTGTTACTTAAAACGCGTTATTTTTCTTTAATCTTATCCACCCTTAAACTTAGGTATATAACCTATCGTTGCATGAATGCATGCATGACTACATTATATTGTATTATTCTCTCACCATCCATTATAATACATTGTATTATATAATCCATTATCTTAGCAAATTATATTTGCATTAAAAAACTCATAACTTATAGTTTGTAACTATTTTTTTTAAATAACCACCACCATTATATTATATGGTTTCCAACCATAATATATATCCATCCTTATATACATTTTTCTTGTATATGTATATATTTACCACGTAGGTAATTTTCATGAGTTATTAAACTCTTATAGTATATGTTACCCTTTTTATCATCTTATGTTAGATGATTATTCCCCCCTTAGTTGTATTACATTATACAACTTATATTAAGATTATTATCCTAATACCATGCAACATTTTATGTTGTATATTTACAACTCCTAAGGTTTATTCAATAAATACCTTAGTTATAAATCTCATTTATTTATAGTTTGTCACATTAATTAATGTGAATACCCTTCCTTATATTAATTCCATTAAAACCATCTTAATACCATATAATTGTTATAACATTTATAACATTACAGACCATAGTCTAAAATTCATTTTCCAACCTTTATATTTTCGGTACAGCCCTTGGATTTATTTAAATTCTATTTTGACCACATAACATTATGTAATGTTATACCATACACTAATATCATATGATATGATATTTTTATTTCCTTTAATTTTATAACCTATAGTTTTTATACAAAACTATGATATATTGCCGCATAGGCACATATATTAAACCTTATTCTTTTCCATAAACCATAGTTTCCTTTATTTACAAAACCACCCCATTATTTATACCATGTTATATATACCATTTAATATAACATTTCTAACTTATAAAAAAAAGTATAACCTATGGTTATTTTTGTAAATTCCGAACAGACCCATTATATATCCTATATTTGCCATTTGGCCCAATTTATAACATATAGTTTCATAATATCATATAAACCATATATTATACTCATATCTTATTAAATACTCTTATATAATTCTAAAAATCACCAAATTTCACCAAAGGGTTATAAATATCCTTATTAACCCATATACTTCCGGTATTTATAATTCCACCACCTATATTTCTCCAAAGTGTCATAATGACATAATAACTATATATTATAAATATATAGTTTATCTTAATTCCAAAATCAACCCAATAAATTCCTAAAAATTCCTAATAGCCTATGGGTGTTTATAATACCATTATACACCCTTAATTTTTGGTAATAACATATTTACCACATATGTTATAAAATTGTTACAATTAAATACTTATCTTATTATAAAACCTTAAATAAATTGTTTAACTTATCTAATTTGGTCAAAACCTACCATATGGTCAAGGTTGACCTCATTAATATTTCCTTGACCATTAATTCCTAATAATTACGGTTTGCACCCATACTTTTTAGAAATTACCATTTAACCCCCAAAACTTTATAAAATCTTATAAACTTTATTTTAAATCCTTTTTACCTCTAATTTTCGGCCTTATTATTTTAAAGCCCCCAAATTTAATTTAATTACACTTCAACCCCTTATTCATTTCGGTAATGCATTTTCACCACTTAAACTTAATTTAAAACTTATAAATGCATAAATAAAATGGCCTAAAGTACATGGCCTTATTACAACATTGGCTTATAAAATAAATTACACATAAATGTCCCAGAATACATATAAACTTTCGGCCCTCACCATAACTTTTCCATATTTACCAATTTTCTACATAATGTCTTAAATTTGACAATTATGCTTGTTTAATTAGTTATAAAATTTATTAAACCATTCCTTAATCACCTAAGGTCACAATAAGACCTTAATATACTCATTCACTCACGGCATATATGTATAAATATGTATAAACACATATTAATATACCAAGTGTAGATTTAAGTGATTTATACCTTGTTTTTGCCTAGTTTAGGCTTTGTTTGGATTCGGCCAGCTTGGGATTATTTTTCCAAAGCTTCTTTTACATGTTTTCAAACAGCAATTAAGACATAGTTAGTCTCCAAGCAAGATCTAACCTTAAGAAGTGTTTTAATGTATATTTCAAGGTAAGATTTACCATAGAACAACAAGGTAAGTATGGATGGTCTTCGGCCTGTTTATACAGAAGGTAAAGAGCATAAAAAGAGCTACTAAACCAAGGCTTAAAACCTGTATAACTTAGATTCGAAGATGGCTAATTTTTACCTTGTTTAAAATGCCAAAAATGGTGTTTTTAGCTTGGATCTGGCTATACCTCGAAGCTCTTGATGTACCAACTGAATAAGTATGTTAAGATGAAGATAATAAGGCTAGGAACAAAGTTTCACAGCCGAATTTGAAGGGAATCAAAAGATATGAGCTTAAAGCACATTTTTGTACATCAAGAACAAGTTTGGGTTTCTCCACCTCCTTCCCTTGTTATGGCCTATATTTGTCCTTCATTTAACCTCCAAAACAACCTAGATCCATAGATGGAAGTGGTTGATGCTTAGATCCACCGAAAGAGGAAAGATTCGTGAAGAAATTGAACATAAAATGACTAATTAAGCTTACCTAGGTAGCAAGCTGTTCTTCTATGTTCTTGGAGACTTACCCACGGTTTGGAGAAGCCAAAGGGAGGACAGAGAGGCCTTGTCTCGGTTGGGAAGCAAGGCAAATGAGAGATTAGATCAAATTTTGCCTTAATACTCATTTTTGCTTTGTTTAATGTAATTAGTGTTTGATGAGTCACCAAAGGGGATGGGCACCGATAATTGGAGGGGCTGGAGCCAGTAAAGAGGAGCCTCTCACGTGGCGCCTTCATAATTCAAGGAGCAAGAGGTGTATTGTTTACATTAAAGTATAAGAAAGGTAAAAGTAAGCTCCTTAAATTAAGGAAATGTGTTGGAGCTTGTCTCTTATGCTTGCAAGTGGCGATTTTAAACTTCCCCAGCCTGTCACTACCGAATCCATGTGGTCCAAGTCGTGGTCAATGGTCAACATTGACCAATTTAGTCAATGTTGACTCAAACGGGCCCCCTTTTAGGGTTTTATTAATATTTTAATATTAAATTTGTAAAAATTTGTAAATTTCTGGAATTAAATTCCTAATATGATATAATATGATATATTATCATATTTAAAGGTAATTATAACCTTTTAGCCCATTTAAAACCAATTTAGAAGGCAATTACATAAAAACGTGCTTTAAGGAGTTTTAGTGTACATTTTGTGTCGCAAGGTGTTTCTGAGCTCAGTGTTCTTTGAGAACAGTTTTGTTGTGTTCCTTACATGATATTTGATCATGGTATCCAATTTTATATCATTTAGAGGTCATTAGACCTTTAAGGTTTCTTAGAGCATATTTTTGCCCTTCTTGACCTTGAAACATGAAAGTGCTTGTTCTTTGTGTTGGAGTGTTGACCAACAATTTCAATATGTTTAGTAATGTGTTAATAAGCTTAGGACAAATTTTTAGGTCCTAAGTAGTTCATTTGGGTATTTATTTACCCTAAACAGTCAAAGGGTGCAACATCTTGTTTTGTGTTGACCACTGTTGTTCTCAGTTGACTTTTCAAGCATGTTTAGGCCTTTATTAATGTGATTTGGTATTTAATCCATGTTTTATTAGTTTGGGGTATTTCAACAGTAATCCTACCCTGAAGATAGCCAAACTGAGAGGACTATTGTCTTACATTGCGTATTAGTTGCCCAATAATTCTCAAAGCGAAAAGGTTTGGGACCTCGACTGTGTAGTGGGTTGAGGACCAGCTTGATAGGCTTATGGTCTGAATGTCCCCAAGGTAAATGAAAATTCATAGCCTGTGGAAATTGAGATAACCAGGAGCTATTGCAAACAAATCGATCCAGACTGCGGGTATGTCTATGGGTTTTGCTTTTATTCATGTAGGTGAACTTGGAACCTCTGAAACTTAGATCATGTAAGTCACAGTCCGTTAGACAAGAACGAAAATCAGCCATGGCCGAATGGGAGCGATTCCCTGGGCCAGAATGTTCTTGAAGATAAAGATCTTCATTGAAATCACCCCCCAAAACCCATGGCCCATGCCATTGAGACTTAAGATACCGAATCAAATTCCATGTTTTCCATTTCTGTAAATGATCGGATCAGCCATACAATCCTGAAAAATGCCATGGATTTCCCCCCTTAGCTCCAATTACAACATCAACATGGTGACTGAAAATCCTTAGTACTGTTACATCCTGATTCATAGTCCAAAAGAAAGCCACCCCTGCTTTACGACCTATACTATCCCCACCCACCCAAAAGTAATTAGGATAGTATCTTGCAAGTGAACGTAACTCAAAAGACGACAACTTAGTTTCTGAAAGAAACACAAAAGTTGGTGCTTGTAGGGCGATGACACCCCTGATCCAGCGAACCGCAGTAGCTGCACCTAGGCGCCGACAGTTCGCAGAAAGGATGGATGTTATGCTAAATTGTCAGTTTTTGATATAAACTTTAAAAGATTGTAAACTTTAGAATATAAGTCCAAAATGAAACTTTTTTGTGTCATTATTAATCTAAATTTAAATTCTTCGAGAAACAAGTCCATTGATGGATATGTTTTGACAAGTTCAAAAATTTATGTTAGCATATATATATATATATCTACTCATAAACGAGACTTATGATTCATTGTGTAAAGTTTAAAAAATACACCACAAAATAATAATAATAATCCATTATTTGTTTCACTATTAGTAAGTCGAGAAAATATATAACCATTTAAGGCTAAGTACACAGCTATAATAAACCGCAATACAATAATAATACATCATAAAACAATAATGATCCATTATTAGTTTTGAAGTTTGTACATCCAGAAAATATTTGATGCACCAATTATTAGTTAGTAATCATAATATACTAATTTCATTGAATCATATCATCAATTTAGTTTGCCATCGTAAACATATAAAAATAATAAATAATAATATAGTTGTCAAAACATATCTATGGCTGATCTTGTTTTGAGGATCTTGATTTAGTTGAACAATGGTATACGTTTTTTTACATTTTAAATTTATATTTTACAAGTTATAGTTATTTGTTTCACCACTTTTAAAATACCAACTTATAAACAGTTAGCATGACATGTCACTACTGTCATAGCCCGTTTGTCATTCCAGCGGTGTGCCCTCTCTACCTAATTTGCATTAAACCAGATAACATCTGCATGGCATCCTCTATTTGACCGTGACTAATCACTCTTAGCTACAACTAAATGTAGTTATCTCTAGCTATATTTATAGTGGTATAATTTATTTAAATTAAAAGTACATGTTTTTTAAGCTTATAGTACAATTTATGAAATTAGTATGTATATTCAGTATAATTTTAGTAACATCGGAATTCAGTGTGTACCTTTATATATACATTCGTAGAGTTTTTATACACCAAAATACAGTTTTTATAGACTATATATATATATATATATATATATATATATATAAATCCTTCTTAACTACATATGCATGTAGCTATCTTTGACTACATTTGTAATGGTACAGTTTGTGTACTGTAAAATTATAGGTTTTATAAGCTTATTGTACAGTTTTAGAAACCAGTATGTACATCTAGTACAATTTCAGTAATATCAGAATTCAATGTATACATTTATATATACATCCGTATAATTTTCATATACTAATGGTACAATTTTTACGGAACAAAAGTACATCCATGTAGCCATCTATAGCTACATCAGGATGTAGCCAAGAAATTACCTATATATATATGTAACTATCTATAACTATATTAGGATGTAGCCTAGAAACTACTTTGGCACATATAGATTAAAGAGTGATTATAATCAGCACGTTAACCAACATTTTAAGAGTACTGTCATAGTAAGGTTTGTTGTAAGAAAAAATACAGTACCAGCATACCAAGCAGACTTGGATAGAACTTCTAGAAAAACAATAGTTTCAAAACCTAATACCAGCCGTGCTGTACGGAATTTCGCTCTCCTTCGGAAGCGATTCAGAGGCGATTTCCTTCATCCTCTTGTTCTCGTCTGGACTCAGCGAGATTGGTTCGTTGCCTTCTCCCTCACGTGGTCGTTGGCAACGTATCTAGCCCTTGGGCTTTATCTGGTTCGTTAGCTGTTGGAGCTTCCCTGGGATAGGGTTTCTTCGGTTCGGTCTCCATTTTCAGTCTTCTGCGCCGGGTCTGGATCTGGCGGGTTGTGTGTGTTTCGGCCTCCAGGCTCTTTCTTCTCCGGTCGTCGAGGGTGGTGGAGTCTTCAGTCTGTGTGGTAGTGCAGTCAGTGGCCTGCAGATTCTGTCTCCAGTTCTGTCGGGTAGAGTTTCACTGTGCTAGTTCGAATTTGTGTATTCTGGGTTTTTCGGTCGTAATTGAAGCTGGGCATCTTCCAGTGGTTTCCTTTTCCCGTCGGTTCCTCGCCCTATCTTCCAGGCTTCAGGAGGTGATTAGTTTTTCCTCGCACGCAGACTGGGTCTCGATTGGGGCTTCTCCATCAGTCTCGAGCTGTGGTTTCTGTCGATTCATCGACTTGATTTGGTGGAGGTGCTTCCCTGTCGCGATTGGTTCTGGTAGGTGGGGGTGTTTCTTCGACTCGGTCCAGTCTGGTGTGGTCCATTCTTCAGAGGTGGTACATTGGTTGTTGTCTGTTAGAACGTTGCTCATAGTGCGATGCAGGCTTAACTTCCGGTGATTGATTTAATAATTGCTGGATCTTTTCTGCATATTAGTCAGTGACGAAGGAAAACTGTGCTGTGTGGGTAGTTATTTGGATGCAGCTTGGGTGTGTAGCCTGGTTGCCTGTCGTATCTATTGCGGTGCTGCTTTGATTTTAGATCCTGTCGGTATTGGTGTTGGAGCTTTGTTTCGATTGTTTAAGGGTTGAGTTTGATTGTCGGACTGGTGGGTTGTCCCCGTGCTGATTAGCTCGGAGGTTTTGTTTCGACTTCCGTGTGGTTGTTAGTCCTTCCCGGTTGGCCTCTGCCAGATGAGCTGTTTATCACTCAATTGTAGGGGATTAGGGAAAACCAAGGCAGGTTATTGGGTTAAGAGTTTAATCCTTAAACTCAACCCGGATATCATTTTCCTCAGTGAGACTCACAAGTCTGACATGGATATGGAGCCTTTCTTTGGGATGTTCCCTCTGTACAGCGGGCTAGCGGTGTCAAGCAGAGGAAGGAGTGGAGGTCTCTGCCTTATGTGGAAAAGTTCACTAGGATGCTCGATGATCTCTCAATCTAGGCACCATATGTCGGCCAGTATGTCTATGCCGGGGGATCTTCATTTTGTTTTTACTGGGTTCTACGGGTGGTCTAATTGGTCCCTTAAGCACTTATCCTGGAAACTGCTCCGGATTCTTGGTAAGCAAGTTAGCTTGCCCTGGGTGATTGCCGGGGATTTCAATCAGATTATGCATGCCTCAGAGAAGATCGGGGGCAGAATCAGGCAAGAGGTTTACATGGCCCCGTTCAGAGAGGCCATTATTGAGTGTGACCTCCACGATATCGGTTTCTTTGGAGAGGGCTCTACGTTTACCAATTGCCAGGAAGGGGATTCTCATTCCCATAGTAGATTGGATAGAGTTTTCTGCTCCTCGGCTGGGCTTCAGACCTTCCCAAATATCTCTGTCGAACATCTACCCCGGGAAGCATCTGATCACTGTCCTCTTTTTATCAGGTTCTTTGGTACTCAGAGAGAACCGGCTAAAATTTTCAGATTTGAAAACGGTTGGTGTTTGGATCCCAAGTGTGTTGAGATAGTTACAGATGTCTGGAGTAACAATTATCCTATCATTACTACTTCTCTGGATTTATGTGCTCGAAAACTAAGTGAATGGAAGGGGTGGTCGATCTCCAAGATTAAATGGAAGATCATAAATAAGAAGAAAGAGTTAGGTAAGATCTCTATTAGTGATAGCTCTTTGGGAGCTATCAATAATAGGAAGAGGCTCCTTTTGGAAATTGAGTTACTTTCTTTCCGGGAGGAAATTTGGAGGAAGCAACGATCTAGAGATAAGTGGATTAAGGAGGGAGATAAAAATACGGGTTACTTCCATGCTAGGGCTTCCTCGAATAAAAGATCCAAAGAGATCTTTGGGCTCCTGAATTCCGGGAACACTATGCAGTATACTTGGCAGAGTATAGAAGGCATTGCTAGAGAGTATTTCCAAAACCTCTTTTCTTCTTCTCAACCCCAGGTGGATAGGGACCTGTTGGGAGCGGTGGAGGGTCGACTGAATGGAAACTTTATTTCTGAGCTGAGTAGACCCTATACTAGAGAGGAAATCATCTCCGCTGTGAAGCAATTAGGAGCCAACAAAGCTCCTGGGCCGGATGGCTTTAATGGTACATTCTTTACCACCTTTTGGCATATCATTGGGAACCAAGTTATTGATGCAGTCTTGCCTATTCTTAGAGGCCAGCCTCTCCCTGATTCTTTGAATGAGTACTTTATCACTCTATCCCAAAGATGGCGGGGGCGACGGAGATTGATAAATTTAGACCGATTGCTCTCTGTAATTTTGCGTACAAGATTGCTTCTAAGACCCTGGCTAATAGGGTTCAACATATTCTACCGCATCTCATCTCTCATAATCAGTCAGGGTTTGTGAAAGGAAGGCTTATTACTGATAATATCATTCTAGCTGGCGAGCTCCAACACTTTTTAGAGAAGAACCAAGCGGTCAAAAATGGTTTCTTTGCTCTCAAGTTGGACTTTAGCAAGGCCTATGACAGATTAGAGTGGAGCTTCCTCCAAGATGTTCTTCATTCCATGGGTTTCCCTTCTCATTGGTCTTCTCCAGTTATGAATTGTGTCCGCTCAGTCAGATGTGTTATCCTCATCAATGGCAAGCCTGGTAACTCCTTCGTCCAGTCCAGGGGCATTCGACAAGGTGACCCTCTCTCTCCTTTCCTCTTCATTTTGGCTCAGGAAGCTTTGTCTAGCTTCCTTAATAAGTCTGATATTAATGGAGATTTCCATGGTATCAAGTTCTCCCCCCTTTGCCCGTCCATATCTCACCTAGCCTTCGCTGATGACCTTCTCCGCTTTGGTAAAGCCTACCCCACTAATATTTCCCGCCTGAACCATATCCTCACAAAATTTCTTCTAGCCTCTGGTCACAAAATCAATCACCTCAAATTTGAATTGGTGTTTAGCAAAAGATTATCCCTCCCCATTAAAGACAATATCTCTAACCTGCTGAATGTTCAAGAGGTACCTTGTTTCTCCAAATACCTGGGCCTTCCCCTCAAGATAGGTAGGAGAAACATGACTCTTTACCTATCTTATCGAATCTGTCACAAAAGGGTTTCCAGTTGGACTAAACCTATGGCTCAAGCAGCTAGATCCGTCATGGGTCTAGTGTTCTCCAGTCTATACCCAACTACACTATGTCCCTATTTGCTCTCCTAAGGGTATTATTGCGAAACTTAATTCAGCTTTCTCCTCCTTTGGTGGAGTGGGAAAGTCGATAAAAGAGCCCTCCACTGGACCAAATGGTCTAAGGTTTGTGATCCTCTGGATCAAGGAGGCCTTGGTTCAGGAAGTGGATAACTTCAATAAAGCTCTTTTGGTTAAACAGTTGTGGAGATTACTTTCTTGCCCGGGGTCTTTAGTAGCTCAAGTTATGAAACATCTCTATTACCCTGACAGCAATATTTGTGAATGCATCCCTTCAAATAAAGGTAGCCCCATATGGAAGTCCATTTCCTCGGTCTTGGATTTGCTCAGAAAGGGAGCTCGCCCCCTACCTTGATGGGGATCAGATTCAGTCTCCTAATTCTCTTGACTTGGGTAGTTCCAATCAGTGGACCTGGGCCCTTTCAAAAGATAACAAATTCTCCGTCAAATCAGCCTATCTCTCTCTGGTAAAAGAATCAGGGGTGGGAAGCTCCTCCAACCCTTCATTCTCCATCGGTATGATTGGGAAGAAGTTAACTAGCTCTATCTGCTGCCCTAGAGTTAACCTTAATGTGGAAGTTCTTGGGGATATTATCCCTTGTCAGGATAATCTGGCAAGACGGATTGGGGGTGATTCCAAGTGTTTCTTCTGTGGGGACAAGGATAATTTGGCTCATTGCTTTCTATGTTGTGTGTTAGAGATTATGGAGGGGCTTGGTGGATGTGAATGAAATTCCTAATAATGTGGATGGTATGTTGGACTGGTTTTTTCGGATGTCGAGGGGTGGAGTGCGAAGAAGCTATCTCTAGCTAACAAGCTGGGTCATTTACGCTTCGAGGAACAAAGTCAAACATAATCCAGAGCTTTGGGGTGAAAGAAGTTGAGGTAAACAATTCCTTACTGAAGCCTATCTTTCGGTGATGAAGGTCTCCTCTCATCTCTTCTCTCTAGGATTTGGCATCCTCCCCCGTCGGGATACCATAGCATTTGTACGGGTATGCTTGCTAGTTGTCAGGGTGACCGGATCATAGCTGGTATCATCCGTGATGACCATGGTTTGCCATTATGGTTTCAATCGAAGAATTTCCAGCACCAGTAATGTGCAGTATGCTGATATCAAAGTAAAAAGAATTGCCATGGAGCTTGCCTTCTCAGTGGGTAGCCATAGTATTGCTTTGAATCAGTTAATAATATTTCGAGGATATCCTCAATTTGGGGAACATTAGAAGACCCAATGCCAGTTGGGATGATATCGTGAGGGTGAGAGGATTACTGTCTAATTTTGCTAGTATTATTAAAAGGGATGACCTTTTGTATGATTCTTACCTGACAAAGATTATTGCAATTTGGGGAATCCCCTCTTTGAGAGTAATCAGGTGTGGATGGGGGAGCATGTTCCCCCTAATATTACTATAGCTTGTAAGCTAGACTTTGAGTTAGCATGACATGAGGGTCTTTCCCCTTGTGCTTGCTAAGCGATTTTATTAATATATGGTCACAATGTTATCAAAAAAAAAGCAGACTTGGATAGGATGTTTACAGAAAATTGAACGGTTAAATTGGAATTGAAATCGGTATAACCGAACTAGAAATCCGGTTAATTGAAGTAGTTTGTTGTTTAATAATTTAAACCGTTATGGTCAGATTATTAATTTTATGGAATTCAATTTATTGAATAAATAATTTAATTTTTTAGTTAAGAAAATAAATGTAAAATAATATAATTAATTAATAGTTAAAAAATAAGTATATTGTTAATTTTAAATTATACTAAAATTGATAAAATCAAAATTGATGGTTAATTAAATTAAAATCATAAAAAACTGATAAAATTATACTTCATTTATCAATTATAAAAAATTATAAATTTATATAAAATCTATTAACAATTACTAATTATCAACGCGGTGAATCGATTAACAGGTTCTGAATCGCCACTTAATCGGTTATGATTATGAACACCCTACTTAGAATAGACAGTCCGGGTAATATTTACATGTTGAAAGCTTGTAGGTCTATCAAATCGGACAGAAACTCAGGAGAAGCGCTAGCAGATGAACAGCTCATCCATTCCAGCCCTTCATTATGAGGTTCATCTTCTCTAACGTGACTTCTCCGCCTTTAAAATATCTTATCAATCTGCAGATGTACACTAACAAACTGCTTTTCAATCTTATCACATAGAGGAGTATATACTAGTAATAAATTAAAAAACAAAAACGATGGTTTCAGGATCGAAGTGCATAAAATAAATAATACGATGGGAGCAAACACAACACAAGTAGTAAAAGACAAAACAGATAAATGATGCAGAAAACCATAAAACGCAACAAGCCAAACACATAATTCGATTACCTACCTTTGTAGGCCGGCTTTTTGCAATTGTGGCCTGCCAAAATCTTCGTTTATTTTACTAAATAAAAAATACGTCAAAAAGAGTGTCGCTATACAGTGCGACCATATAAAAAATACTAATGTATATGCACAATATGCTTTCATATAGCAACATAAAGAGTTCCACTATATTATACATGTTCCCTCTATCAAAAAAAGTAATAGCTGAAAATTTTATATATTTTATTAATATTTCTTTTAATTTTCAATAAATATTATTTTATCAGTTAACATTTGAAAACTATTAAAATAAATTTTATTATAATTAATTCTTAATTATTAACTTGTAATTTTTTTTAAAAACTAAACATTATGAGTCCGTTCGGTGATGACGATTGGTTTTTTGTACTGTTTTTTGTCACTTGGCGATCATCTATTGGTTCCAGTCAATGTGTAACCTCACTAAAATTACAGTTATCCTAACCATATTAGTTAACTATAGGGAGCTGAAAAATAACGCAGCTTCTTCTGCGTGGGCGAACGGACCTATGATTGACCAATCAATCAAACGCTACTAATTTTGACTATGGACTCGATCCAACTTGTCCACAAAAAGCTTGATTTACAAGTTTTTTGTTTAATGTCCCTGTAGTTATCCTATGAGTTAAAGTAATGTGTATTTTTATGGAACCAAAGACTAAAATACTCCAGTAAAAACATGGCACATGTCACATTAATCTTCTATTTTAGCAAATGGTGAGTATAGAACATGCCCTATGTTATAGGTATTGTAAAAAGGAACAAGTTTAGCACCAATTTTAAAATTCATTTAAAGTTGATGCTTCGAATCATTTTCTGACTTTTTTATTATTCTAACATCTAAAAGTTAATTAATCACGAATTAAGTCAATAAGACTTCATTTTTCAATATTCAATCTTTAATAATATAAAAGACGCCCCTCAAAATTTAACTGATTATTGATAAAGAAGACAATCTCTACTTTAACTTTTTTATATGTATAGTACAATGTCTTCTTAAGCTGACAAAAATGACTTCTTGTCAACGCCGTTCAATAAAATTGGCATTGAATTTGACCTAGTAAAAAGCAAGTCAGTCAGCCTCTACGAACCACACTTCACGAAATCACGTGCTCTGCCCGCTTAACGCCAAATGTTGGAGCTGGTTCGACGACTGCCACGGTGGATGTCTTTATAGCACACATACCAAAAAAACATTTTATTAAAAAAAGTGACCGAGAGAATATGAGAGAGAGGTAAAACCCAACGCAAATTGTTTTTTTTTTAAATAATTGTGGCTAGTAGCCGTGTCTTATTATAATAATCGTGGAGAATCGGGTGGATGGATAAATGAGTCTCAATAAAATCCTTTAAATAAAGTCCGGTGGGAAAAAACTTAAAGAGGAAAAAGAGTATATCGCGTCCGATTACAACACTAATAACCATCTATTCGATTAGAGAGTATTAACATTACTCCGGAAATTAAAAAAGCAGATAAATCTTACAAGGAAACTGAAACAACAACATCCATAGTCTATTAATAACCGTAAAGATTGCTCGTCAAAACTAACAGAGTGTCCGCACCTTCATCTCCATAGTTCCTACAAGTAATCCTTCAAAGACAAGATACCAATAAAGACATTACATGGGAGTGGAAAGTCTTTCCACCACACCTTCGTCCATCTCCAAATGTCCAACTTTATTTTGATTACGACCCGATCAACATCGCAGCTTTCTCCTCGAAATATGACGTTGTTTCGTTGGAGTCAACCCATTTTTTTAAAATTTTTTAGTGTGTACATGCAACCATAATAATACATGGTTTTTAATACTTACCTATTTGTCATTTTAATCTTTTACGACAATTGTGTTAGATCTTATTTTTGTGACCCTTTTAGCTTCTTGTTCTTCGCTGAAAATTTGAGAGATCACTTATCTATATTCTGTATAAATCGTTTTAATTCACAGTTTATGTAACATCCCTACTAGTTCAACTCCTAATTATCCTATGAATGTCGCACATAATAAATATATCGCAGCGGTAAATAACAGACTGTCGCTCTACTGGTGTCACTGTTATCACTCGCCCATACGAGTGATAACGAATTACCTGATAATCAACTTGCGAAACATATTCCCGTAGTGATCACAAGAGATAGATAGTAGTACTTAAACGAGATAAAGCAAATCCAGCAACAACCAATTATTACAGACCGTACTCGTGAGCATCTAACCAAATTACACCTCGGTTTACACAACCCGAGTCCAAGCCAACAATAGTATCAAACCGTACCAAGTTTAAACCAACTGTAATATCACAATAGTCACGCCTCGCGTCGACCCACCAGCTAGTCTCCTGCAATGAAAATGGTTTGTGGTATGGAATCAGCCCCTGCTGAGTATGTTATCACATGCCCCGTCATGCCTCCTCAAACCCCTCAATTAATTGGTCGAGAGCATGAGATTCGTTACATGCAATACCGTTTTAATATTTAAACTGTAAAACAAATAACAGTAATATCCATACAATAACACAACCATCAACACCCATAATATACCACAAGTATAACCGATGGACAACAAGCGAAACAACGAGAATAACAAACAAGTATTAATCCTCGTCCATGGTGTAGAAACCAATATTGTTCGCCACTGTACAAGTCTCAACCGTATTAGTTGTTCAGTTATACCTAGTGACAATGTCTCGTTAAAACGACATGTCTCTAATTACCCATAAATTATGGCGGGTCACCCACGGCAGTAGCCACTCCAGCGGTAGAGTCTCCGACCAACGAGCCATTCTAGCTCATGGGAATTTTTCTTGATACTTACGGACCCGTACGCGGACATCCTGGTATCGTTTTTGTGATCACAGCGCGCACCAAGAGCCACATCTTCTTGGCTTTACTATCTTTCCATTAATTAATTATACCATCGCATCGCATTACCATTTTTTTTCCTAACACAGCAGACTAAGGTCATTAGTCCAATCCGGAGTCTGTAAACTAGGGATCCAGTGTTAGATACAAGAGCGGCGTTTAAAAAGAAAGGCCAATGCTCCGTATAACAGTCTCGGATAATATGTATATCTTATTATCCTAGTGCTACAACGTTTTTCTGACAATCCTTATATTTCATATAAGATAGCACCATAGCCGCTAGTTCGTTTTATATATAGGTCCATATATACGAACCGATACTGTTAACTCAACAACAGTAAATAATAAGCAGCTATAAATATACAGTTCATGCATAGTAATTAACACATTCAGACAAACAATCTTATCACAGATCACACAGAAGTCTGAACTGAGGAAGCCCTCAGAGACAATCAGAGACACATAACAACATACCGTTCACCCTGATTGTGTTATGGTGGAGTATGAATCAGCAAGATCCTATGCTCCGTGTGTCGTCTCTAGCAGTCTAAATAATACATAACGCTACTGGTTAGCGTCCCGTATAACAACATAACTCTACGGTACCCCGTGCCGTCACTAATACCTCCCGGTTAATCCCCCGTTATTAACTGTCAACGTTTGTCGGGTTTTCGGCTTAACTCGAGATTTGGAAAACGTTATATTACATGCGTAGTCGTCTAGTATAGTAACTTACTTAGTTGAACCTGTTATCACATGTGACTTAACATACCCTTGTATGTCGTATAGTTTGCTTCTATATTGTATGTAGGCCTGTCAAACGGGTTATCCGTTCGGGTTTTGGGTCATATCTTTTCGGGTCAATATCCGTTCGGGTCATTAAACTTTCGGGTCATTTGGGGTTCGGGTCATTCGGGTTCGGGTCATTTCGGGTTCGGGTTTGTAATAGTGTCAGACAGAATCGGGTTTCGGTTATTTCGGGTCATAGTTAATATTTTTTAAAAAATTATAATATAAATATATACCTAATTTTTATAAGAATATACAACTAATAGATTACAGAACTTTCAATACAATGCCTATTCTAAACTTCATTCGGATATACTAAGTTAGAATCAAGTTTTTTGTCATATGTATTTAGGTCATTCAGGTTTGGGACAACTTATGGCCACTATTATTTCATGTTATTCGAGTTTGGCTAATTTTAATTACTATTATTTCGGGTCATTTCGGGTTCGGGTCGGTTTTGGGTTATAAATTTTTCGGGTCATTTCGGGTTCGGGTCATTTCGGGTTTTTCCCAATCGGGTTTCGGGTTTATAATATTTAAACATTTTTGGGTTTCGTTCGGGTTTCAGGTTCGGATAAAACGGACGGGTTTTCAGGTTGGGTCAAATTTTGACAACTCTAATTGTATGCATGATTCTTTGTCATGTACTATACATCTCACCTTAGTATTTATTTTTCTAAGGTTTGTTTTTTTTCAATGTGGTATAATTCATATATAAACAATACTTTCAATTATATCAATCCTTATTATCACATGTATACTCTTAACATTAGAATTCCACATCCAATGTTCGTAATTCTTTTCCCTTTATCTTAATTATGAAAGTACATGGTTATTAAACCATATTAGTTTTTCCACCAAACATATATATAAATCGGAGGAACTCCTGATGAGGGTAAGTCGTAATAATATATCCATCCTTTTTAATGAATACCTCTTATATGATAAAGGTTATACCGCTAAACATGAAAACCATATTATAAATTCATTTAAATGGTATATGTCTTTTCCGAACAGCACTTTTATCTTAAGTATTTACAAAATCCCCACATAATTAATATAATGTTATATTTAGCTATATAACATATATTATGACATTTAAGTCATTAAAACAATTATAACTGTAGTTATATTTTGTTTAAATACCAAACAGCCCCTTATATTTTCGGCTTTCAACATATACCACTAAACTTCTATAAATCACAAATCAACCCCAAATTATATTTCATTTTTACACTTATATTATATACCTTATATTATAATCCTTAAACCTTAGTATAATTATAACCTATAGTTTTTAAAGGCTATAATTTTCGAACAGCCCCTAGGACTGTTTAATTAAATTCCCACCACCAAACTTTGTATATTACCAAATCTTCCCAATTTATAATACATAGTTTTCTAACAACATTAAAACTATATGTTATACATATATCTTTATAAAATCTTATATATAACTCCAAAAATTACCAAACTATACCAAAAGGTTATAAATATTATTCCTAACCTTATACTTTCTATAAATCTCGGTTTTACCCATTGTTACCCATTTGTAACAATGTATAAAATATCATATATTATACTTATATATCATAAAACTCCAAATTTAACCAAATAAACTTCTAAAAATTCCTAATAACTTAAGGACTGTACTAAATCCCATTTAGTACCCCAAAGTTTTGGAAATTACATTATAGCCCCATCTCTTATAAATCTTTTACAATTTAATACTTATCTTAATATAAGGTAGTATTTTAATTTCAAAATTCTCCAAACTTGGTCAAAGTCTCCTATATAGTCAACTTTGACTTCTAATACCAAATGGAACCAAACTTTCGGAAATCACCAAAATACCCCATAGTTTTCTATTTTTACAATTTTGACACAAAACTTTATAAAATGTTATAATTTTTATTAAATTCATTTAAAAACCCTAAATTCCTCTAAATTAAGCCCACTTTATTTTTAGTAATTATGGTTTGGCCCCAAACTTAATTATATAAGCATAAATCTAACTAAATAAGCTTATAAACTTAAATTAAAATGGCCTAATGACATGGCCTTATTACAACCTTGAACTTGCAAAATAAATTACACTTTAAATGTCTCAAAATATAGCATATACTCACGGCCTCCATTTGGTTTAAATATTTTTCCACATAATGTCATAATTTGACCATATATGTTAATTAAATCTCTTAAATGACTAGCTTAATTTATCTTAGTCATTTTTTCCATTTTAGGTTAATATAACCCATATTAACTCCACTCTAATAATATATATGCTAGAAATCATAAAATCAAGTTTTAAGGTGTTTATACCTTGATTTCTCCTTGTATGAACTCGGCCACTTGAAGGAAAATTCACCACATCATTTAGACATGTTTAATACACCAAAATAAGATATGGTTATACTCCAAGCTTGAGCTTAACCATAAGGAACAATTAATGTAAGATTTAAGGCAAAAATCACCTTAAAAATGCAAGGGAACTTCAAGAGGATTCGGCCTGAATAAACACACCACAAGGTGTTAAATTCACCATATAGACTTAGGAAATAGCTAGACAACAACAAGCTGCCTTGGTATTAGGTTTTACCTTGGAAAAATGCCTTAAAGAAGGGTATTTCCTTTGGATCTCGGCCACCCTTGCTCCAAATGGCTAACCAACTGATTGAACATGTAAATATGAAGATTATGAGTGTATAAACTCATAAAAATCAAAGGAAGAAAATCGGATGAAGAGTAGAGAAGCTTAAGGTATGTTTTTACCTTAAAATGCAAATTTGGGAAACCTTGGTCCCTATACTTGCTTCAGCCAAAATTGGTTGGTGTTCTAACCTTAAAACACTGAGAATAAGCCATAGGAAGTGATGATCCACGAGATCTAAGTGTTGGTAGTGAAAAGATGAAGAAAAAGAGCCAAAATAAGCCTTAAACCATTACCTTAGAAGCTTAGGAGTTAGATCTGCCTTCCATGCTCAAGAACAGAGCTTGAGAGGGTCTGGAAGGTGAGTGAGCTCGGCTGGAATGGAGCTAGGGGAAAGAGAATGATTGGAATGAGCCTTAATTGATTGAAAAAGCAAATTTGATTAGTTTATGTTTGTAAATGGGTAATGACTCATCCAAGGGGATAAGCATGGGCTGGCATCGGTTATGGAGGGGAAAGGTGGCTCACACGGTTTGGAGGCTGATTGGAGCAATCATGGAGCAAGTGATTATTAGTCATATATTAGAAAGGTAAAAGTACCTCCTTAATTTAAGGAGTGGTGTTGGAGTCTTGTCTCTTGTGTGTGCAAGTGGTGTAATCCAGCCTCTCTTGCTTGTGGCTGCCGATTCATGTGGTCCAAGGGGTCAACTTTGACCTCTTGACCATTCTTCAATGTTGACTCAAACGGGCCCCCTTTTAGGGTTTTATTAATATTTTAATATTAAAATTGTAAAAATTTGTAAATTTTGGAATTAAATTCCTAATATGATATAATGTGATATAATATCATATTTAAAGGTAATTATAACCTTTAAGCCCATTAAAAACCAATTTAGAAGGTAATTTCACAAAAACGTGCTTTAAGGTGTTTTAGTGCACATTTTGTGTTGCAGGTGTTTCTGGCTTAGTTTTCTTTGAGAATAGTTTTGTTGTGTTCCTTACTTCATTATAATACTTAGGAATCCACTTTGGATCCTATTTGAGGTCATACAATCTTTATGGTGTCTTAAAGCACATTTTTGGCTTTACCGATCTTAAGGCATGTTTTGCCTTGTTGAGATCTTTAGATTGTTCCCCAATAATATTTAGATGTTATTAAATCTTAGATCATTAATAGATCATTTAATTAATTTTTAAAGGTTAGGGGTATTTCAGTCTACCCCCCTTAAAAAGGCTTCGTCCCGAAGTCCTTAATCATCTACAGTTCACCTAAGGAATCAAGTTCCACTAAGTAACCAAACAGTCCATCGCTAGGGAGTAACTCCCACTAGGTTCAGACCTAGTCTATACATACATATATCAAATAGCCAAACTCATGGTAAAACTCATTCATATCACAGCACTAAACAAGGTGCACATCCAACTCATCAACAAAAGTACTCAGCGGTACTATATATATATATTCTCAAACAGGTGCACTAAGGCACATACATAAGATGTATTAAACATACAATCATCCAAACAAACATGTATGACGTAGCATACCAACAAAACAACCACCAAAACAAGACCTAATGCATAACATATGCGCAAGCCAAGTGGTGTCTACCCCCCTTAAAAAGGGTTTGACCACGAACCCGTACAAGTATCACAGCTACTACTCGAAGAGTGCGGGATACTTCGCTCTCATGGAGTCCTCTAACTCCCATGTAGCCTCCTCCACCTCATGGTTCGACCAGAGAACCTTGACCATGCTAACGGTCTTGTTCCTAGTCTCTCGTCTTCGTATCGAGAATGCGGAGTGGTACTTCCTCATATCGTAGAGCGGGGTCCAACTCTAAAGTCTCTGGCTGTAACACGTGCGATGGGTGGGGCACATACTTCTTCAACTGTGAAACGTGAAAGACGTCGTGCACCCTCCCGAGCTCTGCTGGCAAATCCAGTCTGTAGGCTAACGGGCCCACTCGCTCCCTAATCGCATAAGGTCCAACATACTTTGGGCTCAACTTGCCCTTCTGCCCAAACCGGAATATCCCCTTCATGGGTGACACTCTAAGGAATACCATATCGTCGGTAGTGAACTCAATGTCCCTCCTCTTGGTGTCTGCATATGATTTCTGCCGGTCCTGAGCTGATTTCATGTTCTTACGAATCTGTAGGACATCCTCCTTAATCTGCTCTAGGTACTCAGGTCCTAGAAGCGTATTCTCGCTGGCCTCATCCCAGCATAAGGGAGTCCTACATGGTCTACCGTATAGTGCCTGAAACGGTGGCATCTGTATCGAGGAGTGGTAGCTGTTGTTGTAGGCGAACTCTATCAGATGTAGTCGCTCTAACCAACTCCCCTGAAAATCTAAGGCACATGCTCTCAGCATGTCCTCCAGTGTCTGGATGGTCCTCTCACTCTGACCGTCGATCTGTGGGTGGAATGCCGTACTAAGCTTCAACTTCGTACCCAAGGCTTCCTGAACCTGACCCCAGAATCTAGACAAAAATCGAGGGTCCCTATCAGAACAATGGTCTTTGGCACCCCATGGTGCCGGATCACCTCCTTCTGGAACAAGTCCGCTAACTTCGGGACCTTCCAGGTATCCTTCATAGCCACAAACTTTGCCACCTTCGTCAGACGGTCCACAATGACCCAAATCGTGTTCAGTCCTCCCTTAGTCGGGGGAGACCGACAACGAAATCCATCGAGATGTCCTCGAACTTCCAGCAAGGAATAGGCATAGACTGCACTAAACCGCCGGGTCTCCTATGCTCAAACTTAACCTTCTGACAGGTCAAGCATCTAGTCACGTAGTCAGCTACATCCTTCTTCATCCCGCTCCACCAGAAATGGACCTTTAAGTCCTTGTACATCTTCGAAGAACCGGGGTGGACGGATAAGGACGAGCAATGAGCCTCCTGGAGTATCTTCTCCTTCAAATCTGGAGAAGACTCTGGAATACATAACCGGCCATTCAGTCGAATCATGCCATCATCACACAGTTCGAAGTCATATTTCTGGCTCTCAAAGCAGCCCTCTAGCATTTTCTGCCTGATACTCTCCATGTACTGGTCACTCTCCTGTGCAGCTCGTATCTCATCAATTATACTGCTGCTCGCTAATAGCGCAAATAATGAATGAGCTCTGCGGCTCAGGGCGTCGGCTACTACATTCGCCTTGCCCTCCTTGTACCTCAAGTCTATGTCGTAGTCCTTCAAGAACTCGACCCATCTTCTCTGTCGCATGTTCAGCTCCTTCTGAGAGAAGAGATGCTGTAAACTCTTGTGATCAGAGTAGATAGTGACTGTCACACCGTAAAGATAATGTCGCCAGATCTTCAAAGCGAAGACTACTGCGCCTAACTCAAGGTCGTGTTGGGGTAATTCACCTCATGCTTTTCACTGTCGGGATGCGTAGGCAACTACCTTCCCGTGCTGCATAAGCACACAGCCTAGTCCGGTTCCAGAGGCATCACAGTATACCTCGAACCCATCGGTGCCCTCAGGAATAGTAAGAACGGGTGCCGATGTCAGGAGATCCTTCAGTGTCTGAAAGGACTGGTCGCACTCTGCAGACCATAAGAACTGGGACTCCTTCTTCATGAGATTAGTCATTGGTTTGGCCACCTTGGAGAAGTCCTTCACGAACCTTCGATAGTAACGGCCAAACCTAGAAAGCTGCGGACGTCTGTAACTGTCTTTGGCCTTGGCTAACTCTTCACTGCCTCAATCTTAGTAGGGTCTATAGATATCCAGTCTGCTGATATGATGTGTCCTAGAAATGACACGCTGTCTAACCAGAACTCACACTTCGAGAGCTTGGCATACAGATGATTCTGTCTCATGATGCTCAAAACCTGTCTCAAATGTAACTCATGATCTTCCCTGGTCTTCGAATAGATCAGGATATCGTCGATAAAAACCACAAATGAACTATCAAGATGTTCTCTGAAGAGATGGTTCATCAAATCCATGAATATGGCTGGCGCATTCGTCAGTCCGAATGGCATAACGGTGAACTCGTAACGTCCATACCATGTCCTGAAAGCTGTTTTCTCTATGTCATCCTCTGCAATCCTAATCTGGTGGCAGCCAGATCTGAGATCTATCTTTGAGAACACACTGGCCCCTCTCAACTGGTCAAATAAGTCATCAATCCGTGGTAACGGGTACTTGTTCTTGACCGTGACCGCATTAAGCTGCGGTAGTCGATGCAGAGTCGCATACTGCCGTCATTCTTCTTGACGAATAATACTGGAGCACCCCAAGGAGAGAAACACTAGGTCGAATGAATCCCTTGTCGAGGAGGTCCTCCAGCTGTACCTTCAGCTCCCTCATCTCAGCCGGTGCCATACGGTAAGATGCCTTAGCAATAGGGGCTCGTACCTGGCAATAAGTCGACGACGAACTCAATCTCACGCACAAGCGGCATGTCTGGCAACTCATCAGGAAATAAATCGGGAAAGTCGCCACGACTGGAATGTCTATATCCATCTCGTCGCACTGTCTCGTGTCCTGTACATAACAGAGGAAGGCTTGTCGGCCCTTCATAACGTCCTTCATCGGGACAACGCTGACACGATCTTGACAGCCGGCTCTCTCCTCACACTGCGATATGACACTGTCTTGCCGCTCGGCCCCTTCAGTAGTAGTCGATGCTCTGCACAATGAAGGCGGCCCTTATGCTTCTACAGCCAATCCATACCACACTTTATGTCGAAGCCCAAGTTCTTAAACTCAATCAAATCGATGGGAAAAGTCTCATTCATAATGCTGATCTCCGACCCTAAGTACTGCCTGGTGCAACCTACTTTCTTCTAAAGATGGAAGGGTGACTGAAAGTCTGAAAGCTGTTCGGGGGCTGCCCCAGCTTCCTAGCAAATGCCGAGGAAATAAAGGAATGTGAAGCCCCTGAGTCGAACAATACGGAAGCACTAACACCATCAACAGGAAAGGTACCTGAGATCATCTCTCGTATTAGCATCGAGTCCCCATAAATCACTAATTTACCGTTGATTGTAATTGTCATACCTGTGATGACATTACCGGACTTCTTCGCTTGCGCCATATCTAAGATGCAAATGGTACCCTCCTTTCATTCCCATAGCCTGAAGTATGAATCAACGGTATCAACAAACTGAACACACATATGTGAAGGTACAAGATTCTTATTTCATTCATTCAACTGTTTTATACAAGGTTACACACTTAGCCACTGTTATACATCAGTACTGTTTGAAAGTCAAATTTAAACGGCCAGGTCGGATGTAGGTATCATTTACTAGTGCTGGTGGGGCAGTGTATTGAGCTTAATGCTCTTAATACCATGGTATACAAGCCTCGCCTCTTCACCAAATACCAACACATCCCCAAACTTGAGGATGATCTTGCTTGCTAGATCCATCCTCTTCTGGTCTCCATAGATGAACTCAGCATCATCGCCGATGGAGAATGACACAACCGGTATTCCTCTAGTGATGGACTCGGTCGTCTCATCACGGTCCTGGTGCATCCCAAGCTTTCTCCCTGCTCGTAGTAGTTGATGATGCAAACGTCAGGTGTCATGTCGGGTAATGGAAATCCTCACAGTCTTGAGCAATATCATTGCGTTTCTCACCAGGGTAGGAAAATCTTAGGTATCCTAGGTATAGATACGCCACCTACCATCCTCACCTCTCGATAAGCCCTAGTTTGTGGATCCCAATCTTTCCCTAAGCACATCATGTGTAGCTTCATTCTAGAACCACTATTAAATACAGGGGTATAAAATCCTCCTATGCCCTTACCCAAAGTTCTACACTCATTCACTATGGCGATTTGCTTATCTAGGGTTAGGAACTCTCTGAGAAGTATCATGCCGGTCTGACCACATGACACAACTCGCTAGGGTACTCTCGTCTTTCTTCCACGGGTCTAGGTGATCTCTGTCTTGTAAGTGTGGGATAGCAGAGATGTCGAAGTCTCCTGAGGTAACAGGTTTCCTAGATAAGTTGTTTATCTAAAGCGGGTAATTAAAACACGCATTCATGCTATAAGTAAAGCGTTTAACACTTAGTCATGCACTCATACAATGGTTAAGGTTTCAAATGCTAACCTTCACCGCGCTGGGTACTAGTGCCAGCGCCTGAAGCTCCCGCTGCATTCAGCATACGGTTGCCCGGTGGGTTTCTCTTGGTTCTGGTTCTCTGCTGCTGCTGCCCCCTCTGGGCTTGGGGCGCCGGCCCCCTCTGGCCACCTCGGATCCACCTCCTCCAGTAGGTGCGCCCTGAGTCCCCTTCGGCGGGCGGTACGCTCGGCTCTCTGGATTAGAAAAGCACTCGAACGACCTGTGGCCCTTCTTCCCACAATGGTGGCAGTCCACCGCTTGCCCGGTGCAGTCAACACCCGGGTGGTCTTTACCACAGCGCTTGCAGTGAAAGTGGAGCTGGGGTGTAGAACCTATTATCATATCACACTCAGATTAATACAAGGATGGTACGGATAGTATAATACACAACTCATTCACAAGGTTAGATCGCTTACCCTTAGGGGGTGCAGATCTAAGAGGCTGGACATCGTAGGTAGGCCCGGTCAGCATCGGGACCTTCTCTTTGCCCTTCTGGCTGGCCTGCTCCTTCTTCTTCTCCTTCCAGGAGAACTTTTTCTTCCTGTGATCGTCAAAGTGTCAGGAATAGCAGGTATAAAAGCAGGCAGCAAGTAAGTAATTTAAATGGATTAAATAACTTAAAGGTGGTCTTACTTCCAACTCTTGCTACTCCCGCTTCCAGCCGCAACCTCCGCCTCCTTCTCGGGGCCTTACGCTTTGCCCCTGGCTGTCCTCCCGGCTGTTCACCAACAGCTCGGTCCGAGAAGCAGCCTCTTAGCATTCCTATAATGCATCAATGAGTTCCCCGAACTTGTAATATATCAAACTGAGTTACAAGGTATAATCTGTCAACTAATTTTACCTGAATCGTAGGGTATAGTGCAGCACCCATGGCGGCCTTGATCGCATATCGCAGCCCGCCTCTAAATTTCTCCACTTTTACAGTATCGGAATAAACAACTCCTGGGACAAAGTCCAAGAGCCCAATAATAGAGGAGTAGTACTGATCTACTGTCAGACTACCCTGCCTTAGAGCCTCGAACTCTTCCCTTTTTCTCTACTTCAAATGAGCAGGATAGTACTTCTCTCTCAACAGTTCCACAAAACTGTCCATCCAAAACCCTCAGTAGCAATGTAATGTGCCCTCACGGACCTCCACCAAGTGCTGGCGGCGTCCCTCAAATGAAAGGCCGCTATCCGACCCGATGCTCAACAGGCACGTGAATGGCGTCGAAGGCCTTCTCATGCTCAATGATGTACCTCTCCAGGGCGGTGGGGTCAGCTACCCCGTCATACGTAGGTACTCGTGTGTCAGCAACACTCTTCAGCCAATTTGGCTCTCTAGGCGGGGGTACGGGTGGGACTACTGGTGGTGCTCCTATCTGGACACCCCCCATTAGGGCTAGCTGAGCGAAAGACGGCCGCTACCGTCTCAGCAACACCCACGGATGGGGCCTCAGGAGGGCCTCCTCCAGGCCCGCCGCCTCTTCCACCTCCTCCTCTGCCTCTACCTGCTGATCGCCTTCCGGAAGACATCTGGAGAATTCAGAATCAAAGTCAGCTCTTGGTATAAATATTGTACTGTTCCCAACCATAAGTTCACATAGCCCTGAAAGGCATAAAACACATCGTCCCCGACAATCTCCTAACTCATATCATTTACAACTATCTCCTTGGTACTGGTGTGTGATAACCTAAGCTCACGGTACTTAAACTACTATCTCTTGTAATCAGAGCGGTACTCCGCTCTGATACCACTTTTGTAACACCCCTACTAGTTCAACTCCTAATTATCCTATGAATGTCGCACATAATAAATAATCACAACGGTAAATAACAGACTGTCGCACTACTGGTGTCACTGTTATCACTCGCCCATACGGGTGATAACGAATTACCTGATAATCAACTTGCGAAACATATTCCCGCAGTGATCACAAGAGATAGATAGTAGTACTTAAACGAGATAAAGCAAATCCAAGCAACAACCAATTATTACAGACCGTACTCGTGAGCATCTAACCAAATTACACCTTGGTTTACACAACCCGAGTCCAAGCCACAATAGTATCAAACCGTACCAAGTTTAAACCAACTGTAATATCACAATAGTCATGCCTCGCGTCGACCCACCAGCTAGTCTCCTGCAATAAAATGGTTTGTGGTATGGAATCAGCCCCTGCTGAGTATGTTATCACATGCCTCGTCATGCCTCCTCAAGCCCCTCAATTAATTGGTCGAGAGCATGAGATTCGTTACATGCAATACCGTTTTAATATTTAAACTGTAAAAAAATAACAGTAATATCCATACAATAACACAACCATCACACCCATAATATACCACAAGTATAACCAATGAACAACAAGCGAAACAACGAGAATAACAAACAAGTATTAATCCTCGTCCATGGTGTAGAAACCAATATTGTTCGCCACTGTACAAGTCTCAACCGTATTAGTTGTTCAGTTATACCTAGTGACAATGTCTCGTTAAAAACGACATGTCTCTAATTACCCATAAATTATGGCGGGTCACCCACGGCAGTAGCCACTCCAGCGGTAGAGTCTCCGACCAACGAGCCATTCTAGCTCACAGGAAATTTTCTTGATACTTACGGACCCGTACGCGGACATCCTGGTATCGTTTTTGTGATCACAGCGCGCACCAAGAGCCACATCCTCTTGGCTTTACTATCTTTCCATTAATTAATTATACATCATCATCGCATTACCATTTTTTTCCTACACAGCAGACTAAGGTCATTAGTCCAATCCGGAGTCTGTAAACTCGGGATCCAGTGTTAGATACGAGAGCGGCGTTTAAAAAGGGCCAATGCTCCGTATAACAGTCTCGGATAATAGTATATCTTATTATCCTAGTGCTACAACATTTTTCTGACGATCCTTATATTTCATATAAGATAGCACCATAGCCGCTAGTTCGTTTTATATATAGGTCCATATATACGAACCGATACTGTTAACTCAACAACAGTAAATTATAAGCAGCTATAAATATACATTCATGCATATTAATTAACACATTCAGACAAACAATCTTATCACAGATCACAGAGAAGTCTGAACTGAGGAAGCCCTCAAAGACAATCAGAGACACATAACAACATACCGTTCACCCTGATTGTGTTATGGTGGAGTATGAATCAGCAAGATCCTATGCTCCGTGTGTCGTCTCTAGCAGTCTAAACAGTACATAACGCTACTGGTTAGCGTCCCGTATAACAGCATAACTCTACGGTACCCCGTGCCATCACTAATACCTCCCGGTTAATCCCCCGTTATTAACTATCAACGTTTGTCGGGTTTTCGGCTTAACTCGAGATTTGGAAAACGTTATATTACATGCGTAGTCTTGTCTTGTATATTAACTTACTTAAAGTTGAACTTGTTATCGCATGTGACTTAACATACCCTTGTATGTCGTATAGTTTGCTTCTATATTGTATGCATGATTCTTTGACATGTACTATACATCTCACCTTAGTATTTATTTTTCTAAGGTTTGTTTTTTTTCAATGTGGTATAATTCATATAAACAATACTTTCAATTATATCAATCCTTATTATCACATGTATACTCTTAACATTAAAATTCCATATCCAATGTTCGTAATTCTTTTTCCCTTTATCTTATATCATTTTATTATGAAAGTACATGGTTATTAAACCATATTATATTTTTCCACCATAACATATATTTATTAATATACATGTATTATGGAACTCCTTATTGTATGGTAAGTCTTAATAATATATATATCCATCCTTTTTAATGAATACCTCTTATATTATAAATGTTATAACTCTTATAACATTAAAACCATATTATAAATTTCATTTAAAAATGTTAATATTTCCGAACAGCACCCTTTTATCTTAAGTATTTACAAAATCCCCCACATAATTAATATAATGTTATATTTTAGCTATATAACATATATTATGACATTTAAGTCATTAAAACAATTATAACCTATAGTTATATTTTGTTATAAATACCAAATAGCCCCTTATATTTTCGGCTTTCAACATATACCACTAAACTTCTATAAATCACAAATCAACCCAAATTATATTTCATTTTTACACTTATATTATATACCTTATATTATAATCCTTAAACCTTAGTATAATTATAACCTATAGTTTTTAAAGGCTATAATTTTCGAACAGCCCCTAGGACTGTTTAAATTAATTTCCACCACCAAACTTTGTATATTTACCAAATCTTCCCAATTTATAATACATAGTTTTCTAACAACATTAAAAATATGTTATACATATATCTTTATAAAATCTTATATATAACTCCAAAATTACCAAACTATACCAAAAGGTTATAAATATTATTCCTAACCTTATACTTTCTATAAATCTCGATTTTTACCCATTTGTTACCCATTTGTAACAATGTCATAAAATATCATATATTATACTTATATAGTTCATAAAAACTCCAAATTTAACCAAATAAACTTCTAAAAATTCCTAATAACTTAAGGACTGTAATAAATCCCATTTAGTACCCCAAAGTTTCGGAAATTACATTATAGCCCATCTCTTATAAATCTTTTACAATTTAATACTTATCTTAATATAAGGTAGTATTTTAATTTCTAAAATTCTCCAAACTTGGTCAAAGTCTCCTATATAGTCAACTTTGACTTCTAATACCAAATGGGAACCAAACTTTCGGTAATCACCAATAATACCCCACAGTTTTCTATTTTTACAATTTTGACACAAAACTTTATAAAATGTTATAATTTTTATTAATTCATTTAAAAACCCTAAATTCCTATAAATTAAGCCCACAACTTTATATTTTCCAGTAATTATGGTTTGGCCCCAAAATTAATTATATAAGCATAAATCTAACTAAATAAGCTTATAAACTTAAATTAAAAGGCCTAATGACATGGCCTTATTACAACCTTGAACTTGCATAATAAATACACTTTAAATGTCTCAAATATAGCATATACTCACGGCCTCCCTTTGGTTTAAATATTTTTCCACATAATGTCATAATTTGACCATTATGTTAATTAAATCTCTTAAATGACTAGCTTAATTTATCTTAGTCATTTTTTCCATTTTTAGGTTAATACAACCCATATATTAAACTCCACTCTCGACATAATAATTATATATGCTAGGAAATCATAAAATCATAGTTTTAAGGTGTTTATACCTTGGTTTCTCCTTGTATGAACTCGGCCACTTGAAGAAAATTCACCACATCATTTAGACATGTTTAATACACCAAAATAAGATATGGTTATACTCCAAGCTTGAGCTTAACCATAAGGAACGATTAATGTAAGATTTAAGGCAAAAATCACCTTAAAAATGCAAGGGAACTTCAAGAGGATTTCGGCCTGAATAAAAACACCACAAGGTGTTAAATTCACCATGTAAGCTTAGGAAATAGCTAGACAACAACAGCTGCCTTGGTATTAGGTTTTACCTTGGAAAAATGCCTTAAAGAAGGGTATTTCCTTTGGATCTCGGCCACCCTTGCTCCAAATGGCTAACCAACTGATTGAACATGTAAATATGAAGATTATAAGTGTATAAACTCATAAAAATCAAAGGAAGAAAATTGGATGAAGAGTAGAGAAGCTTAAGGTATGTTTTTACCTTAAAATGCAATTTAGGAAACCTTGGTCCCTATACTTGCTTCAGCCGAAATTGGTTGGTGTTCTAACCTTAAAACACTGAGAATAAGCCATAGGAAGTGATGAGCCACGAGATCTAAGTGTTGGTAGTGAAAAGATGAAGAAAAAGAGCTAAAATAAGCCTTAAACCATTACCTTAGAAGCTTAGGAGTTAGATTTGCCTTCCATGCTCAAGAACAGAGCTTGAGAGGGTCTGGAAGGTGAGTGAGCTTGGCTGGAATGGAGCTAGGGAAAGAGAATGATTGGAATGAGCCTTAATTGATTGAAAAAGCAAATTTGATTAGTTTATGTTTGTAAATGGGTAATGACTCATCCAAGGGGATAAGCATGGGCTGGCATCGGTTATTGGAGGGGAAAGGTAGGGCTCACACGGTTTGGAGGCTGATTGGAGCAATCATGGAGCCAATGTGTATTATTTAGTCATATATTAGAAAGGTAAAAGTAACCTCCTTAATTTAAGGAGTGGTGTTGGAGTCTTGTCTCTTGTGTGTGCAAGTGGTGTATCCAGCCTCTCTTGCTTGTGGCTGCCTAATTCATGTGGTCCAAGGGGTCAACTTTGACCTCTTGACCATTCTTAGTCAATGTTGACTCAAACGGGCCCTTTATTAGGGTTTTATTAATATTTTATATAAATTTGTAAAAATTTGTAAATTTTTGGAATTAAATTCCTAATATTATATAATGTGATATAATATCATATTTAAAGGTAATTATAACCTTTAAGCCCATTAAAAACCAATTTAGAAGGCAATTTCACAAAAACATGCTTTAAGGTGTTTTAGTGCACATTTTGTGTTGCCAGGTGTTTCTGGGCTTAGTTTTCTTTGAGAATAGTTTTGTTGTGTTTCTTACTTCATTATAATACTTAGGAATCCACTTTGGATCCTATTTGAGGTCATACAATCTTTATGGTGTCTTAAAGCACATTTTTGGCTTTACCGATCTTAAGACATGTTTTGCCTTGTTGAGATCTTTAGATTGTTCCCCAATAATATTTAGATGTTAATTAATCATCTTAGATCATTAATATATCATTTAATTAATTTTTTAAGGTTAGGGTATTTCAGTTTATACCAGACAATGGCGGATCCAGGAGTTTTGTTTGGTGAGTAAAAACAATTGACATTATCATTCTTTAAACATTATATCATTTTATATATTTTTTTAAATTATAATAGGATTTAACAAATTTTCAAAATTTCAAGGAGGGGGGTTAATACACCTCTGATACCAGGCATAGGATGAGTTTTGGAAAGAGAGAAAGAGTTTTTTGCTAAGAATCACGACGCCTAATTATGTGGGGGTGTCCCCCCTATATTTAGATTTGACTACATTGGCTCTTTCATGTCCATACTTTCAATGTAACACTTGTTAACTAAGCCATCTTGTACTTGAGCCTAGGCCAATCCCGGCGACCTTTTACTTTATAAACTCATATTCCTAGTACGTTGGTCTGTGATGCCCGGGTCGCTTATAGTAAATTGATTATGATGCACCCGTGCCTAAATGCCCGATCGTTTTTATGCTATTACAAGCTATGGTGTGCCCCGGGCCTAAATGCCCGATCACTCTTACATTATTACAAGCCTATAGTGCTTTTAACGCGCCTAGGCTTAACTGTCCAGTCTCTTAACTTGCTCTTTATAATAATGCACCTGGTGCTTGGCCATTGGGTCATTCTCATCTTGTTTTATCTTTTGCCCTCTTCATCTGTCCCATAAATTTTCTACTTCTTACTTTAAAAAGTGGAACTTCTTGCTCTTACTTTGCAGACGGGGTAAAAATTTTAGGATGAAATTTTGCCGTTCGTTGCTTTGGTTGTGTTACGGCCTCACTTGGTGTCTATTTGTCTTTCTTCGTGACTTTTCTCAATCCACAGGTTCTTTCATCTTGCTACCGCATGGACAAATAACTTTCTCCTGGTGCCCAAAATTTGTAACTTCTTTTCCCCCCTCTCGGGATCTAGTCTTGGCCCTTCTTGCACTTCCTTCTTTGTGAAAAATATGACCATTCTACCGTGGAAGTTATAGGGTCCCTAATATCTTCTTATCTACAATAAATCCTTTTAAATATAATCATTACTTTTATTGGAAAAGAAAAAAGATTTTACCGCTTTATATTTCAAAAGGTCTTCGTCACAGTCTCTTTCTTTTTCTCTTACATCATCTTTATACTTCCTTTCTTCCTTCTCAGTTTTTTCGGCTTTTCTTGCTTGCTTACAACTTCTTGCTTCTTCCTTCATTGATTTCCTCATTTCTTGAATTATGGTGGTAAGTTCGTGATATGACTGCCCAGAACGCTCAGTATAGATCTGAGCTCAGTGACGATGAACAAGATAAACAGAATAAAGATATTGAAGAAAACTCAGCCACTAATCTTTATTAATAGCTTGAAAGCCTCATCATCTGATCTGGTCAACACTTTGAACAATCACACTCAAGTTTGACACTATAGACTAAATGATATTGTCTTGATAACATGAAACCTAATCACTCAAATCACTTAAGGTGCACTCGTCGTTTCACAAAAACTTTGTTTCAATACTTAGAAGCACACCCGTATACTTGACCTATACATGTTTATATACAGTAATTGAATAACTCTTAACCGTTTATACAATTTCCGCTATTGTCTTGATAACAATGAAACCTAATCACTCAAATCACTTAAGGGTGCACTCGTCGTTTCGCATAAACTCTGTTTCAATACCTAGAAGCGCACCCGTATACTTGACCTATACATGTTTTATGTACAATAATTGAAAGTAACTCTTTACCGTTTAAACAATTTCCCTAAAATAAATATTTACTCAATTATATGTGGCATGTAAACTGAGATTCGCTAGTGCCGCATCTCAACAAACTTGCATTTATCAAATACTGGATTCTGTTGCTGATTCTGCGAGATTAGCGGGAATGAGTTGCTGAGTATGAGGCTGACATAGTTTTGGTTGTCACACATCAAAACCGTAAGTGTGTGTAGAGTAAATACATTTACAGTTTCCCTTTTTTTGATGTGTGCAAACTTCGCATGGTGATACGAAGATCATATTCCCCCTGAAATGAAGATGGTGCTGACAAGAAATTTGTAGGGAAAAACTATGTACAAAAATGAATAAAATGATAAAAGAATCTTATAACTCTAATACGGGTAGTAAAAATTCCCGGTCGGAATATAGGGTAAGAAATTACGACCAAGAGTATCGTACCCTAGGGACTTTAGTAAAATTAGTCCTAATCCTAGTAATTACCTAATTCTAATAAGGAGGGAAATTGAACATTGATTCAAATTAAGGAAACTATTTAACAATCTAACTAAATGGGTAATTATAGCAAACTACCCTTGATTCAGAACAATAATCCACATAAAAACAAGTATGATCACCAATTTAAATGGACAAGTCTCGAACTACCAATTTCTGAACATGTCGGATGACATGCTGGACATAGATGCACGGCACATTCAAGAACTTTGATTGCGCCGGAGACCGGACACCCTACAATGAGTCTGGCAAGACCAAAAGTTTAACATTGTTTTCCAGTTTCAAATCCGAAACACATACTCACTATCTATTATCGAATCCAGTAAATTTTATGTCAATAAAAGAACCAGAAAGTGGAGAATAAAATGGTTAATTCAAAATCCTATTTATCATCTCCTAATGTATAGAAGACAAATGTAAAGATTCCTTAGAAATTCTCAACCTATTCTGCCTTTGTTTTGATTGACAAATGAAGAATTTTTAAATTAAGAAGACAAGTAGAACTTAATCTACTTTGCACCAAAACACAAATCTAAGTTGAAACTTGTAACTTTATTAAGTGATCAACATTGTTTTACAAAGACCATCATTCCTACCAAGGAATACAAGGAAATCCTACTACCTCATCTACAAAATGCAAGAAGAAAAGAGGAGAGGGAATCGGTCTTAGCCTTAACCCTTTCTTCTTCTCCTTGGTGGATGACTTGCAGAACTTCCTTGGCAGCAATAGAACCGGATTCGTGGAGTATGGATGTGTAAATATGGAATGATGTGATGATTTGAAGTGCGGACTCTTGGCCTATTTATAAGCCTCAAATTCTTCATGTGCCGGGAGTCATGCCGGATCAGTTGTATCCGACACCACGTGTTTATAACGGTCAGTTAAAACGCTAAATCCGTGAAACAATGCTTGTGCCGGACAGAGACATCCGGCACCATATCCGACATCAGTCAGTTGGATAACGGTCATTAACTGCCATCTTTCGACGAATCGTAGCAAACTTCCCACTTGGTGCCGCTAGGGAATACCTGACAATGTGTCCGGCATCACCTCTGTTCTGCTCCATACTCTTGCCGTGAGTTTAACTTACGACATCAAGCCCGACATTTCTTTGATCCTTTGATTAGGATTTTATTCCTGCACAAAATACAACAAACATAAGTCCGATCTTATAAAATGAACTTTATATGCAATATGATATAAATACTAGCTATTTCATACTTTTTTGACTAATAATCTTATAATTCTAGCTTATAAAATATGATAAGTCTGAGGCTTATCAAGGCCCTACACTTACCTTTTGCTAGTCCTCGAGCAAAACTTAATCAGAAAAGAATAAATGCTTATGCACAAAAAAGATAACCTTAATAATGACAACAAGATAAATCTTCCATAACTACTTGACTCTAATTCACAAGCATCACTTAATCTTTCTTATTCCATCAAAAACATACTAATGGGTATAAAATAAAATATTCAATTTCAAAAACCGATCAAAAACTATTGGGCTATTTTTGTATAAGAGATTTGTAGTCTTTCCTTTTTCGGTTTCCAACAATTCAACCCTATTTTTCAAGGGTTTCTAATACTGTCAAGACCCCTCATAAATGGCTTTCATGACTCCCACTATTTTTCAAGGGTTTCTGAATCGACCATGAATTTTTTTTATTTAGAATGGGGAATTTAGGAGAAAAACAAAAGGAAAAACTCTCAAGTGTTTTTTTATTCTAAGGCAATTTTTGCAACCTCATAGAATATAATGCTTATATTTTTTTTTGTAAGAAGATTCTTCTTTTTCTTTTTTTCGTAAACTTTTTTTTTCTCTTTTTTCTTTTCTGTTCTTTTTCTTTTTTTTCATACACAGTCCCTATTTAAAAATTTTCACCCAAAAATAATTTTCACCATTTCGAAAAAAGAAAAGAAAATATTACCCAAAAGTAATCAGAGATAAAAATAGGGTAGTAAGGTCATATACTTATGTGATAAATAATAAAGAAGTCATGAAGTTAAAATAGAAATCTAAAAGTCATTAGAATGCTTACCTATTGAGAGAAAATCACTTATCCTTCCCTAATCTCACTTTATAAGATCCATGCAAATAGCTTAGTAAAACATTGATAAGATTTCAACTTACCATATTAAATATACTACTACTATTATTTTTTTCATTTTTTTGAAGGGGAACCCCTGCCCTACACTTGGCAGGAACAATGACCCTAATGTTTTAAGAAAAAAGAAATAATTGACAAGGAATTGAAAAAAATTGAAAGAAACAATGCTTTAACAAGATAAAATACTCCCCATATAATGGAAGAACCAGGGTAGAATGCCCTACACTTGTGTTGAGCCAAGGATTGGAGTTGTTTCACAGCAGAATTCAACAACAATATGGCCAACTGAAACCAAAAACTCATAAAAGTGCCAAGCTTCCAGAATACAAGGAGAAGAAAGTAATTATTTGTTAAGCATACATTAAGAATAAAAAGAAGAAGAAAATATAATGAAATAAAATAAAGAAAAATGACAGTAAAATAAGACAAAGAAAGAGATAGAATGAACTAGATAACGGCCGCTAGGGTGGATGAAGGTGGAGGTGAAGAAGAGCCAGGAAGAAGCCGATGGGGAAGCGGAGAGGCTATAAGAGCTAGAAGTGGGGAGAACCTGCTTCTTCGCCTCCCGACGCACCTTCTTCTTCTTCTTCTTGTCCTTCCGGAGGACACTCTTAATCAATGCAGTTCGAACACCCACCGTCTTCTTGATCTGCTTCCTGATCTTCTTTCTGTCGGTCGCCATGTTCTTGTCCATCTTATGACAACCTCATGAGACGGTCCTCAACCCGCCTCTCATGATCATCCTGGCGCTGAGTAATGTGCTCCTCAAAGACCTGCTGACTAGTGGCAATCTTCAGCTACTGTGGGCACCGCTTGCCAAGGCTGCCTAAACCCTTGGTTGTTTTTCACATAATTGGTTTCCTCTGTTGCCTTAACTCTTGTAATTAAAGGAATTGCTCGAAATCGTGTGGTCCACCACACTGTGTACAAGACACATCAGAAGGTGGCAAGGAAAACACGAAGAATGATTACCTGAACAGGTGGTCTGCATTCACCACATTTGCTTGCCAAGGAAGAGAAATCATGGCCAACTGCTCATACTTTTTCTACAGAGCACTTACCTTTGTTAATTGCTGAGCATTGCTTTCCAACAACTGCTCGTGACTCTTCATTAGTTTGTCAAATTTATTATCACTCTCTCAGATGTGGTACAAACCTGGGGTGCCGCCTCTCAATCCACCAGTGGCCCAATCGTGAATTTCTTCACAGAGGGATTCATCCCCCAAAATTGTTCTCCTGGCTTTTTTAGGACGTCTGCACTGAGGGAGGAAAGCACCATGGTTTTGCAACACTGGTTTACTAATAATCCTTTGTAGAACAACTGGGAAAGTTGCTCCTTTGTGAGACCGTGTTGGGGACATGTCAAAAACAACCCTTTGAACCGATCCCAAGTGTCACAGATGTTCTCCGATCCTGGTTGTTTGAAATATAGATCTCGACTTGGTGGCAAGAACTTTTCGTAGAACTTGGTTGCCATGTCATCCCACGTGGAATGGTACTTGGAGTTAGACTATGGTACATTTGCTCGCGATCCTAGTGAGGCTGTGTGGGAAGAGAGAGAGAGAGAAAGAGAGAGAGAGAGAGAGTCGTGCATATGTAGGACATCATCAGTGGCTGTAGGCTGTTAACGTGCTGCAAAAACTTTGTTACGTGTAGCAGTGAATACCCCAAATAATTATTACCTTAACAAATAGGATTAATTTGAAACATGAGCATTAATTTCTATAATATCATTGTATACTATATTGTCCAAAATAGGCATTAAATCATATATTAAAACTCTAACCAAGAGAGAATATTATTAAGGAGAAATCAACTCCTAAAATTAATATCACATGTAACATAGTGGCATGAATTATTATCACAAATACCACTCATGAAACTATATAAATATTTATAAAGTCAAAACAAATTTAAAGTGCTATATACACTTATACATACACATGATAAGTGCGAAACATATAGACTTTTAGGGTTTAAATACCTTAAACTTGCAACACTTTAGGCAATGTTCCCACTTGCTATGTGAATTTTCTTGGATTTATGTTTTGATATGAACTGATATATTTTATGTATGAAATGCAGAAAAGGTCTTGGAATCACATAGTACACTTCACAAGCTTCGCAACGCAAAAACGGGGATCAAATCGAGCTCAAACGAAGAATCTGGAGCCTGTCGAAGTTTGCAAAGAAATCAGAAAAATAACACACGTCCGACCCTGTAAGTCCAGACGCAAATCCGGACGATTACACATGTCCGACCCTCCGGACACATGTGGACGAAGCATTTTACATGTTTAATCGACATGTCCGAACCTGCAGGTCCGGAAGCTGGTTCGGACATGTCGTTAAATTCTACAAACAGAGCCAATCGACAATGGTATGAAAGGATAAATTAATGTTATCCTTTCACACACCTCTTCCACCGACTTACCCTTCCTTTTTACCCCAATATCACTATAAATACACCTATAACCCTCCATTAAAAGATACACCATTCACTATCACATTACATATCAAATTCTTCCTCCATTTTCCACACTCCATTCACTAGGTATTAGACATCCATCTCATCCCATCATCATCCACAAAAACCACTGCGTTATTATTCTGTCCAACCTCTGACCAACGTATTACCAGTTAATATGTTAGGCTAAGAGGATATACTCTGGGTGAAGGTTAATTTATAGTCTGTTTAATTATGTAATCTATATTTTTACACCGATTTAATTTAAATACAGTTTGTTACGATTAAAGCTTATCTCTCGCCTTTTTAATAAATTTTCATGAATTATTAAAATGCGTTACTAAATCATCTATTTTGATCAGATCCGTGATAAATAGAACAGGTTAATTAAGCCGTAAATCTGTAGAAAACTTATTATGATTTAATAAGTTAGTATTTTCAGACGTAAATATAATTTCTCATACTTAATCCGTTTACATGTGTTTTGCTCGAATCTGGATTAGACCGAGCATGTTCTGGTAAACGAGTTCTTTTGGTCTATGATTTAGTCCTCAAGATAATAACAGGAATTTTGCCAAACTATCACAAAAAAACCGGTAGACATAGCATAAAAGAGCAGACTATATAAACCTAACCCAGAGTCCCTTTAATTTACCTTTTCTCAGTTTTGTTTATCTTCCTTTTAACTTATAAAACAAGTCAATTAATCCCCCCTGTTTGTGACACCGCTTTAGGAATTAATAATTCCCCTTTAGTCCCACGGTTCCGATATCCGTCGCTTTCACTTTACTAAACTACTACACCGGGATTTTTTTGTTTGCAGCCCGACAGATATTTTGATTATTAATTTCTTTCTCAATTGTTTTAAATACGTCAGTTCCAACCACTCACATTATCTTGTCTGCAAAATGGCGCCGTGCCGAGGACTTGATTTATTCTAGTCCCTAAAGCCCCGGATAATCACTTGCTATATTATAATATTTTGTTTATACTATTTTGTTTGTTGTTTATTTTATTTCTACTAATTTCTATCATTTAATTATTCCAGCAATTTAAATATCGTATTAATTACAGTTATTTATTTTTCCAATCATTTAAAATTTCTGTCATTTATTTTCCAGTTATTTAAGTTTCCATTGTCCTTTAAATTTCAGTAATTTAATTTCTGTCATTTAAATTTTCTGTCATTTAAATTTTATGTCATTTAAATCCCTTGTTATTTAAATTCCAGCAATTTAATTGTGCCCTTTTTCTTTATTTTATTTTATTATTTTCATTTACTTAAACTGCACTTATTTTTATTTCTCTTAGGTTTATTTAATTTTGGTTTATTTAATCTTTAAAAAATAGAAAAAAAGAATAAATCTAAAAATAAAAAAAATCCATTTCATTAACTGTTGAGCTGTTTCAATTCCCCGTCCATTTTTCTTTCTATTTTGTTTATTTTATCACATCAAAGTTTCTTTTGCTGTTTTGAGTGGTGAATGCCTATTACCAGGTCACACAGCCTTCCGGTCAATATTAATAATCATACGGTTAGCTACATCCCTGAGATCGAGAGAACTTTTCTGCGCACTTTAAGGCAGAAACGATCCCAACAAAACACAACCACCACGGTGATAGAATCTAACCAGGAAGCAGATATGACATCTTTACCAGCTACGGTTTGTAACATCAACAGGCCATCTAATCAAGGACAACAGCCCGCCATCATCCTTCCTCACCTTACCCAATCCGAATACGATGAGTGGCAAAAGCTGAAGCCATATCATCAGATCCGATGCGTGAAGGAGTTAGGCATGTTCGATGGCACTAGTCCTGAAGAAGCTCTGTTGCATGTCACCATGTTTCTGCAGCATGCCAACAGTCTAACCGTGACCAACGCAGTACTCCAATACGCAAGACTATCCTTGTTCCCTCACAGCCTGACTAGAAATGCACGTAAATGGTACAAGAGCCTGACACCAAGCACCATTGGTACTTGGGATGAAATGGCCACCAAGTTTTACGACAAGTTCCAGCCCCCAAGCCGAACGTTGGAAATGATTGCTGAGCTCTACAATTTCAAGCAGCCAGGGTCAGAAAACATCTGTGAAACTTGGACCGTTTCAAAGGACTACTACTGACGTGTCCTCACCATGGTCTCACAAAAGAATAATTATCTCAATTATTCTACAAAGGCTTAATCAATCAATGCAAAACAATGGTACTATCCTCTTTAGGTGCTGATATTTTGAAAAAGCCAGGGAACAGTTTCTGAATGGGATAGAGTCCCTCTGTGAAGAGATCAGAGACTGGGCCACAGGTGGATCAAGAGGCGGCACCCAGGTTTATACCACGTAGGAGAAAGTGACAATAAGTTCGACCAGCTGATGAGAAGTCACGAGCAACTCATGGAGAGCAATGCGCAGCAGGCTACGAAGGTAAGCACCCTGCAGAAAGTAGTTGAGCAGATGGCCATGAACAACCCCCAACAAGCAAAGTCGATGACTTCTCGATCATCTACAACCCCTCCAGGCTATATTCCTCTATCCCTATCATCTCCTGATGTTTCTTGTACGCAATGTGGTGGGCCACACGATTATGAACAATGTCCCCAATTACAAGAATTAAAAGCAGCATAGGAAGCAAACTTTGTTGGCAACAATTTAGGGTACAGACAACCTTGGCAGCGCAACATGTACCCCAATTTTCAAGGAGGCCAAAGGCAGTATCAGCAACCGCCTTATGGCAATGATGCCTCTTCAAGCCGACCGAATCAACCTCCTTTAAATCCCGACTCTGGAATTCCCATTGCAGGAGATGTTTAAAGCAATGATGAGTAAGACCCGAGACGCAAGATGAAGTCACAGCCCTTCGTAAAGACCAAAAAGCCTTGCAATCCCAAATCCAACAACTTCTCATCCAACAAAGACCTCCTGCCCTACTCCCCTCACAAACCAATCCAAATCCACGAGAGTATACAAACGCAATTCATATAGTGGACGACTTTACTGAGGATTTGAGTTACTCTCTATCACCACCCCCGTTCGAACCTAAGCAAACAACATCAAACCTTCTGCTTGAGCTTGAAGACAAGCCATCAGAGGACAGCTTCTACCTTAACTTCATGGAGTCTCCTCCCTCTGAAGTCAACTGCCGTTATTTTCCCTCCTTCTCTGTGCTATACCCAGAAAATGAGTATAGTTACATCCTCAAAAATGAAGAGGAGGAAATGCTCGCTCCCGTTAGGACATCCAAACTAAACGCTACAATCAACTTCGAGGAGCCACCTCCCTCTGAAGTTGAATTCAATCAGGGCTCTTCCCATGAGCCTCTCCAAGAAGATGAGGATATATACATCCTCAAATTTGAGGAGGAGGAGCCATCCAACTTTGATCTTCATCTGGAGGTCACGGCCTCCCCTCTTATGCACCAAAGAAGTAGGGTGGAAGCTCGAAGTCAACTCACTAAGTGAGAAAACCACCTTCCCATTTGATCGAGGATCAGAATTTGAAGATAGAATTCACCCCAAAGTTTTCGCTGCACCGTTCAACGCAGTTAAGGATGTTTTCATCCTTAAAATTGAAAAGTCGTCTCCACAACTAGATGATCCTCGCACCAAGGGTCATCCATTGAAAAATCAGGGCCCTTCTCCAAAGAAAAATAATGCCCACCCAACCACCCATTGAAGCCCACTTCCATCTTCATTTTCGATCCAGGGGAGGAAATTTACATCCTTTACTCTAAGAGAGGAACACCACTACCACCTTACCTCCATCCGGCTCAACAAGGAGGAGAATGTTTACATTCTCCAGTTTGAAGAAGAAATACAACCATCACCCGGTTTTCAGTAAAAATTAATTACAGCAACCACGACCTTAGTCAGGTCGGTCGGCCTGTAAATCGCAACCGGAACATTTGACTTAGACCGACCTTAGGTGACCTAAAAGCAAGCCTAGCAAGGTAGGTCGGGCAAAAAAAAAAAACAATTTATGGGCTTAATCGGTAGACCATGGGGGGAGTAATGGTGGTAAGGAAAAAAAAAAAATAAAATAAAATAGTATGCACATAAAAACCTTCCATTAATGGGGTTAATTAAGGGAGTAGTAACTATTTACGTACCGTATGAACGTAGTATTAATATCAATGTTTGAAACATTATCAGTGGAACAAGTGTGAACCAAGGAACAGGGGAACACACGGTAAAGCTAACCCTGGTGAAAGTTATGATTTTCATGCCCCGTACGCTAACCGAGTTACTCTTATTTGTGTGCTGTATGCCGGCTAATCAAGATTAAAGCATGAAAACGGTTTATTGCCTTTCATTGTATGTCTTGTTGTATGTTGTATGAGCTAACCCTTCTTGATTGATTGTGTGGCTTAACTTAATGCGTAGACCGACTCATAGATGAGTCTTATTGTTAGTGACTCGTAGTAAGAGTCATGTTGTGAAATAACGGAACGCAGAAACGCACTAAACTAACGAACCAAGAAATGATAACGCAAACCAATGAACTCACGAGAATGTGAGAGAGTGTATGGGACTAGCAACCTCCCGATAATGGTAAGAGAACCGAAATGAACAATCCACAGAACAATAAGTAGTGGGAGTATATAAAAGTAACCTCTATGAGAGGGATTGATGAAGGTGTAAGACATGAATCATGAGAGTAGTAGAAAGAATGATGAGGGATCTCCAAACCCTTAGAAAATTAGTCGACCCACAATGAGAGAACCCGACTAATGTATGTCCCGAACATGAGAGTATTCGATACGTTGGGGAAACCCTTAAATCTGAGGATACTAGACGATGGTAATTCCCTAAGCTAGTGGAAGTTATCGAGAGATATACTTCAAGGTTAATCCATGATATTGTAAGATACTCCGAGAGAGGAATGTTAGGAATTTGAGTAGTCCGGTAAAAACAGACATTTGAGTATTTGAGGAGCTAAGTGTATAGCCCTTTGTATTTGTAGGCCCAGTGGCGAGTCTTGTGTATGACTCCGCCCGGAGGCCAAAAGTATTGAGTATTGAGTAATGCATATGTATGAGTAAAGTAATGAGTACTGAGTAAGAAGGAAGTATGAGTATGTAATGAGTACCGAGTAATGAGTAAGTATGAGTAAGGTAAAAAGTACGGAGTACTGAGTATGTGGGAGTAAGTATTGAGCATCGAGTGATGAGTAAGTACTAGTATCGTAACGAGTATCGAGCACGCGCAAGTAATGAGTAAGGTAATGAGTGTAGTGTGAGTAAAGCAACAAGTAAGTAGGACTAAGTTGGTGTAAGACTTAAGAACCCGAATGGGAAGAAAGAGAGCATCCGATTAAACCGGATGAATGAATAACTAACATGAACGGTTGACTGACAATTGTCTTCCTTAGTAACTATTGAATCTTGTAGACGTAGGTAAGTATTGTTGCTTGTGTAAGATGATGTAGTATCAACATGTATATGTGAAATAAACGAACTCCATGTTTATTCGACCAAAGTAGTCGCCGTGCCCCGGTTAGCACGCGGGGTATGCGAATTTCATATGCAGCAATTTTGCTGAGCCCCTAGGGGCATCGTTTTTATTTACAGGTACTTTGAAGCCGACCGCCGCTCGAGAGTGTAGGACGGGGCTGCTATGTAAACATGGGTAGTTGAATAATGGGAATTGTATTTGTATTGTAATACGAATTTGAAAGTCCAACTGTATCGGTAATTTAAGGATTGTAGTAGACTCGGTATAGTATTGTATTGGAGTTTGTATTTGAATTATGATTTGGGGTATGGAATGGAAAGTATTGTATTGTGTAGAGTACTCGGTATGTTCAATTTGTCAGACCGATAGTATGTAGTAATGTAGCTGGCCTTGTTAGTCACGTGGGTGACTAGCGGCATTGTACACCCGCCGTGGTGTATGTATTATCCGTTGCGAAGGTAAGTATTTGTACAGTAATGACGGTATTAGCGGTAGGGGTGTTACATAGTGTAACCTCTGGGAAAGCGGTTATTGCCATTAGGATACGATGTCAAGTAAAAGGAAAAGTTTATAAGAGTAGTTCAGACTGAAGTGACAATTGCTGGAGCCAGTAACTTTAGTAGTTATAGTGATTGGTCACGGTATTCTGCTCATCCATATGTTGAAAGATCCGTGTTGAGTTTGGATTAGTTGAAAAGAAATTGGACTTGAGGTGCAGGCAACATTTTCTTTCTGGATGCTTCATTCTAGCCGGTGAGGTTTGGTTTGAAGTTATCCACATTACAGGTGTGTTGCCATGTCACATGGCCTATTTGCTTGTATGAGACACAAAAGCTCTCGAGTATTTGACAGTAGGTTGAGTGGGAGATGTTGGTTATTTATTTAAGTAATAAATAAAATCAATATTTATTTGTTAATATTGGTTTCAACCAACGTCAAATAAATATAGATAAGAATATATGTTATTTTATATTCTATATTCTTCTATCGTTATACATTGTGAGATGAATTAGTTTCCGGATGGAGATAAAGAAATCTTATTTCTTACACAATACCGAGGGAGAGTCGTGTTAGGGTTCTTAGATCGTGGACAGTGTAGAGAGTGCTGATGTAGTCTCGTGGCCATCCTCTATCTAGTAGCCGTGAAGACTCATCAATTGACAACAAGGGAAAGATGATTTGGTTGACAACTAACAAAAGAAGGTATGTACCTAAAACTATAAATTTCTAATAATATTAAAGTTAAAAGATAAATTAATTTATAAAAATAAATTATACAATATATATAGTAAACAAGACAATGTGAAACAAAACAATAGAAACCGAGTAAGAGATTAGGACAGAACAGAAATAAAAAAATATTAATTCTAAATAAAAGTGCAACACCCCTATAATAATAAAACAACAACGGAAAATAAACTAAAGATGCTACAGACCATCGGGCTCCAAACACCCGGTACCAACGTCACCAATTAAACCATTACAATTAACTAAGTTACGGTCTGAACTTCGAGAAACTTAACATTAACATAACAATAATAAAATACATTCACTCTCCATAAACCTAATCCCATCCCAATCACTCATGCTCTTCGTGGCCACCTGTAAATCAATTTATACTGAGATGAAACCAAGCAGCCCACCCCGGGAGGGTGAGTCAGTTCCCTGGAATGGAACTGGTACAACTCTCCAAAAACAAAACTTATAAAACAATTCTTAAATAAATATTAACTTCTTGAAAGCAAACACTTAAAACACTCAGAGGAACAAAGCATTTCACGAATCACCAATTCAAGATATCAAGATAAGAAAAAGGTAACAACTGAAAGAAAAGTTAGTGAAACAAAATCCATCATGTGTAGTGAACGTCCTTTTCCTTAGTTAACCCAATTCCGTTAGGAGTAGAAAGACTCAGATAGTTGCAAAGCACTAGGAATGATTAAATAGATCCAAGGACCAATAACTCAAGAATGAAATAATTCAACTGGGAGAGATGGCCCCCACCACCAAGCACGTCCTTTTAGGACAGGGGATATACAGCCCCTCACTGTTTATCACGTCCCTTTTGGGGACAGGGGATATACTGCCCCTCATGTCTATCACGTCCCTTTTTGGGACAGGGGATATACAGCCCTCACTGTCTATCACGTCCCTTTTTGGACAGGGGATATAAGCCCCTCACTGTTACCATTGAAGACGCGCGCACGTTGAAACCTCAAGAACCAGCCCATGGAGGAAACGATATCCAGAGTCAAAAGAAGAATTTCCAAGATTGACCTTTTTCCAAATTCCCACTAGATCACTAACTACCCAGAGCAATCCAAAACACTCAGTCCTACAGAGTGCAGAAGCGTAAACCCTAAGCAGCCAATGTCTAGCGGGGCACCAAATAGAAGGAACCAATACCCAAGTGAGTTTCCACATCCAAGGCTCAGTTAGCCACACAAGCTGAGTTAGACACACAACCATTTCCATTTTAGAAATTCCTCTTAAAGTCAGTTAGCGTTTTCCAAAACATTCCACAAGTCAATTAGCAAAAAGATCGGAGTACGAGAAATCGTACCTGGGTAACGCTGTAGCAGTTCTAGTCAACTTGCGCAAACAATCAACAGTACTCTGAAGAATATTAAAGATAGTCTATCATCAATCCCTGTAGCCTATGTTAAGCTTAAATAAACTCCTTACTCTTATTCCAAAGTCTCAATTATCTTATAAGCCCTCGCTTAAATGTTATGTAAACCTTTGACTTACTTAGAAGGTTGTTAGCCCAAGGTTGTAGGATCAAGGAATGTATTTTATTAACACCTGCTAACTGTCCACTCCTACCACTTTATTCATATTTAACCACAATCCTCACATTCAAGACTTTTGAGACCTTTATATCAAAAATGTGTTTATATTATAAATTAAATCTAAGAATTTCAAATTAATTTTAAGCTCAATACCTTATTCTTAATTTAGAATAAACATTGTATTATGACCTACGATGGACTCATCTCAGAATACTATACTACTATCCCACAATGTAAAGATTATGTATTCAAACAATATCTACTAGATAACCCATTATGATTAAGTCTTTCCCTTAACTAATTAAGATCTACATCTTGTGTATATGAAATTCGTAGTGTTGTAGACGTGTTTTATTATAACTTAATTGAACTGCTAAACTCAATTATCTCATCTTTAGTTCAGAATGACTTTTAATTACAACCATCTAATAAACTTGTCATAAGATGTTAAATTGCTTCTCATCCAGAATAACTATACTATAGTTAACTTAGATTTAACGAATTAATCTTACATTTAGTATCCACAAGGTATATTATATGTTTTTTATTACCTATACAATAAGGTGTTTAAATATAACCTTTTATGTATCCTTACTTACCTTTAATTTCCTAAATGTTTTATTTTTTACACACATTCTCTCTATAGACTATGTATAATCCTTTTGTACTAAACTTCAATAAATAAGTCTTAAATACGTTTTAAATTGTTTTACAAAACCTGAGGTTTCAAAGGAATAACCTAATAAATAAATTTTCTTTATTGTATTTAGGATGGACAATATATCTACATAGAGTAGAATTTATCAAAGAATCAAATTCGGGTTCGTAAGGGAAATTGTTAATTATTTAATAAGATAATCTACTATGAAAATTCCCATATTTTATATTCAAATAACCTAACATTATTCCCCTTTACCGTAAAGTATATCAATATAATATCTTATGTAACTTAGTTTATCTAATAAAAGGTTCAAAGATTTTAAGTATCAAATTCTCATTTATAAACCTTCCTATAAATTCTCACTACTAAATACCTCACTTAATTGTAAACTCACATCCTGAATATTAGTAATAATGTATTTTTATATGGCTTATCTAATTCTAAGAAACTTAAGGATAATTATTTAGATAAATTTCCAATCATCGTTTAATATAGAATATATCATAATCCTTTTAATGATTCTATCTTAAAACATTAAGTTATATTTCACTACCATAAATGTTAAGAAATAATTAAATCTAGACTTACTAATCCACCTCACATTTAGATGTAAAAGTATTTTACTTATCTTATTATGGTTTATATATTAAGAACATCTAGATGTAAACGTATTACATTTGTTATTATTAAATTAGAATAAGATCTATTTGTACAACATTTTATGAATCACAATTTTTCCTAAGTTTTAACTTATTAATTACTTAATCCCAATTGATAGATTTACATCTGGTTATTGACAAATAATACTATACATGTATTTCAATATGGTTTATATATAAACCTTGGAAATCAAAGGTAACTCTTAAGCCTAATACATAACTATAATTTAATACCACCTCCTATAATATTCTTTTATTGGTATTATGTAGGGGTTTAGTTTAACTTATTAATTCCTTCGTATTATATTTCCTATAAGGTATTTAATTTATTATGTTTACTGTGTATATATTTATATATACTAGGATTTGTACAAAACATTATTTAGGTAGTTTTATTGTATTTAATTATTTATATTAACTTTTACACACACCTACATCCAAAATATGGTTAATAAAATAAAGTATTTCCTTAGTTTCAATTAAGTATATTAACTACCATATTATATAATTAATATAAATGTAGATTAATTTAGCTCCTTGATTTAACCTAAGTTACTATTTTATTTCTTTTACATATATGTGTAAATAATAATATATATATATATAATATATATTATATATATATATATTCCTTAGTTTTAATTAAGAATATTAACTCCCATATAATATAATAAATAAAACGTAAAAATAATTATATCCTTGATTTATATAAGTTTCCACTTAAATATGTATATATACATATATGTAAATAATTTCACTCCTATTAAAAACTAATACCTAAACATTATAAACTTACTGTTATAAAGTGTTAATTTAGTGTTCCATATTTTTCCCAGCTTAAAAGGTTTATTAACAAACCATACTTTAATTTTTGGTTACATTAAAAACCATATATTATAAGTTATTTTATGAAAAACTCATAAACACAATTTTTAAAACCATTACCATTGCCCAAAAATTCCCAAATTAATATACAGTAACTATAACATTTTAGACATATTATAAATTTTTATTTCATAAAAATATCTTTTTAATTTAGCCAAATAATTCCAGAAAACCCGTAACTTGCAAAAATCATAACTTATGTTTAAAAACTCGAAAACTTATTAATTTACATCAAAATAAACCAGATTAATAAGGAATCTATGGTTAAAATTTCAAGTCAAACTACTTCAGGAAGGTATTTTAAATTATTCACAAGTTAGAGTTAAATTCTGAAACATTATAAACTTAAAACATCTTTATTATCCACGATCTAATCTTGGCCGTCCATTTCCTTATGTCCAGATCGGACGGATGCTGAAGCCCCAGTTCTTCATCGAATCCAAAATCGAAGTCGAGTACTAAATCGACAATATCTCCCAATCTACAGAACGAAATCAAGTGATTCTTGTTTTTATGGTTCCGAAATTAAATTACGGTTCTAATGAGACCAATTTCCCCAATTATAATGCAGTATTCCCTGGTTTTCGAATTCGATTTGGAGGTTAGGGTTCATGCGGGTTTCTGAATCTTAATTTGCCAAATTCTCTTAGTACATGCATAATAATTGAAATTGACACATGGGTTAGACCGGTATTGCAATTTCGATTAGCAACATAGGAATAATTGAAGAAAAGCTCACCGGAATTGCACAAACGAGGAGATTCAATATCGGGTTCTGGAAAACTATTCGAACCTCGCCTGTTCGAGTAGCCAACTTTGAAGCACTATAAGTTTCAGTACAGATCGAGTTAAGCTTTGTTCTTGGGCTTAATCTAAGAAGAAACTTAGCTCTACACAATGATAGCAAGAACTAATCCTAACTCGAACAAACACAGAAAGAAATCGAGGCTAGAAGACGAGTTTACCTTGCGTTTCTGGAAAAAGTCCATGATTTTATGTGATGACAAATCCGAAACTTTAGACACCTCTCTCTTCCAAACGGTTGGGAATTAGCTTTGGTCATCAACATAAAGTTGTAGAGGGATTAGAGCTCTTCAAACGAGCTAAAGAACGTGAAATTTGGATGAGAAACGAAGAAGTTATGGCTAGACGAAGTTACCTGATTCGAAAGGGAAAACTGGAAACTGCAGTTACGGTTTGCAGGGTGGCTACTTTGGATCAAATTTCCGGTTGATTTAGGATGAGTTAGGGTTAGTGTGAGTTATGGTTGTTTAGAGGAAATGTGGGAGAAGGCAACAAAGAAGACAACATTGAAAAATATTGAAAGATGAGTGAGAATAGCCGTCTAAATAGGGAAAATACTGATTTCTGTTGGCGAAAAACAAGGGGAAAATCGACTAAGTGTTGGGCCTGTGATTGACTGACTCGTGGTAGATCTCAAAGTTTTGACTCTAAACTTCAATCTAGCATAACTTTGGCTAGGATGATCCGTTTTTGACGTTCTTTTTATCGATCTTCATGGTTTTCCATAACCTATTTATTGGTATAGGTTTCATGTGCTAGTTTGACCATTCTAAAGAGTCAACCATAGCAAGGCTTAATAAGCTTTAAGGTTTCTATAATTTTATTTTGACTTTATGTTTTCAAAACAATGTTCCAACTCTCTCTAAATCTTTATAATATACTGGAATTGTGTTTAGAAATTTTCCCAAGATTTATTGACTTATAAATATTATTATTAAATTCATAATACTATATAATAATATATAATAATTAAATATTTAATTTTATATCTTAGAGTTAAATAGGAGGAATCCCCTAAAATAATTTCTATTAATCCATATAATATTAATACTCATAACTCCATACAATAATTTAATATTCATAATTCCTTATACTAATTTAACATTTCATAATTCCATATAATAATTTAATACTTAATAGTATTATTAAAGGTAATAAAAGAAATCCCCTAAATAATTTAAATTCATTTAGGGGTATTTCAGTATATCCCCCTTAAAGAAACTTCGCCTCGAAGTTTAAAAATCAACTAATAGGCACTCACACCGATTCGGGTGTGCTGAGACAATAATAATTCCAATGAAAATCCATACCAAACAATCCTTTATTTCCATCATTTCCATAACAACATTCCGCTCAAGATTACTCAAAATCAAACTGAAAACCAGGATATACCAAGATATAGCATGGTGAAAATCAAAAGTCACATACTGCGTCATAATGTAAAAACCGAGGACATACAACGCCTCTCATCCTACTAATAAGGCACATGGCATAATAGGATGTGGTGACGAAGGAATAGTATGCCAGTATATCCCCCTTAAAAGAGCTAAGATACGCCCTCGTACCGCTACTAACGACACATTTCAAAGAATTCAACACCTATTAACCAGCTTGTTGTAAATTTTATTGCACCGTTGATTTTATCTGCGATCGATATATATATATCTGTATCTCTTGATTGTTTGCATTTGTATTTTTAACTGTTATAAAATTTCATTTTATGATCCTTATCCTTTCATTTTAGGACCGGTACGAATTATACGTCATATATGATCATTTTATCATATCAATTATATTAACAAGCTATAAATCAGGTGTAACGTATTTGAGTAGTTTAAAATAAATATTTCAGATCATTTAATAATCCTCAATAATCTTCCAAAATCATCTTCAAGGGTTATTAGTCAACCCTATGCTAAAACTCTATAAAATAAATATTTTCTGTGACTTTTCAAGTTTCAATTGTTTTTATAATTAACTATCGTATTTAGAGATTCATTCAGTGGTTACTCATAAAATTACTTATTATTTATATAAATATTTCACCCAAGGCAGAATTTTAGGAAGTTCTTATATGTAGCTCCAAAATCTGATTTCTTTATCTTAAAATTTATTTTGCAAGGTAGGGACTCTATATATAAATTTTAAGTCAAATGAATTAGTCTAGTGAAAGTTCACTCACTTGATAACTATTTTTCTTAGGGTTTGTGTTCTATGTAAGTATTATTCTGATCATTAGATCTTAGTACTCTCTTAGATAATGGTGGCTTTTGGTAAATATCACTGTTAGTGTGGCTTCTAAATTTATACATGTATAATGTTAAACTTCCAAGTAAACATGAAATTTCCAATCTTTAAGTAACTCTCAATTTTTTCAACTAGACGCTCATACTCCAAGTATTTAAGGCTCAATAATATTTAGTTTATTATTACTCATGGTGTTTTCACTCCATAGGTACGTATTTTTCACCAAGGATTTAACTCGTGTAAACTCTTTACATGTATGAATTTAGTACTGGATCTTAATATATAAGTTTAGAATTGTTCATTGTGTCTAGTAATGAAATATGCCTAGCTCAAGATTCCATGATGGTAACGTCTTACCACCACTTCCCCTCAAGTTCAACACAATCCATCAACTGCGTAGAAGATTATATACGGTTAGATGACAAGGCTTGTCTAGCCCCTAAACTTCCAGAAGTGGGTGTGCACCTCCACTACTTTCAGCCTAGGAGTTCGTCGCACCAGGCACTTCCCGTAGGGTGTTAGGTTTTTGTGTTTTCTTTCTAAAGTTAGCATAGAGTTTTAGTGTGGTTTATGGGTTCGGGTGTATGCTACTAGTGTTGGTTAACTTAGTAATTTTCTAGACTTAAGATCTATCCAAACATTACCTTTAGGCAACAATTTGTACCAAGTAATTCTTGAGATTTATTTTCAAACTTTAAAGGAGTTGAAGTACTTTCACATAATATCAATACTAATTTAGTTATTTAAAGTTCTATTTGTATACTGTTTTCAACCAAAAGTATTCTTTAAAATTTCAAGGAGCATGTGTACTTGCTCTTAAGGAATTGTATTCTTAGCCATGTATCCTTCATAAGTATGCTTTTGAAAATAGCTTAATATATGATTAATCCCAACCAAAAACTTAACATACTCGATAGATGATATTCCAACCTATATTTCTACTGTAGTTTAATGTTCAAACAGAACAACAACACACCATTCTCTACAGACATTCATAAACAGAAAAGTGTATAAAGAAATCATTCACTAATCTAAGAAGGGTTAGGAGTCGTGCCTTACTGGAATCCTCACTTCCCAATTCTACCCCAGTTCCCCAGTTTTAAGTGCACCTATAATCTAAGTATTCCACTCGGCTTGTTTTCTCGGGTTCAGAGCGTAACTACGCTCTGATACCACTTTCTGCAACACCCCTATAATAATAAAACAATAGCGGAAAATAAACTAAAGGTGCTACAGACCATCGGGCTCCAAACACCCGGTACCAACCCCACCAATTACAACCATTACAATTAACTAAGTTACGGTCTGAACTTCGAGAAAACTTAACATTAACATAACAATAATAAAATACATTCACTCTCCATAAACCTAATCCGATCCCAATCACTCATGCTCTTTGTGGCCACCTGTAAATCAATTTATACCTGCAAGATGAAACCAAGCAGCCCACCCCGGGAGGGGTGAGTCAGTTCCCTGGAATGGAACTGGTACAATTCTCCAAAAACAAACTTATAAAACAATTCTTAAATAAATATTAGCTTGAAAGCAAACACTTAAAACACTCAGAGGAACAAAGCATTTCACGAATCACCAATTCAAGATATCAAGATAAGAACAAAGGGTAACAACTGAAAGATAAAGTTTGTGAAACGAAATCACATCATGTGTTAGTGAACGTCCTTTTCCTTAGTTAAACCCAATTCCCGTTAGGAGTAGAAAGACTCAGATAGTTGCAAAGGATTAGGAATGATAAAATAGATCCAAGGACCAATAACTCAAGAATGAAATAATTCAACTGGGAGAGATGGCCCCCACCGCCAAGCACGTCCTTTTAAGACAAGGGATATACAGCCCCTCACTGTTTATCACGTCCCCTTTTGGGGACAGGGGATATACAGCCCCTCACTGTCTATCACGTCCCTTTTTGGGATAGGGGATATACATCCCCTCACTGTCTATCATGTCCATTTTTGGGACAGGGGATATACAGCCCCTCGCTGTTACCACTGAAGACGCGCGCACGTCGAAACCTCAAGAACCAGCTCATGGAGGAAACAATATCCAGAGTCAAAAGAAGAATTTCCAAGATTGACCTTTTTCCAAATTCCCACTAGATCACTAACTACCCAGAGCAATACCAAAACACTCAGTCCTACAGAGTGCAGAAGCGTAAACCCTAAGCAGCCAATGTCTAGCGGGGCACCAAATAGAAGGAACCAATACCCAAGTGAGTTTCACATCCAAGGCTCAGTTAGCCACACAAGCTGAGTTAGACACACAACCATTTCCTTTTTAGAAATTCCTCTTAAAGTCAGTTAGCGTTTTCCAAAACATTCCACAAGTCAATCAGCAAAAAGATCGGAGTACGAGAAATCGTACCTGGTTAACGCTGTAGCAGTTCTAGTCAACTTGCGCAAACAATTAACAGTACTCTGAAGAATATTAAAGGTAGTCTATCATCAATCACCTGTAGCCTATGTTAAGCTTAAATAAACTCCTTACTCTTATTCCAAAGTCTCAATTATCTTATAAGCCCTCGCTTAAATGTTATGTATAACCTTTGACTTACTTAGAAGGTTGTATAGCCCAAGGTTGTAGGATCAAGGAATGTATTTTATTAACACCTGCTAACTGTCCACTCCTACCACTTTATTCATATTTAACCACAATCCTCACATTCAAGACTTTTGAGACCTTTATATCATAAATGTGTTTATATTATATAATTAAATCTAAGAATTTCAATATTAATTTTAAGCTCAATACCTTTATTCTTAATTTAGAATAAACATTGTATTATGACCTACGATGGACTCATCTCAGAATACTATACTACTATCCCACAATGTAAAGATTATGTATTCAAACAATATCTACTAGATAACCCATTATGATTAAGTCTTTCCCTTAACTTAATTAAGATCTACATCTTGTATATTGAAATCGTAGTGTTGTAGACGTGTTTTATTATAACTTAATTGAACTGCTAAACTCAATTATCTCATCTTTAGTTCAGAATGACTTTTAATTACAACCATCTAATAAACTTGTCATAAGATGTTAATTGCTTCTCATCCAGAATAACTATACTATAGTTAACTTAGATTTAACGAATTAATCTTACATTTAGTATCACAAGGTATTATATGTTTTATTATTACCTATACAATAAGGTGTTTATATAACCTTTTATGTATCCTTACTTATTTAATTTCCTAAATGTTTTATTTTTACACACATTCTCTCTATAGACTATGTATAATCCTTTGTACTAAACTTCATAAACTTAAGTCTTAAATACGTTTTAAATTGTTTTACAAAACCTGAGGTTTCAAAGGAATAACCTAATAAATAAATTTTCTTTATTGTATTTAGGATGGACAATATATCTACATAGAGTAGAATTTATCAAAGAATCAAATTCGGGTTCGTAAGGGAAATTGTTAATTATTTAATAAGATAATCTACTATGAAAATTCCCATATTTTATATTCAAATAACCTAACATTATTCCCCTTTACCGTAAAGTATATCAATATAATATCTTATGTAACTTAGTTTTATCTAATAAAAGGTTCAAAGATTTTAAGTATCAAATTCCCATTTATAAACCTTCCTATAAATTCTCACTACTAAATACCTCACTTAATTGTAAACTCACATCCTGAATATTAGTAATAAATGTATTTTATATGGCTTATCTAATTCTAAGAAACTTAAGGATAATTATTTAGATAAATTTCCAAATCATCGTTTAATATAGAATATATCATAATCCTTTTAATGATTCTATCTTAAAACATTAAGTTATATTTCACTACCATAAATGTTAAGAAATAATTAAATCTAGACTTACTAATCCACCTCACATTTAGATGTAAAAGTATTTTACTTATCTTATTATGGTTTATATATTAAGAACATCTAGATGTAAACGTATTACATTTGTTTATTTAATTATAGAATAAGATCTATTTGTACAACATTTTATGAAATCACAATTTTTCCTAAGTTTTAACTTATTAATTACTTAATCCCAATTTAAGATTTACATCCTGGTTATTGACAAATAATACTATACATGTATTTCAATATGGTTATATATAAACCTTGGAAACTCAAAGGTAACTCTTAAGCCTAATACATAACTATAATTTAATACCACCTCCTATAATATTCTTTTATTGGTATTATGTAGGGGTTTAGTTTAACTTATTAATTCCTTCGTATTATATTTCTATAAGGTATTTAATTTTATTATGTTTACTGTGTATATATTTATATATACTAGGATTTGTACAAAACATTATTTATGTAGTTTTATTGTATTTAATTATTTATATTAACTTTTACACACACCTACATCCAAAATATGGTTAATAAAATAAAGTATTTCCCTTAGTTTCAATTAAGTATATTAACTACCATATTATATAATTAATAAATGTAGATTAATTTAGCTCCTTGATTTAACCTAAGTTACTATTTTATTCTTTTACATATATGTGTAAATATATATATATATATATTCCTTAGTTTTAATTAAGAATATTAACTCCCATATAATATAATAAATAAAACGTAAAAATAATTATATTCCTTGATTTATATAAGTTTCCACTTAAATATGTATATATACATATATGTAAATAATTTCACTTCTATTAAAAACTAATACCTAAACATTTATAAACTTACTGTTATAAAGTGTTAATTTAGTGTTCCATTTTTCCCAGCTTAAAAGGTTTATTAACAAACCATACTTTAATTTTTGGTACATTAAAAACCATATATTATAAGTTATTCTTATGAAAAACTCATAAACACAATTTTTAAAACCATTTACCATTGCCCAAAAATTCCCAAACTTAATATACAGTAACTATAACATTTTAGACATTATTAAAATTTTTATTTCATAAAAATATCTTTTTAATTTAGCCAAATAATTCCAGAAAACCCGTAACTTGCAAAAATCATAACTTATGTTTAAAAATTCCAAAACCTTATTAATTTACATCAAAATACACTAGATTTAATAAGGAATCTGTGGTTAAAATTTCAAGTCCAAATACCTTCAGGAAGATATTTAAATTAATTCAACAAGTTAGAGTTAAATTCTGAAACATTATAAACTTAAAACATCTTTATTATCCACGATCTAATCTTGGCCGTCCATTTCCTTAAGTCCAGATCGGACGGATGCTGAAGCCCCAGTTCTTCATCGAATCCAAAATCGAAGTCGAGTACTAAATCGACAATATCTCCCAATCTACAGAACGAAATCAAGTGATTCTTGTTTTTATGGTTCCGAAATTAAATTACGGTTCTAATGAGACCAATTTCCCCAATTATAATGCAGTATTCACTGGTTTTCGAATTCGATTTGGAGGTTAGGGTTCATGCGGGTTTCTGAATCTTAATTTGCCAAATTCTCTTAGTACAATGCATAATAATTGAAATTGACACATGGGTTAGACCGGTATTGCAATTTTGATTAGCAACATAGGAATAATTTGAAGAAAAGCTCACCGGAATTGCACAAACGAGGAGATTCAATATCGGGTTCTGGAAAAATATTCGAACCTCGCCTGTTCGAGTAGCCAACTTCGAAGCACTATAAGTTTCAGTACAGATCGAGTTAGGCTTTGTTCTTGGGCTTAATCTAAAGAAGAAACTTAGCTCTACACAATGATAGCAAGAACTAATCCTAACTCGCAACACACAGAAAGAAATCGAGGCTAGAAGTTACGAGTTTACCTTGCGTTTTCTGGAAAAAGTCCATGATTTTATGTGATGACAAATCCGAAACTTTAGACACCTCTCTCTTCCAAACGGTTGGGAATTAGCTTTGGTCATCAACATAAAAGTTGTAGATGGATTAGAGCTCTTCAAAACGAGCTAAAGAACGTGAAATTTGGATGAGAAACGAAGAAGTTATGGCTAGAAAGTTACCTGATTCGAAGGGAAAAACTGGAAACTGCAGTTACGGTTTTGCAGGGTGGCTACTTTGGATCGAATTTCCGGTTGATTTAGGATGAGTTAGGGTTAGTGTGAGTTATGGTTGTTTAGAGGAAATGTGGGAGAAGGCAACAAAGAAGACGGCATTGAAAAATATTGAAAGATGAGTGAGATATAGCCGTCTAAAGTTAGGACAAAATACTGATTTCTGTTGGCGAAAAACAAGGGGAAAATCGACTAAGTGTTGGGCGGCCTGTGATTGCACGTGGCAGATCTCAAAGTTTTGACTCTAAACTTCAATCTAGCATAACTTTGGCTAGGATGATCCGTTTTTGACATTCTTTATCGATCTTCATGGTTTTCTATAACCTATTTATTGGTATAGGTTTCATGTGCTAGTTTGACCATTCTCAAAAAGTCAACCCTAGCAAGGTTTAATAAGCTTTAAGGTTTCTATAATTTTATTTTGACTTTTATGTTTCAAAACAATGTTCCAACTCTTTCTAAAATCTTTATAATATACTTGGAATGTTTAGAAATTTTCCCAAGATTTATTGACTTATAAATCTTATTATTAAATTCATAATACTATATAATAATATATAATAATTAAATATTTAATTGTATTCTTTAGAGTTAAATAGGAGGAATCCCCTAAAATAATTTCAATAATTCCATATAATATTAATACTTATAACTCCATACAATAATTTAATATTCATAATTCCTTATACTAATATAACATTCATAATTCCATATAATAATTTAATACTTAATAATATTATTAAAGATTTAATAAAAGAAATCCCCTAAATTAATTTAAATTAATTTAGAGTATTTCAAAAAATTACAATTTATTTACTTTTTTATATAGATGGTTTTCTGTAGACAGATCTTATAAAAAATCAAACGGTTACATAGCCGATTACAAATTTAGTAAAATAAACCCAACTATAATTTCAATCCAAACCGTTTCATTTACTATTTTTCAGAAACGAAATTTCCACATCTCTATACTCTCTTAGCTGAAAAAAAAAGTCCGGCATCGTTGCAAACAAATAACAGAATCCAAAGCCCAAACAAAAGCACACAAATAAAAATAGCGAGAAGAACTTGACGGTATAATACCTCCGTTACCTTTCCGTCGTCGGTGTCAGACAGTACATGATCTCAACTCCCTGGGAAATAAAATGTTATATACCCTCGACACCGTTGGGCCCTATTTTTTGTAGTTTTACCAAAATAGTAAGGTTTATTTGATTAATTTGTTTTCTTCATATGTATATTCTATAACCCTAAATATTTAGTTTAAAAAAAAACCCCTAAATATTTACAATATGTTAAATTTAGATCTTCCTTTCTCAAAATTGAGATAGCTGATGAAAGAAAAACGATAATATTATGAGTATCTGTCAATCTGATTTTCCTTACTTCATCTTCAGGTAGAGCTTTCACTCTCTCCCTCACCCCCTCTTCGATCTTTCTCCTCCTCACCCGTCTCGTCCCCATCCACGCGCTCCCTCACCCCAGCTCTACTTTCCCATGTGAGTCCACAACGACCAGCTCGAAATCCGCCATACACACACAAATGCCATCGCGTCAACCGCCAGCCCCCGCGGCACCTCCGATGCTGCTTCACCGACATCATGCTGCTCCTAACCCTTTACACCTTGTTGCCCCCTGACCGCCACTGCCGCCACCATCTCCGTCCTCCTTATCCTCGCCATCCTCTACCGAAGCTAACCCGCAAGCGCACGGCGCCGGGTCCACCTTCCGACCACCAGCAGAACCAATGTCAACGCCAGCTCCGTCGTTTTTTTCCACCTCCTTCGTCGCTCAACTTCCTCATTCTCTACTTCAAATCGGCTCGGCCAAGGTGGATTCGGCTCGGTCTTCCGCGGAGTAGTTCCTTCCACCGGTGAAGCCTTCGCTGTCAAGGTTATGGACTGCGCCGGCTCCCTCCAGGGCGAAAGAGAATTCCAGAACGAGCTAGCTGTTGCTATCAGGATCAACAGCAACGCCGCCGCGAGTGCCAGATCGAGCTTCTCCGACGAGTCTCGATTCGTGGTTTCGATACTCGGATACTCGTCTGACAGGAGAGGTCTGAGGAAACTCATAGTTTACGAGCTGATGGAGAATGGTAGCTTGCAGGACAAACTTCTCGATCAGAAGAGCAAGGAGCTGATGGAGTGGAAGAAGCGATTCTCAGTCGTCCTCGACATAGCCAAGGCCTTAAGGTTTCTGCACACACTCTGTGGACCTACACCAGTCATCCATGGCGATGTGAAGGCGAGCAATGTCCTCCTCGACGGTGCATTCAACGCTAAGCTTGGAGATTTTGGATTAGCGAGGGTTTTGGAGGAGGAAGAGGACAAGGTTGGCCAGGACGAAGGGGGCTCGGCTTTCGTCCTTGCAGAAATCGACGGTGGTGCGGATGGAGAAGTTAGTGTGAGAACCCACGGTTGCGGTGGTGGTGAAGATCCGGTGAACGGATCAGTAGCGGAAGATACTGAGAGCGTGGCACTGGATTTGTCGAGGATGCTCAGGTGGAAAGGTCACCGGAGAGCTGTACAACGAGGACGGTTGATGACGACGGTGCATCACCGGAGACAGCGGTGACAACTGAGTTGGAAATGGAAACGGCGGGGAGCTGCTTGTCCGAGAGTTGCAACACTGATAAGGTGAGTGTGGAGGAGAGTGGAAATAGGAAAGGGGTAATAACGGCGAATCCTGGTGGGGGAAGGAAGAGAGATGATTCGGGAAGGTACTGGTGGTGGAAACAGGAGAGTAGTGGTGGAGGGGTTGGATCTGAATCTGGGAGGATTAAAGACTATGTGATGGAGTGGATCAAGAAAGAGATCAAGAAAGAGAGACCGAAGAGCACAGATTGGACGACGACGACGGGAGGAGCGGCTTCAATCTCAGCTGATACTCGGGGCAATGATGTTGTTGGTGGAAATGCTACTAATACTACTACATTGAGGCTGAAAATCGAACCAAAGAAGAAACAATGGAAGCGGTTTAATTGGTGGGCGCAGTTGGACTGTGAAGAAGAACCTTCTTCCAGTAAGAAGGAAAAGGATGGAATTAGTTGCAGGAAGCAGCCAAGGGAGTGGTGGAGAGAGGAATTCTGCGAGGAATTGACTCGGAAGAAGAAGAAGAAAAAGAGCGATAAAGGAGGAAGTGAGATGTGGTGGCAAAGGGAGGATGATTTTGTTATTCCAGAAAAAAAGAGGAGAGGGAAGAGCAGGACAAGTCTAGGGAGTATAGATTGGTGGTTGGATGGGTTAAGCGGGGAGCTTAGAAGTGGTCGGAGAAACAGTCAAGATTGGATGGCGGCTAGTGGTGATAATTTTGTACCTAAAAGCGGTGGGATTAGCAGCACGCCTAGTATGCGTGGGACTGTATGTTACATAGCACCAGAGTACGGTGGGGGTGACCAACTTTCCGAGAAATGCGACGTTTACAGTTTCGGTGTGTTGGTTTTGGTTATTGTTTCAGGGAGGAGGCCGTTGCAGGTGATGGCTTCTCCGTTGTCGGAGTTTGAGAGGGCGAATCTGATATCATGGGCAAGGCAATTGGCTCATAACGGGAAGTTATTGGATCTGGTTGATCCGTTGATTCAATCTTTGGATAAGGAGCAAGTTCTGCTTTGTATCACAATTGCACTCCTCTGCTTGCAGAGATCACCCAGTAAACGGCCGAATATGAAAGAAGTGGTGGGTATGCTCACCGGTGAAGCTGAGGTTCCACATTTGCCGTTTGAGTTTTCACCGTCGCCGCCTTCAAATTTCCCGTTTAAGTCGAGGAAGAAGGCCCGGTGAGGTGAGTTTTTTGGTCCAATAGTGAGAATTTGGTCAGTGAAACAAGGTGTAGGATATCAGAAATAATTACATGTTGTAAGCTGTGAAGATGGATTTAATTTCTTGTTTAATTTATGTAGGAATTAATTACCTAGCTAGTTTGGGTGTAAAGGAGGAACTTGTTGTTATGTTCGTTATATATATAGTATATGTTAGTAATTTTTTAGTCATATGCTTTACTTAGCTTCGTTGTTAAGATGTTATTAGCATGATCTTTTTGATGGTGCTTCTTTTTAGGTGTGGGGTTGTGTTGGTCATGACTTACGCACAAATGAATCCTCATTGATTTCTCCTTTTTGAAGAGTCGAGTATCGAGGAATCCCATGCAGAAATCGCATAAAAGTTACATGCTTGTGGCATTATGACTTTTGTTCACTTTTTCTGAGATTGGTGGGAAGGACATGTGATAGAAAAAGCAAAAAGAAAGCATATCTTTTAGTGCAACTAATAAGGAATTGGGTGTTGAAATCTCATGGATGTAGGTTGTGGTTGTGGTGGGGGTCCCTCCCTTGTCATGCTGTAGGAGTATTATTCATTAGATATTTCAGTTGATAGGGGTGTGGGGTGCCAATGCCATTCTTGGACCCACTACTTTTTTCCCATCAGATAGATGATCTTTGGTAGTCTTTTAACTTGTTTGAGTGGAGTAGGTGTTATCTAACAGTAATCTTCTACTACTAGAGTAGTAGGAGTAGTAGTACTTTACTTGTGACAATTACCAACCTCAATTGTATCTGTATGAGCTATCTTTTTCATTCAACTAGGATGGATTACTTTGATGTCTCACTTTGAGGTTGGTTGAAAGGGAACCAAATTTGATTCATTATGCACTTGACTTGAACTGCGTCTTTGCTGGTTTGGTAGTCAAAAAAGTACGTACGAGCACAGCAGCAGAAGCTTTGAGTTCAACCTCTCTCTCAACAAGAATTCGAGGAGAAAAAAGTGTTTTCTTTTTCAGGAGTTAATCAACTGTACATAATACCGCTATTTTGGCTCTTATACTGTCTGAAGCGGTGAATTTGGTCAAGACCACTTACTCACCCCATGTATCAGGTAATTATCCGGACATTCAAATCTCTGTGGTAGTAGCTAGACTGGTAAGTAATAAATGCTTGCTCAGCTCAGCTCAACTCAGCTCAGCAGTACTATACATACGGCTTGCATTGAATTCGCACCGAAGAATGAATGAAAGTTTTTGAAATGTATGAATCCCGTTTCACTTTTCTGAAAATACTTCCTTCCATACTTATTTTGAGTGAGAATCCATCCATACTAGTATTTACTACTACTATACATTCGTCTTGTGTGGTTGGCCCGCTGGTGGGTTTTCAATTATAGACTCTGCCCACACTGTGCTGCCTTTCTCACTCTTTCAGCTACTTAGCTACCTGTACAATTATATACTATGGATGTACGTGGAAGGCGTAGTTGGAGGTTTTTCCAAGTACAGTAGTATAGTAGGTGTAAAGTCTGTTCTCAAGGATTATTCTCCTGGATTATAATTATTTCCCAGCTACCTCATGCAGTTTGAAATACAGTCAACCAATCTGCGGGGAAAACTAGGCATATGTATCGTAGTTACTGCCTTATGGGATTTACGCATGAAAATTGTGAATTAGTTTGTTCCTAGCTGCTTTGCATATGAGGTAATTAATGGTAAAATTTATGGATGGTTGTCAGGATAATGTTTTTTATTGCTTTCTTTTGAATTGTTCCCGCTTGCTGTCTACTTGTACTCATAAGAACAATGCGTTCTGTAGTGTGTAGCATGTGCTGCTGCGTTTCCCTTGTTCTTTGTTGAAGATAACATAACATGGGCAAGCACTGATTATTAAGGATGGCTGAATTTTTTGCTTGCTCGAGTCTCACCTCTGTTCTTTTCTGCTGTTTGCTTTTCTTTCTAGTTAGTCCGACTGAACTCAAAAATAACCACCACTGTCGGTGGTGCTTTTGTTACTTGTTAGGGGTCGTTCTCAATAGAGCTTAACACGAGAGCTGCAGATTATTTGTTAGTGGCCCCACGATGCAGATTAAATTTGATGCAGATTAAATTTGGTGATGGATCAGACGCTGCTAGTGGACTTATTTGTCATGAACAGATGACACTCATTCATCGACGGACCGTACTTATTTAGTAACACTGCTGACTTTTCCTTGCTTATGGTCAAATGATCTTTTCTGTGCTCTTCTGCTAGATTTATCGGTGAAACTTGC